>CM039615.1:50019368-50167761 GCA_022457205.1 Saccharum spontaneum | reverse complement strand
GATCAGCAGCAAACAAACCAGTCTTTGACACATTGACAAATAATTTCTTGTCAATGTAAATCAGAGATTAGAACTACATTTGTCGGTGTTTAGAAACCACTGACTAGTAAATTTTGTGTACTACGCATCTGGGCTCATATGGTGTGCAAAGAGGACACGAAGATGTATACTGGTTCAGGCGGAAGGTCTCTACGTCCAGTGGCGAGCTGTTTGTGTTACTTGCACTTGGATCTGTAGTAGGGGTTACAAACGATCGAGAGATGGATGAGCTCCCAGGTCTTTGGTGAAAATGAAGTGGAGTTGAAGTGCTTCTCTTGGTCGAAAAAAAGATCCCCTAAGTCCCAAAGTCTGAGGGCTTAAGGGAGCCGCCCCTTGGCGGGGCGCCCGACCTTCCCCTTTATAGACCAAGGGAAGGACCTGGCATACATGAGGGAAAGAGAGAGGAAAAGAAGAAAGAGAAAAATCGAGAGGAAGGGTGGCCCGGTGCCGCGCCATCCTCCTCCTCCAGTAGGTGTGCCCTGCTGGTCCTATGGGTGTTGACGAAGACGTCTCCACGTCGCGATGCTGATAGCGATGGAGATGGCTCCATGTCGTGGCCCTGTTTGCCGCTGATGCCATGCGCGGGCATCGTCAGCCGATCGTGGCGCCCTGTCCCGTCGTGCCTGGCATTGTGGGTGACGTGGGCCCCCCAGGAATGGCCTGTCGTGCCTACGGGTCGTGTCGAGGCATGCCCGTTCCCATCCAGTGTCAGAAGTTTGACTTCAGACTCGAGCTTTATGTTCGTAGTAGCAGAGGCGGCACGGACCTCGTGGGACCTACGCCCTTGCCCGAGGGTGATCGCGTGCCCTCAGGGTCGGGCAGGACGGAGCTCCCCTTCCTGGGGTCGGGCGCAGCGAGGCTCGTTCCCAAGGGGTCGGCCGAGGCGTGGCCCGCTCAAGGGGTCGAACGAGCAGAACCTGCGGCCCAGGGGTCGGGTGAACCAGAACTATTCCCTAGGGGTTGGGCGAAGCCACAGTCTCGTCCTCTAATCGTCTGTTCAATTTTGATCGTGGGGGGCCGTTAGTTCCCCTTCTTCAGGTACCCTAAAATTGGTACCCGACAAGATTTGTATGTGTCCTCAAAGTAAATCATGGAACTCGACGATATTTAATCGTTTCAATACCCAGAGTAACAAGAAAACCACAACAACCGTTGAACTAGTGCCACTAGATGCGAATCAACTAAACAAATGCTCTAGATCTCTTACAATCTCACTTTGGATCAAGCAATAAGCAAGGAGATCCGGAGATGAGTGAGAAGTGTTCTCAAGAGCTCAAGGGAGTGTGTGTTTCGTTGGGAAGCCAAGAGAGTGTCTAAGGGCCGGCCACACCCTCTATTTATAAGCCCCACAAGAAACTAATCGTTTTGTGCTAGCTGCCACTTGTTTTTGGGGTCACCAAAAATCTCTGGTGACCACCGGAAACCCTACACTGGAGCTGCAAAGTTAACATCTCTTGTTGCACTTCTTTATCCTGTGAATCCTTGGCTAGGGACAATAGAATTTTTGGTGGTGCTGAAAAATCAGCACTAAGCACAAACTCACAAGTGACTCATCAAATCTACTGACTCCAATAGTTCAAACATGAACATCTTCACCTAAGGCACTAAATTAGCTTTTCAAGAACATTTTTCACTTGCATCTCACTGCGTCACTAGGTTTCGATGCATGCAAAGTTAGTTCAAGCCTAGTGGCACTTAGATAACCATTTTGTGTTAGAGTTTCCCACTTAATATTACGGCCATCTATTCTAAACCCGACTAACGCACTCTATTGTGTCTTGGCTAGTGAAATGAAAACCCTGGCATATACCTTTGCCTTTGCGATTGTTTTCATCTCTTCTTCTTCAGCAAGTGAGTGTTAAGTATCAAATATAGTGGTAGATTAAACCTTCAGATTAGTGCCATGATAGACCGATTAACCCCATGACTGATTCTCCTAATCAGCCAGGGGCTTGGGGGCTATACTCATCGGGTGCCCTCGTGCGCACCCTCCGGCCCATTGACAAATTGCTCGATGGGCCTTAGAAGGTCCACTTCGGGAGCAGGCCTTAGCACCTGGGAAATGAGCCTAAGAGGACAAGTTCTCGTCCAAAACACCCCATGCCCGAGGGCTCGACCAGGTCCACGTGCTTCTCGGCCTTGGGAGGCAACGCTCGACCAAGGTCCACCGTGCGCACATTGGCCTTGCTTGGGCTAGGCTTCCCATCCCAACCAACAGCGAGAATATTCCTCCAGAATCTGTTAGGCGCCCAGAGCCTGATAGGCGAGCAGAGCCACGGGACGCTAGACACTGCCATGACTCTATTCCCTTGGTCCCGTGAGGCCATGTTAGCCACTCCAGCATAGGGTCATGCCCGGGGCATGACGCAACACAACAAGGACAGACATGCGCCAGCTATGTGAATGAGTCTGAGACCACATGGCAGCTCACTCTGCATGCGGCCAGACCCCTTGGCATGCTACGGACGCCAGGAGAAGGTGAACCCGGGGAAGGTTCAATGACGGCAGCAAGCAGTGCCTAATGGATAGCTCTAGGCTCTAGAGCATGTCAGAGGCGGTTGAAGACTGTCATCCATGACTATGAGACGAGGGACGATGCCTGATGCCACCACCAACTAAAGATTAGGTCACGAAACCCTAGAAATCCCTAGAACCGTGTAACCTGTACTCCTATTGTCCTGCGATATATAAGGCGGGACATGGGCTCCTGTAGTAGGGATCAAATCCCAAACCTAACAATCGGGTCGTAGATCAAGCCCTATATCAGTAGCATAGCGCTCTCCTACCACCTCTCTCTATATATTGTAAGAAATCAATTAGCATTCTAACGAAGAACACCACTCTTAGACGTAGGGCTTAGACGCCCAAACCAAGATAAAGCCCTTTGTGTTTTGCATTCTTAAACCACTAGAGACCCCACGCATCGACCCACGTCAAATCACTAGATTACTATCGCAGAATCAAACCCAAGATAGTGAGCATGCTTGTGGCAGAACCGCTCAAATTATATGGCCCACATACACTTGTCATTGTCTTAAAGACCTCCGACTATTATGCATGGAAACCAGATAATTCTGATAGTCTGTCGGGTGTCCTCGGGGAACCCCGAATCATCCACGATTCAACTTCCACAGGATCATTATAGAAGACATTGTAGTACTACAACAGTTGATTCGAATATATTACATCAGAGTTGAAGAGTGGAAGTATTACAAACCATTTATTCAAGTCTTACAAACCATACATTTTAACTTCTCAAGCGAAGTAGGATAGCATGTCCAACACATCTTTATTCCTTACATAAAGTATCATCCAGCCCACGGATGACAGTATAGCACATCTACTGCTGATTTCCATCATCTTCTAGAACCATCATACAGCAGGGACAAAAGCCTACCTACTATTGGGGTTCACCTGCAACAGGGGTTAACAAACCCTGAGTACGAAGGTACTCCGCAAGACTTACTCGACAAAAGAAAGACTCCAAGGATATGCTGGCTTTTTCAGGAAGTCAAGGTAAGGTTTTAGCAAGCATCAAGCTTGATCTTTTGCAGAAAAGCTTACTAAAGTTGATCCTTACTTTCAACGTTTTAGCTCTAGTTGATTCATTATAGTCTTCAGTTTGCACCTGATCTAAATCAAATACTTCTTGAATCATCACATCTCATAATCATAGTGTCGTTGTTCCCTTGATTAACTACGATGTAGTTCAGTTGATCAAGTATCCATAACCGAGGAGCAATGACGATTCGAATCGATTCAAAACCTAGCTGGGGATTCCCAACCACACGACATATGCAGGTCCCAGACCTACATATATCAACCTTCACTCGGATCCTCTAAAATAGGAACGAGTTCGTGCCACTTGAGAGTATAGTACTCCACCGCCCTACCCTATTCCAATAGGTTGGGTACATGCTACTCTCGCCATCTCTCTACTCCCTGTGCGTGGTTGTCCTCTCCCATAATGGAATAGCCAAGGTATTAGGCTTACCGGAGTATGTGGCTAGTACTACAAAGTCTCGACCACAAACGGCCCTACAACGATCGGTCCTTAATCGACACGGACGGACTAGCATGAACAGCAACCCTATCGGCTTAACCACCAAAACATAACCCGTGTACCGTCCGGTCTCCAATTAATCCATATTCATCATTAATCATTAGAATATTTCACGAGTATAGAATCAATGCGAATAATGAAAACATCATTCGACTTCTTATTAACTAAGCATGGGTAAGCATTACTACTCTCGTATTACTAACAAAGTAATAAGGGTAAAGTTTTATATCAAGGCAGGCATGCAACAATAGGTTTCCAACCATTACTTATTTCATTTAATGCACATTTTACGAGAATTGAAGTGTGATAAACATTTATAAAATACAAGAAAATGGTTTAAATGCTCCGGGGCTTGTCTTGGTTAGTCGAAGCATTAGGTTCTTCTGACGAGCCACAAATGTCAAACCCAACTTCAACCGAGGGATGCTCCCCCTCGGGGACTTGATCAATGGTCACTTCCTCGCCTTCGGTCACTACACACGATAAAAGATGCATGCTTGACATGATGTTATGTCAATAGAAAGGATGCATGAAAGATGTATGCAAGTGCATGGGTGAACTCAAACAAGATTAACAAATTTGAGTACAACTTTCCTTCGCGGTACAATTGTAAGCCAACAAAACCAACTGGATACTTACCACTAGGGTTGCATAAAGTTGTTTATTTATTCTATAAAGCAACTTTCTTCGTTTTTATAAGAAAAATATTACCCATTCTTGGAACAACAGTGAATTATATGTTCCAAAGTCAATAATCAAACCAAAATGCCAAACAAGTCATATAAGGATTAATCCTAATCACCTTTTCTTAATTAATTAATTAATTAATTAAATTAAGCATGAAATAAGGATTTATTTAAACATTTCAATTTTATCCCAAAAATTTTGTAGAGTTTGGTATTATCATAAAACAGCTGCAAAACAAATTTCATCATTTTTTATTAATATTTTATTTTCTAAAATTCATAGAAGGTCCATTTATTAATTAAAATAGGTAATTTTAAAAAAACTATTGATTTTCATCACTTCATATTTTTCCTAGGTAGAGTACATCATGGAGAGACTACACAAAAAGTTTCACAATTTTTGGAGCTCTAATTATTTTACTATGAAATAAACAAAATTCAGCACTATTTAGCAATTTCTGAAAAATAAAAAAGAAACAAATTCATTTCCCGCGCGTGCACAGTGGCTGACAGGCGGGACCCGGTGTCAGGCACAGTGCCCCATGTTGACTTCGGCGACCACGCCGTTGACCGGCGATTTCTTGCCGACGGCGTGGTCTCCAGCGACGGGAAGGGCACCGGAGTGCTCCCTGCAGTCCCGCGCATCGATCTAGGTACCTAATTCGATGGCTAAGGTTTCGCGACGAGTTCGACGCCGGCCACGAGAGGCCGGTAGAGGTGAACCAGAGGGCACGGTTCGCATAAGTAGCTCACCGCGGCGCTGATGCGCACCTCAGTTGAGGCGGGAACAGAATGGAGCACGGTGAACCGGCTGTGGGGCGGCACCGGCGGCTTGAACTGGCGGCGGCGATGGCGTTACGGCGTCCCAAGAGTTCCTCTAAGGAAATGAACAGGCCGATGAGCAACAGGACCGCAAGGCGAAGCTAAAGCACGAGACGGCGCGGCGTGAGGCTCACCAGAGCGTTCTGACCATGGAGAGATGGCACACGGCGGCGCTTTGCCGGCAGTGAAGAAGACGACTGTGCGCCGGGCGACTCCTGTGGAAAGGCAAGGTGCAAGCTGGCTCAAACGGTACACAAGGTGATGGCGGAGCTGCCCGCACGAGCAATCGGACGGTGGCACAGTGAGGGCGATGAAATCGCCAGCGAACTGAAGATGACTGGCGGCGGGACTGAGAGAGGAAAAAGAGAAGAAGATGACCGGCGTCGGCTTTTATAGGGCCAGGGAGGAAATGGAGAGGTGCCTGGCGTCTTCGTGACCACGGCCAGGTGGCTGGTGGCATGCCCAGGAGCGAGCAGGGGCGGCGTAGCCACCTCGACGCCGGCGACAGTGAGACGGGAGACAGGAGAAAAGGAAAACAGAGTACGTCATCTATTGTAGCACTAATACCACCACATTCTTCTATTTTTCTTTTTTAAAATTACTCACAATTTCATATGGAAACTTCAAAAACTTGCAACATGAAAGTTGTTCAAAATAATGAGAGCTACAACTTTGCTTTTTGAACCATTGCCAAATTCCAAATATTTTTGAAAGTAGAGTTTTTAATTTTGAATTTGAATTAGTGTTAATTGTCTATTCATTAGTACTTTTGGTAATTCATTAGTGAATAATTACAATTCAAACAACTTAATCATTTGTACCATTTTAAAGCACAAATTTTATTATGAAATTTATTTTGATAATTCCTCCAAAATTTAAATTCAAATTTGAATTCCAACTCAAACAACATATACATGTTATTACTGCAACATGTGAACCACTACATATGCAACATTTGAATATTACACTTGAAACATGATATACTTTTATGCCATGATACTTGATAATTATGCATAATGAGTAGCATGATCAAGGTTTTATTAATTTCGTAACACCGGTGTTACAATGCTCCATATGGCTTGATCACTTCTCTACCATCTTCTAGCCTTGCTACCACTCCAAGTGTGGACCTAGCTCAGGCACAACCTGATTGAAAGCATTAGTCCACTGCTTGTCATTCAATTACCAGAACCAAGCAAAGGGCTTTCAACTCCACGCAATCAAAACAACAACGCACCTCTGCTGGTCACCTCCTTTTGTGTCTTCCACTTGTAAACTTCGTGGTCACTGCTGGCTCACAGCCCCACCAAACTATCACCCTCAACTACTAGATAAAAGTTGTGCTCTCTAATCGTTTCGTCGACACCTTTTTGCCCGCCTTCCATCACCACGGGCACCTGCTCCTCGAGTCCTCAACATGGTCCTGGCACTCTTGACTCCTCCGCCAGCACCATCACACGAAGGAGAGAATTCCCTGTAAGCCATTATAAAAGTTTTCAATTCCTTGTAAGCCACTAAAAAAGCTGCAATGTCATATGAGCCACTACTCTAGTTTTTTCGCCCCTACATGCCACTATCGCTAACTTCTTAGGTAACGGTGGCTAACATGATCTTAAAATGTCTATTTTGCCCCTCTTATAGGTGGACCCCGCACGTCAGCCTTCTTCTTCGGCACACACACCACTCCCTCTTCTTCAACACAGAGCAGGGGCGCCTCCCAGTTCGCCGTGTACATGGTCGAAGCCAGGACGCTGCGGCCGCTGCGCCCCGACGAGGGCGTCGACCTCACGCTCCAGCCCTTCACCTACGAGCTCCTCGTCGTCGCCCCCGTGCGCGTCATCTCTCCCGAGCGGGCCATCAAGTTCGCGCCCATCGGCCTCGCCAACATGCTCAACACCGCCGGCGCCGTGCAGGCGTTCGAGGCCAAGAAGGACGCGGGCGGCGTCACGGCAGAGGTGTCCGTGATTCTGTGAAGGGCGCCGGGGAGCTGGTGGCGTACTCGTCGGTGAGGCCCAGGCTCTGCAAGGTGAACGGCGAGGAGGCCGAGTTCGCTTTCAAGGACGGTATGGTCACCGTCGAGGTGCCGTGGTCGGGATCGTCGTCGAAGCTGTGTCGCGTCGAGTACGTCTACTGAGCCGGACGGGCTGAATTGAGCACTGCATGAACATCATAACTTCTGCCCGTGTATGCGTGCTGCGATGCGGGATCAAAACTTCTGCTGTTCTGCATATACGATGACAAGCTGAGGAAGTTCCTGAATACCCGGTCTGGTTCCTAGCACTAAGTAGCAGCAATGGCAAAGGCAGATTTCCTTTTTAAAAAGCAAACTGCAGGTAAAAATACAAGTCTCAAAATTACCGCAAATTGGTAGACAAACATAACCGGAAATAATTTGCATATATGTCAAATATCCACCATATATTTCAAATAATTTGCATCAAGATACGCTGAATTTAGAGTTTACCATGTCAGTCTCTCTGTCATCTAGACAAGCCGATTCAGGCAGCCACGATTCTAATTGTTGGTAGCTGGAAATGGATGGATACAGTACAGTACAGGCGGGTTTTGTTACTCTAACGTTGATATTGGACCGGCCAGGGCACACCGCTGCGGCGTCGCACGACTGCGCGCGTCTCATGCGACCGCGACCTGCGCACCGGTGGGTGGCCACGGACATGCCGGAGGCAGCACGAGGTGGGCCAGCCATGGGCACCGGCGGCCGGCTGAGCGCAACGGTGGCGACAGACTACGGCGGCGGTGCGACGGGACGCGGTGGCCGGCAAGGGGTGGGCTGCGCGGCACCGGGCGGCCACGGTGCACCTGCAGCTGAGCCCTGCTTGTGTGGCGCCGGTGAGGTGTGAGGCGCATGACTTGAGAGAGTGGTGGAGGCTCGAAGATGTGGAAGGCTGACGTGTGGGACCAACGTGTAAGAGGAGTAAAAGGGACATTTTAAACACTTGTTAGTTGTCGTTTGTCTAAAAGTTAACGGTAGTGGCATATAAGGGTCCAAAAACTTGGAGCAATGGCTCATATGATCTAGTGGCTTATAGGGAATTGAGAACTTTTATAATGGGTCAGGTAGTGTTTAGATGGTGTAAAAGTTGGTGTAAAGTTCCTATAGCACTTTTCGTTGTTATTTGGTAAAATTTATCCAATTATGGACTAACTAGGCTCAAAAGATTCGTCTCGACATTTACAGATAAACTGTGCAATTGGTTATTTTTTTACCTACATTTAATACTTCATACATGTGTCCAAAGATTTGATGTGATGGAGAATCTTGTAAAATTTTTGGAATTTTGAAGAAACTAAACAGGGAATTCTCTCCTTCTACTTCCGCGGTCACCACATCCTCCGTCTGCCACTGCTAGTGCTAGTGCTGGCCTCGCCCCGGAGACAGAGGCACGGAGCCACGGGGGCCACCCGGCGGGGTCGTCCGAGGGGGTGACACAGAGGGTGTTGGTGATTTGAAATGCACAGCTAGCAAGGATTAATTCTAGTCCCTTTCCTCAAAGAATTATAGCTTTTAAGTCTTATAGAAAGAAAGTGCAAAACATAACTGACGTGTACCATTCCTATCCTTGTTTCTCACCCATGTTTCATAGTTTTTTCTTCTCCCATTATAACGCACGGACGCTAGTAAAAAAAATCACAGATGCCGGTGCCCATAACCTTTCCGTGGTCGTCAGTGCACAGGCGAGCATGCGCAATTCGGCTCATCAGGGGTGCGGCGCGACCCTGGCGGCCAGCGCGGCTGGGCGTTGTTGGCGCCGCCGGCCGGGGAAGGGCGGCAGGAGGAATCCATGCATGATGGCGTCGCGCGAGCGGGGCGGGGGGACGGCCGGGGACGGGGGTCGGCATAATTCCGCGTATTTTGGCGTGGGAGAAAGCTACGCGTACTCTTGTGCGTATAATAACTGTCTCCGCGCATGTGCAGGCAGGGGTGGTGGAACTGGCCGAACGCACGGGGCCGGCGGGCTACACAAGGCAGCGGCGGCCGGTTTCGACGGCCGCTCATGCCGGGCAGGAGCGAAACATGCGAGGGGTGTCTCCTTTCTGCATGTGCCCTCCCTCCACGTCCACACCATGATTACATGCACCGACTAGCTAGCAATGCAAGCTCATCCGGCCGGTCCATTCAGTCTTTGTTTTTTTTTTTTTTTGCGATGAGATGCAAAGGGGTGTCTCTCCTTTGTGTGTGCGGCCTGCGTAGTACGTACGTACATATTTACTGTACACCAGAGAACTGCTACATATACGTACGGCATCATGATTCGTAGGGCTATAAGCATGCCGTCGTGTCGTTAAACCCCAGTTTGACCGCAGGTGCATGCTAGCTAGCTGGTAGTAACTAATTTCACCCGGCCGGATGGAGGGGTAAAAAAGTGTGGGGAGGGGGATGATTTTGTTGGGTTAGCGCGTGGGAATCTGATTAGTGAGGGCGTGGCACGCCACCTGAGCCCCTCCTATCATCACGGCAACCAGCAGTCTCTAGTCTAGCTATTCTTCCTTTTGCATGCATTCGCTTTTGTGTCTGCGTGGAACCACATATCATAATCATCATATATGGGAATGAAGCTCGCTGGCTGGTCCACTCACATCAGTTTGAACCCATGCTCAATTCAAAAGTAATTGACCTAGCTATATGTATTGCAGTGGAATATATAGCTACTGTAATAGGTTTTACAATGATGATTCATGGAGTAGTATTACTGTAAAAGATGCTCATGCGCACAGTAAACTGAAGACGCTTTCGATAATACTGTAAGAAGGATGGATGCAGCTCCAGCTCCTGGCTGCTGCAGCCTGCAGGAAGATAGATCATAGATGATGCTGCATGGTGCAAAAGGAAGGAAGGAAGGAGAATAGAGGAAGGAAGAGACGACGAAGGGATGCGAAAAAGAAAACCAGTATTATGATGTGATAGGGAAAGACGAGATCAGGTAGAGCAACCCTATGCTGGGCGTGTCCCCTGCGCCGGTGTCACGGCAGAGCCGCTTTGGCGCCGCTGTCCCCGCTTTGTAGCCGGTGTTCTGATTGCCCGCCAGCTGCTGGCCTGCTTCTGCTGCCCGGCCGCCTTTCTTTCGTTGTTCTCACGCACGCACAGAGAGAAAGAGGGGCCGGGCGGCCGGCGTCGTCGGATGGTTAATTAAGAAAAGGGGAGCGGACCGGCGGGATTAAGAAACTGACCTTCAGATTGCAGACAGATTTACGTGCAAGGTGCTCCCGATTAAGAAACTCCGAGCCTTTTGTACGGGCCTCCCAGGCTTCTTTCAAGGCACACACATTCTGCGCTCCTGCTCCCGATGCTGCCCACCTAAACTAGGTCTCCTCCGCCTTCCGATCCTCGTCGTCTTCCTCCTCTTCCTTGTCTGTATCTCTCTCTGAAACACATTCTATTCTATATATGTATCCAACGATAACAACCATTTCGATCGATCTGTGCAGAATAATAATGCAGCAAAAGAAAAACTTTGTGGTTGCAGTTTTGTGTGACAAATCAATATTTATCTATATTGTTATTCAATCGGTGTACCAAAACATCTGCCCAAATTTCTGATAATTGTTGCAGTTATTACTAACTGAAGGAGCACGAGTCGTCATATTCATCCGCAAAACGCTCGACCTACCCAACTATAACACTATTCTATGCCAACCATGCATGCATGCAACTTGTAATGAGAGAGAGAGAGAGTGAGAGAGAGAGAGACTTGTACTACATACGGAGTATATCTTTTCATCTGCCCTTGCTCATCATTCTGCTCACTACCCTCCCTCACGGAGGCTGAGCATAAAAACCCATCGCATGCTAGCTAGGTCCCGTCCAGTTTATGCCCGACCTTTTCTCCATCTTCATTCTTCTGTTTCGCCATAAAATTCACTTCATCACTGTGTTCTTGGCCTTCTGGCTGGCCTGCGTCTAAGCTCCTGCATGGCTAGTCTCTCAATAGCAGCAATATCAGGTGATCTGCAGATCACCATTTGCAAAGGAGTTTCATGATATGCTTCCAATTAACCCTAGCAATATTCAGAGACTTTCGAAGTTTTCTTTTGTTGTTTCCCCCACTAGCCGCCGTGTGGTTTCTAGATGCATTCGCTTCGATCCGATCGATGAAGGGCGGGATCGGTGATCGTGATCTGGTATGTAAATATCTTTCTTGTTACATGCATGCATCAAATATGATCTACTGTCTGTTGAGTTTGATCTACTCTTAATTTCAGGATTCTCTCATGTCAAAGTTGTAGGTGATGAGAGGGTGGAAATAAACCTACTCCTATATGCCAGCAAGGCTCTAGCTGCAACCAGACGAGAGCTCCTGCATCCATGCATGATCTGCATGCATATATGTTTGATCAATGGAAAGAGCGATATTGGTGAGGTTCAATCCGATGATAGGTTTTACAACAGCTGTAAAATCAGTATCTGATTGAGCCGCGCCAATATCTCTTCCTCCTATTTGCCTCTCTTCCTTTCACTGCCCTAATAATAAGGGTGATTCAATCATGGCACGCAGGTCAGCATCACTCCATCTATGTCGTTGGCATCAGTTTTCATCAAAGCCAATATCTATTTCTGTAGACAATTAATTGTAACTGTAAACTCCGCTCTATATAATCATATTCTATGGCAAGTGGTTAATTGACTTTATGAATAAATTGACACTGAACAGAGATACACATAATCAAGGTTAATGGTTTAATGCCACAAATCTCTTCGAGATTCTTAGCCACTGTTCTTCATTAATTTTGATATTAGCATTTGGTATAAGTGTGCACAGATATAGTATACGGTTTGTTGCTTCTTCTTTCTTCTAACCTATATCCACAAATATGATCGATACATGTTGTCAAAAAAATTCAAGATAGGATATTTTTTGGTTTAGTTTTTACTTTGAAGGTCTTTCGGTGTGGAATTTCCCATATCCATGGTTTCATTAGTACTCCATGCAATTAAATATATAGGAAAAATACCAAGTTTATAGGAAAATAGCCCCTATTTTGTCTGAAAATAGCCAGAATGCATTATATTTGAGGACGGAGGGAGTAGTTGTTTTAAGTTGTGTTAACGTCTTTTACTTTGACCAAGTTTATAGGAAAAATACCAACATGTGCACATCAAATTACTTTATAATTTGATTTTGGAATGGAGGGAGTAGTGTTGAACCTGTGTTCATCAAATTTCTAGTTCATACCAGCGCAGATTCATTACGTTTTGTACACATGTTGGCATTGTCTTGAAGAGGTAGTATCTATATGATTTCCATTTTAAACGAAACCTATATTACAATTTTGTGGTGAACTAATAGAAATATATATATGCATGGAACGCATGATCTAAAATTTCACCTTTGCTATACTAGCTGAATGTCCCTTGATACAAGTAAAAAAGAATTGCCACGGCCATCTGAGATACATTATTAATGGAAGTGTCGCCTGTGATTCCTGTGCTCCCTGTTTTAAAAAGAATTAAATCAACTAACCAGTGACGGATCTAGGAAAATGTTTAGGGGGGGCTGGATTGAATAGAGAGCTAGACCAGCAAAGCTTCCATAGCTGAAACTTCTAGGGGAGGCTCAGGGGGGGCTCCGTGGACACAGCAGCAGTAGGGGGGCTTGAGCCCCACCCGCCCCACTATTGTATCCGTTGAACTAACCAAGATTGATGCATTATCAATGTTGCTAGAATAAGAATAAAGTTTATCGTTGTTAATCTTTGCCTTACTATGAGTTTATATTTATTTTGGATTTATATTTAGTGGAGTGTTATTAGCTTAGTCTCCTTTATATGCCACTAGGTACTCTTTTGGGAGGAGGATGTCGTCTCTGTGCTGGCATGCAGTGACATACAATAATCTATCTTCTTTGTTTTCCCTTTATTATTTCATCAAGAGCTACATCGACGCCAATATGGGTAATAAGGAGAGATAAATTAATTAGTTGGAACAACATGTTACTCCCTCTCTGCACTTTTGTAAAAGGAACAGCATACCTTTTTTGTTTGAAAAAAAAGTCCAAGTAAGTTTTGACCTCCACTCAGTCAAATTAATATGCATATATTTCATGTACAAAAGCTCTGCATAGTCATTTTAAATTTAAGTGTGTGTTTGATGAGGCCGGTATCATGAGCATTCCATTTCTAAAAAAAAAGAACCTCTTGTTGGGGTTTATATTAAGACGTTGCATAGAACATGAAATGTTTCCATAGAAAATGTTTTCTTGTGGTAACTATGGATTCAAACTGTTATATATAATTTGTGCAGTTGCTGGGTTTGGTTTGCCAAAAAAAAGAAAGAATTTATTTTGTGTGATTCCTGTTGTCTAGTTTTGCTAGACAACTGAAAGAAAGATGGAAAATAGAAATAACTTCTTTTTCAGTACGTGCTACAACTGATCTAAAATATCAGAATTTGTATATGTGTTGTTTGTGGAATTTATCTGTCACCTCCCTAAAGATAATGATATGATATGATGAAGACTATTAGCTTGCAAATATTGCATTCTTTGTGTTCGTTATTTTAGAAGAATGACTGCTTTTTTAATGTAAATTTCAGCCCACATGCCTTATTTCTTATTTATTTATTTGGTAATGGTTGTTTTCTTCTAGCATTCAAGGACCATAGGATGGCTTATCATAATGAAAAAGATATTTGCAGGCCCATACCATTATTACTTTTGAGTGCTGCATGGAGTATCATTTTTTTCCATCAAGTTCTTTTCAAGGAAGGGTCTATTTGGTAGGGCTTTTGCACTAGCTTCTCCACCGACTTTTGGTCAAGCCATGTCAAATGAGTAAAAGTAAAAAGCCCCACAAAAGCCACAATATGACTTAACTAGGGCAAGAGGGGAAACAAAAGTGGATTCTCGGGCTAAACCCTCTAAAATAACAATGCAATGCTCCCAAAATTATCCATATTTTGGCAAATATTTTTCTAAAGGGTTTCAACTCTACCAGAAAAGCTCCTTAGCTAGAGAAACTAGAGCTCAACAAAGCTAAAGTGGCTACTAGTACTTACCTGTGTTAATTAGTTTTGCTAGGTTGGAAGGGCAACCCTGACAAAATTTGTAAATCCTTCAATTAGAACTAGGTCCATATACATTTATGAAAGTTTACCAGGCTATTATTCTCTCATTTTTAAAATTAAAACATTATCTTTTGTGCATGCCTAAAAAGTACTATATGAAACGAGATCCTTTTCCCAAACGAAATGCATGATTCCCTAAAAAAGTGCATGAACGAGCCCATCCTCTCACTTGAGAGGAAAACAACATGGAATTAGTGAATCCCCTAGAAGTCTCATGAATCATCGCTAATCGACCAATCGAATGGTAGCAACACTCCGATCACCTCCCATAACTCCATGTTTTTCTTGTATTGGGATGTTGTTGGGCTGAATTTCCTTCCCACCATACACATGTGCTTTGCTGTATTTTAATAGTGGGCTATTGTTGGGCCAAATTTTCTTCATATTGTACTAGCCCGGTTGCTCTATGTTGGTCCATGCATTTCGGTTCAACCCACATATCATATATATGTTTGAGTCCAACAAAGTATGTTTGTTGGGGGTTTGTTGATCATTTCTCTTCTTGGTTTTGTTCATGTTTTTGTTTCTTTTTCATTGTAAACAAATTTCATGATTTTTTCTTTTTGTTTTTCTTTCCTTCCATTTATTTTTCTTTCTTTTCCCTTTTTTCTACTTTGCACTGGAATACTATTCTTCTCAACATAGAATATTATTTTGTTGAACTAGAATGTTTGGCCTTGAATGTTATTTTTCTAGAGCTATAATATTATTCTTTTTTTATTTCTTGTACTTTGCTTTTCATTTTTTGATTCTATTTTATATTAATCTTGTTGTTTTGATTAATTTTGTATCTTTTTAAGTTTACATATGGGTAGGATTTTTATGCTCTTGATTGATATGTCCTACGATGTTCGTTCGAGTGTTATGATTTATTCCGATATTTATCTCGCAAACAACTTTACTCTTTTGTTTTCCTATTTATTTTTATGTTAATCTATGAGATCTATGTTTCAAATTGTGTTTTGGATTGCTCCCATAGTGTGTTCATATTCTTATAGAAAAAATTGCTCAAGTTTAATTTGTCATTTCTTTTTTTCCTTTTTTCCCTTTCCTCGATATTTTACTTTATTTTTTATCAATTTCATTTTCTATTATTTTTTGTTATTTATTTTTATTTTATCCCATGCCTTTTCTGTACTATATCTCATATCATTTTTTCTTGTATCCATCATCTTATGGTGATATTTACTTGAACCATATTTTCTACAATAATATAATAATATAAGATTGTTCTCATAGTACTTATGAGGTATATTAGAAAATATCGTTACATTATTCATGAGATGCTCCGTGATATATTCTTTTTTTTAATGTCAATAATGTTTCATACATTGATACATGCTGTAGTTTGTGAGGTTACTATCATCCGCAGAAAATCAGCATAGTGATGATCCATTGAATCATCCAACACTGGTATATCTCTTGAGAGGCACGGAGCTTAGACAACGATGTTCCATGCATGGCTAATTTGCGTAGCGTGTCAAGCGATGCTACCGCCGGCCTCCTCCACTACCAAAAATCACTGATCAAGCAAGTGAGTGCGGATGACACAACAACGTGTGCAGCCTGCTTAATTGATCTGCGTGCCGACCACCTGATGAGTGGGAAACCCTGTCAAGTCTCCGGCCAAGTGCATTTACAATATGCACGCATGCAAGCTAATTCCAATGATCTCATTATTGACACTAGCTAGCTAGCCAAGTGTCGAGTGTTCATCGATCCTTTTATCCACAGCCGTAGATGTTCCCATCAGTATATGGCAAATGCTGAAAGGTCTTGCAGTTAGCGGGAAAGCCGGTTAGCTTGACCCAAACACATTAGACAGTATTGCCATAGTGTACTTCCTGGTGCATGCATCAATTTAACATTACAATTGCACCGAGATTGAGCAGCCCTTCATTCTGAGCCCACGAAGATCACGTGAATAACAAACTCTTTTGGGGACTCCCCAACCTCAAAAAGGTTTTGTTAATCCAAATATATTAGGTTGGATTGGGATGTGAAATTAACAAATTTTTGTCTCAATACACGTAGATTGAGGTAAATACAAATGTTGCCAAACAAACCTCTAAAGAATTTAACATGTATGGATCGGCCTTTCTGGACTAGCAATAGCATCATCATTTCCGTCACAAAATGTATCACACATGCACTTTGTCACATGGTCGTCCTTGTCTGATTCATGTGTTGGAGACGGAGCTCCTAATTAAATACTCCCACCATTCCAAATTATATGACGTTTGGTTTATATACCATGTCTAAATACGCAGTAAAAAGAATATATCTAAAAATATTAAAACGTCTTATGATTTAGTATGGATGGAGTAACATTCAAGCGCCGGGGTTTTGGTACGGAGGAGGAAGAGACCAACAACCGGGTGTCGGCCGTGTAGATGTCTTTAAATTTGATAAATGGAATGCTGAGGCATTGTGTCTGGTGAGCTATAGTGACGCGGCCGAAGAGACCAGCAGCCGACCAGTCAGAAATGGCTCGGTCGGTCTCGGCCACACCAGTGGCACCACACACCACACGCGTCGCGTCAGCATCCGCCCCGGGTCCGGTGTCCGGACGTAGCTTCTCCACTGGTTCCCGGGCTCTGGCGCTGACTTCGCGCGCATATGGGCTTTCCAGTCGCTCTCGCTCGCCACCTACAATCTACTGCATGCACGCATCGTCCTCTGCATCCGTCCAGCCTACTACCTCTCTACGTAGCGATCTCTCCCCTGTAGCCAATCTTCAGATTTTCACCCGGAATTTGCACAAGTACGCGCAGGCAGGCCGGAGGCCCAGCAGGCCACGCCACTAACCAAACTGAGCGAGAGTGGTGCTATGGTCTCATTCGTCGAATCGTCGTCGTCGACGGTCGACCTCTTTCCATGGCACGTCGGCGTCGGTCGGCGCCCCGGCCGGCTCCATTTTCAAAGTCCACACTCGGGACCGCAGGAATTTCGGGATCGCGGTTCTAACTTCCACGCCCCAACTTCCAACCGCGCGGCGCACCTGGCCGGAAGAAGAAGAGCTTGTGCGTGCACGGCGACCTCGTACGACGTTTCCACGACGCTTCCTAGCGCCCTCCTCTGTCGGTCACCAGATCACCGGCCCGGCCGGGCTCCTGGCCTGCTGCTGCCGTTCGGTCAATGCCTGCCAGGAGACCAACGACCAGGCAAACCTACGCTACGGCCGGGGCTGTGGCGCTGCTGGCTTTATAAACCCCGGAACGCCACGGCTCGGGTGCAGCAAACCAGCCACAGTCGTCGTCGTCTGCACTGCACTGGCAACAAAAACACGCACGTCAAAGTGTGCTAGCAGTGTCAAAGTGCGTGCAGCGCACAGAGACGACGACTGAGACTCAGAGAGCATAGCTAGCGTTCCTCGTCTGATCGATCCGTCAACGGCAAGAATGGCGGTCACCAAGCTCAACATCAGGTCGCGAGCGCCGGCCGTCGTCGTCGGCCTGCTCCTCGCGACGTGCCTGTTGCTCGCGGCGACCGTCGCGAATGCCAGCAGGCCGCTGAAGGTGTCGTCGTCGTCGTCAGAGGGGGATGGTGCGCAGCATACGGTGGAGTCGCCGCCGGTGGGTTACATCATCCAGACGGTGGTGGTCGGGACCGCAGCGGAGCAAGACGGCGGTGCTGCAGGCCACAGGTTGATGAACGTCGACATGCTCGGCGGGATCAAGAACTCCGGCCCGAGCCCCGGCGCCGGCCACTAGGCGGCGCCGTGCCGTACGCAGTCGGGAGTGACAACATGCCGCGGCCGGATGATCACTGTGCTGGTTTCAGATAGAGATCAGAGGTCAATAAATCATGTCGATCATTGGCTCTTGCATGCATGCTGGACAGGACTACGCTGGACTAGTAATTAATTCGACGGGTTTCTTTTGTTCTTTATATGCAAATTATTACTAAGGTTTGCGTAGTGCTTGTAATAGCTGGTAAAAGTTGTAGGAGTATATAGGTAGCAACTAGCAGTGCATGAAACTGGTCTCTTCGTATACGTGCCTCGTTTCAGGTGCATACTTGAGCTTAATTTGTCTATTTGCATACATATATATTTTTGTTGTTTTTTAAAGGTCCTATTTGCATATATTCTCAAACATCACATTATATACTTTTTTTAAAAATGAATAATTCTCTCTATTTTCTCTGTCCCGTATTACATGACATGTTTTAAGATCTCTCACACAGACCAATGTAGAAGGCAAAAGACTAAAATACCCCTTAAGAATAGAGGAGATGTATGGTGAAAAAAGATAGTTACATTAAAAAATGAGAGAGTTGTGTATTTTAGGACAAAATTTGAATCCTATAAAATAATCTATTTTGGGATGGAGGGAGTATGTCAAAAAAATGCAATTATAGATTTAGAATCAGTCAAATTCTTTTACTATAAAATATTTTCGTAATTAATCTAATAATACCTATTTATGTATAAATATTAGTACTTTTTGTTTAGATTTGATCAATCTCCAAATTATCTAACTTTTAAAAAACAACAATTATATTTTTTCAACGGGGAGAGTACTCCTGTGTACGTGCTACATGCAACCTAATGACACAAGTACTACTGTGTACGTTCTCCGTCCCAAATAAGCTAGCATCTACGAACAGGCCTAAAAAAACAAGATGTAAGGGAAAATGACCATACTGCTCTGCTCCCATAAGTGTGTGGACGGGGGAGCCTTGGTGTGACTGTGCATGAAGATGGAAGTGGAGAAAGAGTACCAGTAGACGATAGCCTGCAGTTGGTTTTCTTTTTGCTTTTTAATTTGGTTTAGTCAGGCAAGTGTATTGTGCTCGAACATGGAATCGTGTGCCATTTGTTCATCTATTTTGGGTTGTTTAGTTGGTGAAAAAGTTTAGGTTCGGCTACTGTAGCACTTTTTTATTTTATTTGGCAATTTGTGTCCAATCATGAACTAATTAGGCTCAAAAGATTTGTCTCGTGATTTACAACTAAACTGTGTAATTAGTTTTTTCTTTCGTCTACATTTAGTACTTCATGCATGTGCCGCAAGATTCGATGTGACGGGTACTGTGCAAACTTTTTTGGGTTGTATGGGCAACTAAACAGCCCCTTTGAGAAAAAATTTGAATCATAATAAGCGATCAGTTTGGGATGGAGGGAGTAGCGTCTGTCTATATCGTGGCGTACGGATTTGAAATGAAACACCAGACGGAACTCCACATTCCACAATGCGTCGTCACGTCAGTCAGGACTTGTGGCACTCTAGGAAGTTGGACTCCCTGCTCAACAATGTTCAGACCCTGTTGTCAAAAAAAAAAAAACAATGTTCGGAACCAAGGCCTTGTTTAGATTCCAAAATTCACCCCCAATTCCACTATGCAAAAAGAAGATTCCCCATCACATCAAAATGTCGGCACATATATGGAGTACTAAATGTAGATGGAATCAAAAACTAATTACACAGTTTTGTTGTACTCTGCGAGACGAACATTTTAAGCCTAATTAATCAAAATTTGGACAATTATTACCACTAAAAAACAAAAGTGCTACAGTGTTCGGGGGTGGCACTGTGCAAAGTTTGCCACCCCCGAATCGGGCAACTAAACGAGGCGCAACGGTCCGGGAACGGGTCAGAGAACTGAGTAGTCGACGAGCCGGCGCAGCACGGCAGTGACGCCACACATCGGACCATTGCACGTTCAAAAAGCGAAATCCTCGTGTGCTCTGACCGCGGCCTTGACCCAGGCGTTCGTATGTCGTATCGTAACCGCTGCTTGCGTACGTAGCCACACCAGGTTTTCATGCCATCTTTTGTAACGTTCCGGGTTAAAAAAAAATTCCCAAGTTCTTAGAGCATCTTCGAGAGTTTCCAAAACACTCTTAATTCAGACCGTGGACAACGACAACTCCGCCAAACACCGTCTCGACAACTTCATCAACAAAGTGACTCGTAAGAGGGACTTTTCACTGATTCGTGAACCTCCCAAGCAGCCTCCTGCCAAGCCAGTGCTGTCATGACGGAGCTGGTGGTTGGTGGCTTAGAGCATCTCCCAAGTACCTGCTTCAAGTGAGGCGAGGTGCTGACATGCAGTGCATGGCTACACCAAAGGTCCATTAGCGCCATCCGCGTCGGAGCTGAAGACCTTTGACAAGCTCTTCGACAGCAACCTGACTGCATCCAACGCCGAAGCGTTGGACGTGCTCTTCCCGGCCGTTGGAAAGGGCTCGTCCAGGCAGCCGCAAAGATGCAAGGCCACCTCCTAGGTCGCACTGTTGCGTCGGTATTGATCGTTTCGTTTTATGTAATATCAAAATAAGAGGTCTGTTACTAGGATGGTCCAGGTACGCCTGTGTTAGGTCGACCTCCTTCGGCGCTCGATAAAAACGCGTTGTACGTTTGTTTAAACTCTTCTACTTAATACAATGATACGCAAATCTTTTACGTATCAAGATTAAAAAAACACATCTCGAGTTGTCTAGTCTAAGGATGACGTCGTTGTCTCCACAGGCTGCCACGCGGGGGCACACGGGGCTTGAGCTCGACCTGCCGCCATGGCCCTACCCTCCATGGCTGACGACGCGGCCCCGGGCTAAGACGGGGACCGCCTGCCAAAAGAGGAAGCCTTCTACCCCACAGGTCAGTCGGGGGAAGAGGGATCGAGATTCTCCAAGGGAGTGGTTGGATCAGGAGGGGCAAATCCACGAAGAGGAAGAGGTGGTTGAGTTCTTCGGTCAGTTATGGGTCATCGATTAGCCGTCACCCCGACGCAACCCTAGACCACCACACCCTTCCGCTGATTCGACAGCCGCCACCATCCTCTTCTAGATTCGGCGGGGGCTGGTGGAGACCCAGAGTTTCTCGCGAGAGGATTGCTACCCAGTGCGGAAATCAGATCGACTGGACAAACCTCCCGTGAAGATCAGTTTCATGAGAGACATTTGGGGTGGAGGTGGTGATAAGGATTCCTTCGCCGAGGTGCTCAAGAGGGAGAAGATGGCTGATGCGGGGCGATGGGTTTGGCAGCCAGAGCCTAGGCGCCCGCCTCCTCAGCGCCTGACCCGTCCTCCTCCACCGCCAAACAATTAGACCAGGGGGCTGATCCAGAATCAGGGATGGCAGGATCCTGGTAGAAGGCAAGGAGCGCCTCGTGCTCCTCCTCCACTGCATCCGCAACAACGCCAAGCTCCGCCCCAGCAGCCTCAGCATCCCCCACCTCGCCGAAATCTTCAGTAGGGGCATGTGCAAGGTAATCAACAACAACCAGATCCACCGTTTGTCATCGATCCCAGATATAGGAAGCTTACTTGCTATAACTGTGGAGAGTCGGGCCATTTTGTTCGGAACTGTACCTGGCCTAAGATTTGCTTCATCTATGGTGTGCCTGGTCATCATATGGATGCATGTCCGAAGTGGAAGTCAGATTATCCAGTAGCTACCTTTGTAGGCAGTGCTAGTATGGGCTTGGGATTCTATCACCTTGAGGTGCCCAGCGTGGAATCCACCCAGTGGCTTAATCTTACCAATTGTGGTGTTGTTCAAGTGAAGACAGGAGAGATTACCTTGGCTGAGTTAGAGGTTGAGTTGTCTGATATTTACAGCAAGGAGTGGCCATGGCAGATCAGAGAATTGGAGCCTAGAAAGTTTCTAGTTAGGTTTCCTCCTCATAAGAGAGTCAGCGGCATAAAAAACTACCCGTCTTTCAATCTGAGAAAAGCTAGGGTGCAGGTAGAGGTCCTGTAGTGGATTGGAGATCTGGAACCTCACAGTGTACTGGAAAAAGTCTGGGTTGAGATGAGAGGGGTACCACCTAGGTACTGCCATTGGAAAGTGTTTGCTCAGATTGCTTCTGCTTTTGGCTTGCTCACCAATGTGGACTGGTCTACAGTGTTCAAAACCTTCTATGAGGTTGTTAGGGTTAAGGTGGCATGCAAAGACTGGAGGAAGATTCCAAGGCAGAGGCTATATGAGATGGGTATAAAGGTTGATGCGGTGGAGCTGAATGTTGAGAATGTTGATGCTAATCAAGCTGATGGTAACAGTAAAGATGATGATGGTGGTGGGGATGACAATGGTGACACTTTCAATGATGATGAGGCTGATGACTTAGTTGACACTGATGATGATACTGTGAAGCCAAGCAAGCCTGAGGACAAGTCAAAGGAACAGACTCCCAAGAGTAATACTTAGAGAAATAGTGGTTCAATTACAGTGAACTTGGATACTCATGCTGTGGAGAATTTGAATCAGGAATCACTCATGCAAAGTTTGATGTCACAGCAGGATGGGTGGGTGTCTACTCATTCTGAGGTTATGTTGCAACAGCCTAGTTGCACTGATGTGGCTCAGGATGTTGAAGGTGTGTTGAAAGAGAATGTGGGGGCTGCTTCTTTGAAGAAGTTAAATCCTAATTTTCAAACAAAGGATACTGTTGTGAGTAAGGGAGAAGGTAATCCTGTGACAGATAATAGAAAAAGTACCTTTGAGGGTAATTTTGAGGTGAAGGACTGGATGACTCCACAGACTGTTCTGGAACCTGCTTCAGATTGCCATATTGTGGGAAACAAATTTTACAACCTGATCAATGAGGAGTCACATCACTCTAAGTGGGAAGAGTTCAGACAAATGGCTAAGCAAGTTTCTGCTACAGGGGAGTGCTCATCCCTATTGAGCAGAATGGAATTGGAGGTGTCTGATGAAGAAGTGGAGCACAGTGAGAAAGGCAGCTTGCAAGAAGATGAGATGGCCAGCCTACAAGAGGAAGGGATCCTGAGAGATGATTTTGAAAAGATGACAAAAACTTGGAGGACAAGTTATTCATCAAAAATCAAAAGAGAAAGACTAAATGGGGCCCAACTCTTAGAGCCCCGAGACCAAGGAGGAATGCGGAGGATGGGAGGACAGTGATGGAGAATGCTCAAGATTTAAAAGCTGTTAGGAACCTGGAAAAAGGTAGCAAACAGTCTGCTTCTTTTGCTTTTTAAAATCAATGATGATTTGCTTAAAGTTGCTAATGATGTAAATATTGTGCTGGGTACTGATACCTGTCTTGGGATAGATAAAATTGAGACTTTAAAGGCTAAAGAATTAGCTGATAGATGTCAATTTGAGGAGAACAACCCTGTGGTTATTCTTCCTGCTAATCTAGATATTTCTTTAGGATCTGATGAGTTCCTTTCTCTCAATAATACCGAGTCTCCTTTGAGGGAGGAGTCTGATCCCGTTAGAGATTCTTGGATTAAAATTGCTTCTAAAAGCAATAAGGTGGAGGATAATAATTCTGTAAAATGATAGGTGGTATATGAAATGTGAGAGGCATGAACAAAGAAGGCCGGTTGCAGTGTATTGCTGATTTTGTTAAAGAAAATAGGCTAGATTTTGTTGGTTTTTAGGAAAAATAGGAGTTCCAGGAGTCCTTTCTCAATTATATTCACAAGGGCTTTGCCTAGCAATTCCTTCCAGCAATAGGTATTGCTGGGGGATTTAAGTGGGTTTCAATGATAGAAAATTTGAGGTGCTAGCCTGGAAGGTGGGAAATTTTAGTGTGGCAGCTATAGTCAAGAACTGTTGTGATAAGTTCACTTGGAGACTGATTACAGTCTATGGTTCTCCTTATGATGAAAGGAAACAAGATTTTATTCTTGAGCTAGAAAGCCTCCTAGATATCTGAGATGACCCCACTGTGATTGGAGGTGATTTTAATTTGGTCTGTAATTCTAAAGAGAAGAGTAATGGTGTCATCAACTATAAGTGGACTGACCTTTTTCTAGATTGGATAAATAAGTTTGGTCTGATACAGCTTAAATCCTCAAGTAGGTCCTTTACATGGACAAATAACCAAGAATAACCTATTTTAGTTGAAATTGACAAGGTTTTTTGTACCACTAACTTTGAACTTAAGTTCTCCGTAGCTTTTGTCTACTAGTTCTAGGGCTGGTAGTGATCATGTTCCTTTGCTCCTCAACCTTGGGGTAGAGGAGGTAAAGAAACCTAATATCTTCAGATTTGAGAAATGATGGTTACAATAGCCTGGTTTTAGAGAGTTTATTACTAAGCTGTGGAACACTCCTTGTGTTTTTACAGATCCTTTAGATATTTAGCAGTTTAAATTGAGACTAGTTAGGAAAAAGGTGATGGGTTGGACCATTAACATCAATGCCCAGCTTAAGAAGCAGAAGCAGCAGCTTCTTAAAGAGTATGAAAGTCTTGACTTAAAAGTTGAGGATAGGAATATCTTGGACTTAAAGAAACAGAGAATGAAGGAGATCATTAATGATTTAGAGGCTATTTGGAGAATGGAAAAAACTAAAGCAAGGCAAAGATCTAGAGATAGGAATGTTAAGAAAGGGGATAAGAATATAGCTTATTTTCAAGCTGTGGCTAATCAAAGAAATAGAAAGAAAAGGATTGAGGGCTAAGAAGGGCCAGATGGTTGGATTGATAATAATGAAGGCATGCTTGAGCATGTTGTGGAGTTCTATAAGAATCTATTTGGAAAAGAACCTAATAGTGGTGTTAGTTTAGGGCAGGATTTTTGGGAGTATGATGAAATGGTAGAGGTCCATGAGAATGAGCATTTAGAAGCTCCCTTTTCTGAAAAGGAGGTCAAGGAAGCTGTCTTTGGCTCTTATGTTGAGGGAGCTCCGGGCCCTGATGGTTTTTTCTTCTTATTTTACCAAGTCTTTTGGGATCTTATTAAGGAGGATTTGATGAATCTGGTAAGGAAATTTGAACAAAGGGGTTTCAACCTGGATAGACTTAACTATGCTATGATAACTCTAATCCCTAATGAACCTGATGCCAAAGTTCTTAAGAAGTTCAGACCGATTAGTTTGATTAATTGCAGCTTCAAAATTTTCTCAAAATTATTGAATAATAGGTTGATTAAGGTAGCTGATAGGCTAGTTGCTTCTAACCAAGCTGCCTTTATTAAGGGCAGGTTCATTTTAGAAAGTGTAGTGGCTACCCATGAAATTATTCATGAGGTGCACAAAAAGAAGGAGGAAGGGGTAGTGCTTAAGCTGGACTATGAAAAGGCGTATGACAGAGTAAGCTGGGCTTTTCTTGAGGAAATGTTGGTGTCTAGGGGTTTTGGTAATAAGTGGAGGGGCTGGCTACAGCAGATAGTTAGAGGAGGATCCATCTGTGTCAGGATTAATGATGAAAACAGTAAATATTTCAAACCAGGTAAGGGGATCCTTTATCCTCTCTTCTTTTCAATCTTGTGGCAGATGTGTTTTCTAGGATGCTTATGAAAGCAGCTAGGCAAGGGTTGGTCTCAGGGTTACTCCCTCAGGTGGTAGAGGGGATATCATCAGCTTGCAATATGTTGATGACACTCTGTTTTTCTTGGAAAATAATTTGAAAAAAGTCAGTACACTTAAATGGTTACTAGTGTGCTTTGAGCAGATGTCAGGTATGAAGATAAATTATGATAAGAGCAATTTGTTGACAATAGGCTTGGATGAAGATCAAGCTAATAATTTTGGTAGACTTTTTTGTTGTAAAAGGTGTGAGTTCCCTATTAAGTACCTAGGAGTACCTCTCCATTTCAACAAGTTGACTAGAAAGGACCTACAACCAGTGGTTGACAAAATTATTAAAAGAATTGTTGTGTGGACTTATGTAGGTAGACTTATTTTACTCAAAGCCTGCATAGCCAGCATCCCAATTTATCTGTTGTCCATTATAAAATTTCTTAAATGGGCTATAAAGATGATGAATACCCATATGGGTCACTTCCTTTGGAATAACAATGAGGAAAAGCATAAATACCATCTTGCTAATTGGCAATTAGTTGCTCTAAAAAAGGATATGGGGGGTTTAGGTATTCCAGATTTGAGAAGCCTCAATTTAGCCTTGTTAAGCTCTTGGATCTTTAGATACCAACTGCATAATAATGCTATTTGGGTGAGCATTGTAGATTACAAATATAGAACTAGGAATCCTAATATTTTTTGTTGTCCTGATGTGGGTTCTTCTCCCTTCTAGAAAGGGGTGCTTTGGGTTGCCCAAGGTGCTCACCTGGGCATCAGGTGGGTAGTTGGTAATGGTGACAAAGTCAGGTTTTGGGAAGACCAATGGATAGGAAATACTAGTCTGGCTATTGTTTTTTGGCCTTTATATGTTATTAATGAACAACAGGGTAAAACAGTGAGCCAAATTTGGAATGGTCAGGAACTCATGCTCTCCTTTAGGAGAAATGTTTCTGAAGCTCTTATGCAAATGTGGATGGAACTGAGCAGCCTGGTATAGGGGACCTCTCTCAGTAATGCGGAGGACCAGATTCTGTGGGCTTATACTTCACATGGTACTTATTATGTGCAGTCTCTATATGCGGTTATCAACTATAGGGGTTGATGAGATACAGGCCCGATCTTCCGAGAGGTAACCGGTAAGTTCGACTTGTGGAGATCTCGACGTTGGCGATCCGGCTTCAAATCAGACACGATTCGAACCCTACAACTGTTACACCACTGCTCCGTTGGTTATCAACCAAACACAACTTGATTGACCTCGCCAAGAAGGCTTTTCCTGCAAGCGAATCGAGGAACACAAGCAAGAAGGTAAAGACACGTAATCTGAAATTGCAAATATGAATGAAGCAAATATCAATATAGGGTTCAAGAACTCGGTTCCAAAGGACTAATCGACACAGTGGAGGAGATCAAGAACAGGGACCCTGGATCACTGTAAAAGGATTTGTCACCACAGTTACAATGAACGATTCAGTTTCTCGATGGAAAACTAAACTCTAAACAAAACCCAATTGTCTAGCAGTGGTGGCGGCTGTGTTTATAGTCTAAGACTCGACCTAGGGTTGAGGACGGCCAGGGGTTCGGCGCCCACAACTTGGGCTTAAGGCCCGACACGATACATGGCCAAGTTGGCCCAAATAGGTGACGCAGCACCTTGCCGTGGTCACACAGAATGATCCACGGATCTTCTGGAGCTGGGACCAGATCCAAAACGACGGCGTCGTCGTCCCCTTTCCAACGCATCTAAGAACGCCCCGTTTCGATGTCGTATGAGAGAGTTATGACCGAAACAGTGACGATGTGTCTGCTGAATCCGAGGGTGACGTGGCAGCTGAGTTAGGGACGATTTGCAACTTAGAGAAGACCATAGCGTCGGTGTGTCCAGCGTGGCGATGTCCTCATCATCCTCCCCTTATTGAATTAGAGTCGTCCTCGACTCCATCTTGGCGATGTCCTCATCATCCCCTCCTTCTAGAATTGGAGTCGTCCTCGACTTCATCCCATCATCAGCGAACTCCTGCAAAAGGTTAGTGACAGCAGGCAATGCACCAGACATAATAGGTTGACAAAACATAGTATAACATGGGGCATCAGGATTATCACATAACTCAGCAGTAGCAGAAGTTGTAGCAAAAAAAGTACCTCCTTTTAACTTAATCTCATTATTTTTAGCAATGTCAGTTGGAGGTTTATTTTTAATCTCTTTAGCATGTTTAATAATTTCCATAGGAGACAAAGGCAGCAATGTAATTTTCGTGTCCTTATGTATGATAGTGTATGTATTAGTTCTACCATGGTGTAAAGCATCATTATCAAATTCCCATGGACGACCTAACAAAATAGAACAAGCTTGCATAGGAACAACATCAAAATCAGCAGTATCATGATAAGAACCTGTGAAAAAACTAATGCGTGCTGATTTAGTTACCTTAGTCTTACCACTATTATTGAACCATTGAAGTTTATATGGATACGAATGTTGTCGTGTGGTCAAGCCAAGCTTCTCAACCAAATCTGAACTCACCAAGTTATTGCAACTCCTGCTATCAATGATAGTGAGAACACGACAACCCTGCACAATGAAATACATGTGGAACAAATTGTTTCGTTGGATCTTCATCTCGTCTTCATGTCCCACACGTGTACTTAACACACGCTGCACAAGAAGGCTAGGGTAATCCGCGGCAGCAGCCACAGAGTCAATGATGATAGCCTCCTTGTCTTGATCGCTGAAAGGTCTTGATGGCTAGAGGGGGGGTGAATAGCCTTTTAAAAATTTTCTACAAAGACAAGCTAAACAAGTTTATCAATACAACAAATAGCGAGATGCGAGTTTTGCTTAGCCTATGGGGTGTTTGCAAGCCACCTATCCAAATCACAATTCTAGTATATTGGCACTCAACCGCACAAGTCAAACCGAGAAGGAAACTACAACTAGCAAGCTACACAAAAGAGCTACACTAGCAAAGTAACTAAGAAATTAATACAAGAGAGAGTTAGAAGGGTATCACCGAGGGGCGAAGTATTGAGCCAACCAACCGATATGATCAAGAGATGAATTCCACAATACACAACCACCGGGATCGATCAATCACAATAAGAATGATGACACAAAGATTTATCCCGAGGTTCACGTGCTTGCCGGCACGCTAGTCCCCGTTGTGTCCCTCTTCACCACGTGGTTCGGTGGCTAATCGGTCTCACACCGAGCCTCTCAAAAGGTGCCACAAGAACCTACCAAATGGCAAAAGGTTGCAAATGACACGAGCAATCCACTAATGTTGCCTTTGGCGCTTCGCCGAGGTAGGCACAAACCCCTCACAATTACCGGAGGTGGCCAAGAACAATCACCAACTCTTGCCAACGCCTCCAAGCTGCTCCAAGCCGTCTAGGTGGCGGCAACCACCAAGAGAAACAAGAATCCCGCAGCAATTCAACCACCAAGTGCCAACTAGATGCTATCTCACAATGCAAATGCACTTGGATCACTCAATCTCACTTCGAATATGCAAAGAAGCAAGAGAGATGAGTGGGAGGGGAGTTGCTTAGCTCAAAGTGCTCACAAGTATGTCAAAAGTCCAAGAGTAAGAGCCTTGAGCCGGCCAACGAGTATTTATAGACGTACCCCTTCGAATATAGCCGTTAGGAACGAGATCTAGCTGAAATCGCGCTGACCGGACGCGCTGGTCCGACTGACCGGACGCGCCGGTCGAGTAACGGCTAGTTTCGCGAAGCACTGACCGGACGCGCCGGTCGCAACGACCGGACGCGCTGGTCACGACTGGACGCGCCGGTCCCGTGACTGACCGGACGCGCTGGTCAACCCTGAGCCGCGCACAACGAAACAATGACCGGACGCGCTGGTGAACTGACCGGACGCCACAGTGCCAGCGTCCGGTCGGAGTCCAGTAAGCTCCCTGGACGACCGGACGCGTCCGGTCGACTGTGACCGGACGCGCTGCGCGTCTGATCAACCAACTGAAAAACGCGCAGACGCTAAACACTGACCGGACGCGTCCGGTCAAACAGTGACCGCGTCCGGTCCAGCGTCCGGTCACCACTGTGACCTCCGTTCGCTTTCCGTTCGATTTCCGACTTCCGGCGTAGTGGAAAATAGACGTTTCAATTCCTCAAAAACGCCTGAATCCCGCCTCGCAAGCTCGGCGGGAGGGAGAGAGGACCCCAAACCCTCTCTACCGCTCAAACTCAACCGCCTTCGCAAACGTGCTAACATTACCAAGTGACCATATCATGTGCGAGTGTGTTAGCATTTTCACAATCATTTTTCGAGGCGTTATTAGTTCTATCCAAATGCATATGATCATGAAATGCACACCTAGAGGCACTTAGGAGTTCAATAGCCGCGTAATTCCCCTCTTTATAGTACGGCTATCTATCCTATAATGTAACCACACCCACTAGGTGTCTTGGTTACTAAAACACAACCCTTAAGCATATACCTTTGCCTTGATCATGTAGGGTTGCGTCGAAATCCAAGTGTGGCCATCATGATCACCATGTCCATCTTGCCACCAACCTTGGAATGTACTAATCCTCATATGCTACAAACAACTTAGGCATAGGATTAGTACTTAGGCATTGTCACTAATTACCAACACCAAACATAGGACTTTCAATCGCCCTCGGTGGAATCTGCATCAATGTTAGCAGCAAGGGCTAAATTATCTTCAATATCACTAGTACTTACATATCCATCCTCGGTAGCAATGAAAGCACGACGACTGGGGCAATCCTTCATGACATGTCCCATGCCTTTGCATCGGTGGCAAATGATTTTAGCGCTGGACGAGGAGGAGCTAGTAGAAGCATCCGGAGTGGCACCTTTCTTCTGCACATTAGACAATGGACTTACCCCATGTGGTGCAACAGAAAGCTTGGGCGTCTCCGGCTCAGCACGCTGCTGAAAATTCCTCCCATTGTTAGACCTGAAAGGCTGGTGTTGTTTGTGGCCCTGTACTTCACGTTCTGCCTTAATAGCAAGATGATACAATTAGGAAAAATTACGCCATTCTTTGTAATCAAGTATGTTCTGGATATCATAGTTTAGACCACCAAAAAATCTAGCACTAGTATCATTATCATCTTCATTTATACCACAACGGGCCCAATAAGCAATTCTTGATAGTAAGCTTCTACTCCTTTATCACCTTGTTTTAAAGTTTACAGTTTCAAACGTAAATCACGTTGGTAATAAGGAGGAACAAAACGAGATTTCATACGTTGCTTTAAAGCATTCCAAGTTTGAGGCACAGCAGCAGCATTATTAGCATTGCAAAGATCACTCCACCAGAACAAAGCAAAATTAGTAAACTTACTAGTAGCAAGTCTAACTCTATGCTCAGCAGGAACATTATGAGAATCAAATTTTTGTTGAACAGTAAGCTCCCAATCTAAATAAGCCTCTGGATCAACATTACTAGCAAAAGGAGGAAGGCTAAATTTAATTTTAGCAAAAGGATCATTATTACCATGATTATTACCTCCCATACCGCGACAGTTGAAGTTAAGGCGGCGACGGGCATAACCGTCAGCATTCACATCCGCATCGTCATCACCAAAATCATTCGCATCGTCATCAACAGCACGATGAGGTGGAGGACGTTGCTCGAGTTGTTCAATGCGGGTGACCAGATTGTTCACATTGCGCGTCAGCTCGGTCATAAGATTGCGTTGTTCAGTCATGAACGTTGTAAGCTCGCCCTTGGACACGCAATCATTGAAGTCCGTCGGAGATCCTGCCATGGTTAGAAGATAGAAAAAGACAACACCAAAGTATTATCCCTATCAACTAAAGGAACCAAGTGGTGGTGGTGGTGAAAGTGGAATGCAAAATCACAAGCGATTTACCACCGTCTTGCCTGTATTCTTACCAACGCCAAACAAGAGCAAAACCAACGTGGCGAAGCAATCTGTTGTTGAGCGTGGGTAACAGTTGCAAGATGAATCTGTGCTGACAGAAGAATATGTGGAGCTATGGGTAGGCACACAATATGACAACAAGGATTAGCAATTAACGAATACAAATTAGCGATTGTTCAATCCGGATCCAAAGTACAAATCACAGCTGCTGGCTAAGACGTGTCGAGACGTAGCGTAACAAGGTGAAAACAAAGGATAATGGAACGAACGCACAGAACAAGCAAATAACCCGGATTTTTCCTTCGCGGATCTGAATTTTTCCCTGATTTTTCCAAAAGGCACTAGTATGAATCAAACTTTTTTATTTTTTCACTATTTTTTTATATTTTTCTATGAACAAGGATCACAAAAGATGCAACCACAAAAATTGGCACCTACAACTGAGGTGGGATGTGGTCTACAGAAAAACAGCACGTTCTCTGAAAAGCGTGCAAAAACTTTGACAAATTTTTTTCTTTATTTTCCTGATTTTTTTTGGCAATTTTGACGAAACCAAACAGGGCAAAGCCGAGTTTGGGTCGGCTCCAAACGGTGTCAAGAAGCTGCTGTAAAAATTTCAGATTTTTCTGATAAACAAGCGAAAAGTTATGACTGTTTTACTGAAGGTATCTCAAGTTATGTTTTGACCGGAGGCACAACACGACAGCGGCAGTTAGGGCAAAGCGTCTCTAAACTCCAACACCAATCACAAGAGTGTCCCTGTGACTCCAACAGCGACAGTAGGTATTCACCCGATGATGAAAGGAGGGCTGCGATGCAGGCAAAATACGAGCGGCTTGCAACCTATCTAGGGTTTGCGCGGCGGCGAGAAGTCACACAAGGCGGCTAACGGGGGCAAGTCGAGTAATATGGTGGCTTCGACTTGTTGTTTGGGAACGGTGGATGGGATAGCGGCGGAAAACAAAAATCACAGCAACGGGCGATTGAACTACGACCACGAACACAATCCTAAACCAGCAACAAAACTCGACCACGGACACAAACTCAACAACGCGAATCTGAAACGAAATTGCAAAGGCACAAAAGGTGATAGGACAGCGAAAATTGAAATATTTTTTTTGGCTTTTTGTGGACTCTAGGTAATGAACAAATATGAATCTAAGGCAAACGAGAATATACCTCGCGGTAAACCTAAAATCTCTGATACCAATTGATGAGATACAGGCCCGATCTTCCGAGAGGTAACCGGTAAGTTCGACTTGTGGAGATCTCGACGTTGGCGATCCGGCTTCAAATCAGACACGATTTGAACCCTGCAACCATTACACCACTGCTCCGTTGGTTATCAACCAAACACAACTTGATTGACCTCGCCAAGAAGGCTTTTCCTGCAAGCGAATCGAAGAACACAAGCAAGAAGGTAAAGACACACAATCTGAAATTGCAAATATGAATGAAGCAAATATCAATATAGGGTTTAAGAACTCGGTTCCAAAGGACTAATCGACACAGTGGAGGAGATCAAGAACAGGGGCCCTGGATCACTGTAAAAGGATTTGTCACCACAGTTACAATGAACGATTCAGTTTCTCGATGGAAAACTAAACTCTAAACAAAACTCAATTGTCTAGCAGTGGCGGCGGCTGTGTTTATAGTCTAAGACTCGACCTAGGGTTGAGGACGGCCAGGGGTTGGGCGCCCACAACTTGGGCTTAAGGCCCGACATGATACATGGCCAAGTTGGCCCAAATAGGTGACGCAGCACCTTGCCGTGGTCACACAGAATGATCCACGGATCTTCTGGAGCTGGGACCAGATCCAAAACGACGGCATCGTCGTCCCCTTTCCAACGCATCCAAGAACGCCCCGTTTCGATGTCGTATGAGAGAGTTATGACCGAAACAGTGACGACGTGTCTGCTGAATCCGAGGGTGACGTGGCAGCTGAGTTGGGGACGATTTGCAACTTGGAGAAGACCATAGCGTCGGTGTGTCCAGCGTGGCGATGTCCTCATCATCCTCCCCTTCTTGAATTGGAGTCGTCCTCGACTCCATCTTGGCGATGTCCTCATCAGGGGTGTGCTTCCTGTTTTTGTTCATGTTGTCTGGAAGTTGGTGATTCCACCGAGAGTGCATTTGTTTCTCTGGCATTTATCTCAGAATAGATTGCTGACAAGAGATAATTTGCAAAAAAGACGAGATGTAGATGACCCAACTTGCCCCTTCTGCTTTGAGCAGGAATCCATTTGTCATTTGTTTTTTGAGTGCATTGTTGCGGTGAATGTCTGCAGATTAATCTCTGAAATTCTGGATGTGGATATTGACAGAGATTATGAATCTGTGGCTAAACTTTGGATAGCAAATAAAAAACATCTGATTACTAACACTGTCTCTTCGGCAACTCTTTGGTCTCTCTGAAAATTACACAATGAGCTTTGCTTTCAGGGGTGGTCTGCATAGGCATGAGAATGGTGCTGGTGCGGGTGTCAAGAATGCTGAGGGGCTGGTTGCCGCTGTACAAGGAGGAAGCTGGGAAGCAGCTGGAAAGCCTGATCATAAAGCTAGAGGAGTCATCAAGACGTCCAGCACTACTCACGTGGAGGCAGGAGATCGTGGGAGCTTCGTCATCACAGTTGGATCAATTGGATGCTCAGTCTTCAACCAGTGCCAGGAGTAGTTCAGTTGTGCTTGTGTCTTTTAAGCCGTGAGGCTGAAACCTTTCGTTTGTACCGCACGTGAGCGCTAACTCTGTCTGAACTTGATGTTGTTGGCTTTTGGTAATACAAAAGCAGGGGGGAACCTTTCGTCTAAAAAAACACATCTCCAACAACTCTCAATCTAGCTCTCAACTTTTGACACTCAGAAAAAACAACCCCCATCCGCGCACCCATGGTCGCGTAGAAAACACTTTCCCAGTGCTCCTTCGTGTCGTGGTCATGGCCATCGCTGGCTGGGTGACTGTCCTGGGAGGGAAAGGTGGGATTTTGCACAGGCGCGGGCGGGCAGGCGGCGATGGCGACAGGCTACTGGACGGTGCGGTCGGTGTCCGGTAGGACGGGCTGGCACGCGTCGGTGGTGGAAGACGAGGGCAGCGCGGAGGAGGACGGCATGAAAGGCAAGGACAACACCGATGATGGCGAGTCGGCGAGGATGGTGAGGAGGGTGAGGAAGATCTTGGTGGCCTTGCCCACGTAGCAGCCACCCCGCATGGCCGCTGCCGCTCAGCTCTGCTTCTCTACCGTCCAACTCATCCTCCTGTGTCTCGTGGCCTTGGTGGTGGTTGACTGGTGGGGTGATGGCTGCCTGAGAAGCTGATCAACTGTGCCGTCCAGATTATAAGTGGATCACATACATAATGGCACGGAGTGGCAGAGAGGCCCTTTGTCGATCGTCACACACAAGACCGTGGCTGTCTGGCGGCCGGCTAGCCTGTGCTGGGGGCGACCGCGGCGTGGAAGAAGAGCGGCCGCGACGCAGATGCGCCAGCACGCACGATCTCCCGAGCAAGAAAACCAGCCGTCGTCAAGAAGTTTCATGTGGAACCAAGTTTTTGATATTTTCCAATACTTTTTTGGCCACTTGAAAAATTCAATGGTTTTGGCAACTCTTGGAGATGATCTTACATACTACGCCCTCAGCCTAAAAAAGGATATCGTTCTAACTATAATCTTAGACAGATTCATAGCTAAAACCTGATCTTTTTTTGAAACCGTCTCTGAAGATCACTTTTGGCTGTCTCTAAAAATGTTTTCTGTACTAGCGATCCTTTTTGAAATATTGTGATTTAAAATCTAAAGGAAGTGGTGCTCAAACCTATTTCTATTTCATTCGAATTTGGTATTAAAGAAATAGCCTTTATATTTTCAAATCCAAACCAACATCTTGCAAATTTTAACATTATATTCTTACAAATGTTTTCCTTTTATCTAAATAAACCCTTTCAAGCAAGGTCTTCGATTCAAAACCTCCAAGTTTTTGTTAAACATGTTTTAGTTTAAATCAAAATAAAAGGTGTTCTCTCCCTTGTATTATTCCTTGCGAAAACAAATTTCCCTTGTGCTGCAAACCTGAGATCTATGGAAACCTCTTTGCAAATTATTTTTGAAAAAGTGCAGGGAAACCCCAAAACCCTAAAAAAAACTTTAGGTTTCGAACCTATGATATTTCCAAAACCTTTACCAAACTATTTCCTTTTCATTATAAGCCAAAGGGCTGAAAAATAAAACTATTCTGTTCAAACTATAGTTTATGAGTAATTGTTTTAAAAGCGTATCTAAGTAACTATTTATTTTACTGTACAAAATTTTCAAGCTATGTTTAACCCATGTTTTTCCTAAAACCATTTTACCTAACCCATGTTTTTCCTAAAACCATTTTACCTCAGGTACAACATTGTTGGGCTTTCTTATGTTTCAGTGTACTTTATCCCTAAATTCGGCAAGAGCACGTAATTCTATTGTACTCGCATTCATACCAATGATAATATTATTTTTTAATTTCTAATTGGGCTTGACTCAGCCTTCTCTCGTGGACTCGTGGTTCTCCCGTGCGGGCCGTGCCCCTCGCTGCCTCGCGTGTGCTATGGGCGCGTTTGGTTTCGTGATGGAGTCAGCCAGGCTCGTGCCAGAGGAGCCAGGCTCCCGGCAGCCGGGCCGAGCGCATGCACCGCGTTTTGTTTGGTTGTCCGTGCGTCCGTAGCCTGGTTGCAGTGGGCTCTTGTTTGGTTAAGCGCATGCAAGCCATCCAGTTACTTTTTCCTCTCACATATGCGCAGCTTGCATGCATGCTCTGCATCGCATGGGTCTGGCCGAGTTGGAGCGCAAAAAATTTCCGCACCACCTGAGCCAGGCCGGGAGCTCACTTTTGCATTGCATGAGCCAGGTCCGATTTGTGCGCCAACCAAACAAACCAATGATCTCGCATGCGGAGGGCCTGGCCGAGCGCCGCTGCAGGCAACCAAACGCGCCCTATGTGCCTCTGTCTGTTTGTCTCTTGTGGCGACCGACTGAGCAGCTGCCGCCGCCTCCCTACGCCAGGTTCTTTTTTTCACGAACGGCTACATACGCATGTTTCATTAAGACGAAAGAAATTGTTTTACAACATCGACCAACTCCAGCTGCTTCATGTCCACTGGCAAGACGCTAGCGTGCATAAGTAGCTAGGATTCGTCGATCAACTAAAGCAAAAGTACAATACATACAAAAACTATACGGCCAAGGATACAACAAGACAAAAGTGTTGGGACCGCTTAGCCTACTCGACATCCGTCACCTCGCATTGCGTAATCAACGTCCGTCGACGTCGACGCCGACCTCTCCCCAGAAAGAGGGCATTCATGGCTTCCCGCCTTCCAGGGACAGCGGCATGGTGAAAGTCTGCTGAAACTCCTCAAAGGACGCCTCATCAGGCTTCGCCGTCTCGACCTCGAGCCCGAGCTTTTTCAAGAGCACTTTTCTTGCCTGGGCATCCGGCTTCGTTGCTCTGAACTTGCTCTTAGCAGCTAAACGGCGCTGTACTTGGGAACGAAGTTGTCATCATCAGAAGCCTTTGGGTCTAGAGCTGGGACTTGGGCCGTGCCATCTAAGAGTGGGTCATGACACGACCCGAGGCACGGCACGGCACGACACGAAATATTTTAGGCCGTGCTTGGGCTGGCATGGCACGAAAATGACACGTAGACATTTCTACGACTATACAATGTAATTTTCTAGCATTTACTATACTATCTCTCATCTAATTCTTGAATAGATTGTAAAAATTATTAAAACTTTCATTAAAATAGTACACACAAGATATATATATATATATATCACGAGCGGAAAAAGAAAACTAGTAGAGATATTTTGAGGGCCGTGCTTGGGCTGATGAAAAGATTCACCGTGTCATGTTGGCACGGCCCGACGTGCCTCCCGTGCCTAGAGGGCATGACCCGAAACGGCACGAATCACGAGCGGGCCGTGCCATGCTAGCACGGCCCGGCCCAAGTCCCACCTCTATTTGGGTCCTTGGTGATGCAAAGCCTAGGCGGTGACATAATAAGTGGCTGCTAAAGCTGTAGCTTGATGGCGTTGATGAAACTCTGCGCTTCGCTGAGGTCTGGGGAGTCCGCCAAAGGATCCGAAGCCAGCCCGCAGCTACGCACAGGCGAAGGTGGCGGTTTGGGGGCTTCATCCTCCGCGGGCGCAACAAGCACGGGAGACGAAGGCCCCATTGTCTGGCTGCAGCTGTCTGGATCACATGGAGCGAGGCAACAAGCTCCACCATCATCGGATCCTCCACCACATCGTGACCGACATGCCCTGCGCCTAGGCGCAGCGACCCACGGCTACGTGCAGGCGAAGATGGCGGTAAGGGGCGTCGTCCTCCGCAGTGGCACTGGCATCAAGCATAGTCGGCAGTGCTCCCGATGTCTGGATGACAGGGATCGAGGCAACGAGCTCCACCATCGTCAGATCATCTGCAATGTCCCGACCGTCATACCCGACGTCCAGGCGTAACGTCAACGGATCGAGCCCTGAAAGGACATGACCTGGCTCGTCGTGGCAGCCAGGTGTCGTGGCACCAACAATCTCGGCCGAACCACCAGCATCCAGGTTCTCAGGGGACCTTCACCGGCGACGAGCACACCCACCAGGTACGCGCACTCCTCTTCCGCTCCTGCTGTGCAAAACCGAGCACTCAAACCCTAGATTAAGATATTTATCTTCGTATCTGATCTGTTCCAAGTACAAGTGTCGTATGCATGTATTATGCCTACAAACTTCGATTGTTTTTCTTTTTTTTTTTCAAAAACTATTGGGTGTACATTATGCATGTCTATTGCTGGATCCACACCTGCCCCCGACGAAGATGACATCTGGCAAGCACATCTAAGCAATTTAATGAAATGATTATTTCTTACGTTATTTGCATCTGAATTTACTTACAAGTCCACTTTGATCTTCAGAAATATTAATGGTTCAAACATTTAAAATTATTACATCACCGATCAGTTTAGCATTGACTTCCATAACCTTCCCTCTAGCGATGCAGATTTATCTATACAATGAGCTGGAGATTTACGTTGGTCTTATTAAAATTGATCGACGCTGTTGTCTTTTTTTTTAAGAAATGGCAGGAGCTCTGCCTTTCAATTAAGGTAGTGAAAAGAGATGTTTATGTACAAGAGAGGGAAAAGCTACTGTCACACAGCTGCCCCCAAACAGGAAAGAAGAGCAGCCCCTATGAAAAAGCTCTTTTTCTAAGGTCTATGTCTTCCTTAATTCTCATAACCACCTACCGCGCTGTCTCTGTGGTATTATTAAAAATTCTCCTATTCATCTCTTTCCATAAATCTCAGAAGGTGTAAATCACCAAGCCATTGAATCTTCTCCACTCCGCACTAGGAACTTTTCTTGTTGCGTCCTTCCACCAAGAAATGATCTGAGAGGGGGCATGCTGCAGTTGGCTCAGGATGTCCTCAAAGTGCTCCCATGCTAAGATTTGATTCCAAACCTCCATGGCAAAGGGGCATTGCAAACACATGTGTAGGCCGGTTTTCAGGGGGGCATTGCAGAGTGTGCAGTGGTCTTAATGTGGCCACCCTCTTCTCTGCAAGTTGTCTGCTGTTAGCACTTTCCCGTGCATAAGTATCCAGGTAAATACCTTGCACTTTGTTCTCAGCATGTGCTTTCCAAAGGTGGTCGCTCCGGAAGGCACCGAAGGATCCACTGAACTACATCCTGTAAGCTGAGCGGGTGGAGAAAGTGTCGTCCGTGGTCCATTTCCAAGTAATCGAGTCTAGGACACCCTGAATCAGATGCACATCATGTATCCTGATCTACAGGGAGACAAACTCTTCGACATGGGTGGCTGAGGTGATGTGACCTCTTAGTGAGTGAATCCAATTGTTGTTTCCGAGCTCTTGATATACCGTTATGTTCTTTCTAGTGGCAATTCTGAAGAGATTGGGTGCCAGATACCTGGGGGCCTCCCCTTCGAGCCAGTTGCTGTGCCAAAAGCGTGCCTTAGCGCCATCGCCCAAGGTGATTGTTGTTGATGCATTGAAAAAAAGGCGGTCAATGTCATTGCAAGGGATGTCCATTCCTAACCAAGGTTTGGAGTCTTGCGTCCATTGCTGCCATAACCATCGGAGACGGAGGGCACGGCCAAACCTCTCGAGATCAGGCACTCCAAGACCCCCAAGGTCCTTCGGCCGCGTGACCGTTGGCCAATTTACCAAGCAGTGACAGCCATTTGCGTTGTCCTCCCCTTTCCATAGGAATGATCTGCTTATTTTGTCAATTTTCCTTCTTGCCCACGCTGCCAATGGAAAAACCATAAGGTGGTAGGTTGGCATGGCCAAGAGATCCGACGAGACGAGTGTAAGACATCCTGCTCTATTTAACCATCTCCCTTTCTAGCCACTACTACAAAAAATCTTTTTGGAGGCGGGCGTTTTTTATTTTTGGAGGCGGGCAACCCCAACCGCCTCCATTCAAAGGCCTCGGTTAATCCGTGATTTATGGAGGCGGTTGCCCTGCCCGCCTCCAAAAATGGAATAACGGAGGCGAGCGTTTTACACATGCCCGTCACGGTTAATGAATTTAAAAAAACAAAAAAAAGATAGAAAAACCCTGGACAGGCTCGCCGAGCCCATCCACAGGCTCGCCGAGCCCATCCAGGGCTGCAGCGCCACCGTCGCCGCTTGTGCCTTCCTGACAGATCTGGGTGCTCCTCGCCGGATCCCGCTCGCGGATCTGGGCGCTCATCACCGGATCTCGGCCACGGCCGCCGGATCCGCAAGCGCCGCTGTGGATCTACGTACTAGCGAGGGAGAGGGGCCGCGGTGTGGATCTGGCCACCGAGAAGCCGCCATGGATCTGGGCGCCGGCGAGGGGGGGAGGTCGTGCCACGCCACCTCGCCTGCGCCACAACGGGCCCGCATGCTGGTGTCCCTCACGCCGCCGTCGGGACCGGATCTGGCCGGAGGAGGAGGCCGCGTCCCTCTCGTCGCCGCCGCTAGGACCAGATCTTGCCGGGGTGGGCGTCGGGTGGGGCTGCCATGGGAGAGAGGGAGAGGTGAGGGAGACTAGGAGAGGAAGGGGCGAGTGAGGAGCCGACCGGGGTGAGCGGCGTCAGGTTACTCTCATGTATATATATATATGGTGCATTTTCTGTACTCCCAGGAGTAGTTACTCCCATCTTCAATAAATCATATTACGTATGTGTGCATACTAATTTATCAGTTTGAGTATGTTTATATATTCAACTTAAGATACTTCAAATCTTAGTACGCGATTTTTTTTCAAAAGAGCCCATACTTTTTAATATATTACTAAAATACCACTGTAGTACTATATAAAATAAGTATAACCATATACTCTATGTATGCTTGTATACTTGACATACATACTGCCTTAGATGGTTTAGTATGATCATATACTTTGTCGGGCCATGTACGCCCTAAATCTAAAGATATACACATGGGAGTAATTACTAGCGGGAGTAAAAAGGAATTTTCATACACACACATATATATTTGATTTGTATTGGGATTGGCGGGGTGATATGACGATGACATTGCATATTTTTTAAGGTGTAGAAAGATGAACCCTGGCATATCATTTATCTGTCTAATAAATTAGCTCGGTTTACATATTCCTGTATGCATTTGATACATGCTTTCTTTCGAATCTGTTAGTTCAAATACTATGGTGCCTAGTTCTAGTTTTTTCTGTACAACCCTGCAATCCAAAAGTTCTGTACTTAACCAAAGAGCATTTACCTAAGTGATGCCTGTGTCATTTCCTGACTCCTGTTGATGCCTCTTAAACAGCAATTAATAAGGATGGCATACATGAAATTATGCCCTAAGAAGTTCTGAAAATCTACTTCTCATGCTTAGGTTATGCTTAGTTCCTAAAAATTTTCAAGATTCCCCGTCACATTGAATGTTTGGACACATGCATGGAGCATTAAATGTAGATGAAAAAAAAACTAATTATACAGTTTGGTAGAAAACCACGAGACGAATCTTTGGAACCTAATTAGTCCATGATTAGACACTAATTGACAAATACAAACGAAAGTGCTACAGTAGCCAAAGTAAAAAAAATCGAGAGCTAAACACACCCTTACTGCCTTTGTCTCTGCTGAATGTGCTCATGTCAGTTCTCAGCAGCAGCAAACGGATCCAAGTTTCCAGAACATGCCTACGCGGTCTTGGTACCCTCACTCAGTGGTAGATTCGTCTTCACGTCCATCCACGCCTACTCCCTCCCTCCCAGAAAAAGTGTCGTTTTAGGTTTTTCAGACATCGTGTTTGACCGTTCGTCTTATTCAAAAATTTTTAATAAATATTATTTATTTTGTTATGACTTATTTTATCATTAGAGATACTTCAATAATGATTTATTTATTTTATAATTTGCACAAATTTTTTGAATAAGACGAACGGTCAAACATGATGTCTGAAAAACCTAAAACGACATTTTTTCTGGGACGGAGGGAGTACCTCTTCTAGTGCTAGTCCACACAAAAGATATTCAGGTAGTGTTTAGATGGTGTAAAAGTTTGTGTAGAGTTTCTGTAGCACTTTTCGTTGTTATTTGGTAAAATTTATCCAATCATGGACTAACTAGGCTCAAAAGATTCGTCTTGACATTTACAGATAAACTGTGCAATTAGTTATTTTTTGTACCTACATTTAATACTCCATACATGCGTCCAAAGATTCGATGTGACGGAGAATCTTGTAAAATTTTTGGAATTTTGAAGTAACTAAACACTGCCTCAGATAACCAACAGTCTTCATCCCGTGGGCAACCATCTCCTGCTGAGGCTACAGGGATAATTGCTTGTTTGAAGGATAAGAGGTTAGCACACACTCACAGCCTTGTGTTTCATGATTTACCTCTAGCTTTCTTGACAAGATTGTCTCTTACCTTATTCTAATTATGGATTGCGTTCAAATACTTTGTTATCCTTCTCTACGAATCTCTACTACTAAAAAATTTACAAGAGAATCGTTCACAGGCGTGCGATGGCCGCTCGCTCGCTCGTACGCCCGCCTGGCGCTTTGCGCTCTCCCCCGCGCGTGGTGGACCCGGTATCGGTTGCTCATCTCCCACTCCAATCACGCAGAGCCGCCGCCGCGCACGCTACTACCCATCCCCACACCCATGCCGATGAAGCCCCCGGCCGCAGCGCCGCCCATGGCCTCCTCCATCGACGCGCGTTGCGACCCCCCTTCCCGATCCGCGTTGCCACGACGTGTTCATTCTCCAATCTCAAGGCGCGTGGAGAAGCCTGAGGTCGGGCACAAGGGATCTGGCGATGGCGGCATGAGGGTCGCCGTCTTCTGCTCAGCCCTGGTGCAATCACCGTACCGTACAGCCTCCTCACCGATGTCCAACCTCCCCACCTGTGTCGATCTCGATCTAGATCTCAGATGGTCCAACCTCGACCTCATGTTGTACTGGAATCTGGAAAGGGAGGAGGAGGCCAGTTGGTGGAGCACCTACCTTCCAAGCATATACGCACAATTGATTAACACTGCACGGAAGTACACTTCATCCTGCCATGGTGAGCCGTGTTGACTTTATTCTCTTCCAGTTCAGTTGCTTGCGTTGTGATGTCTTCCACCGATGCAGCTCCTTCTAATGTTGTGCCATTTCAGATGAAATCCTTGTGGATGTCGAGGTGCCTACTAATCTGATTCTGTCCTATCTGGCTTGTGATTAATCTGGTTCATCTTTGCTGAACCTCTTAATGATATTTTTCTCATGCTCAACACATGTTTGTGAAAATGCCTATAGAAAATGTTTACTCTGGATGATCTCCAATATCTTCATTGGTTAGTATAAGGAATATGCATGTTGCACACAACACCATGGAGGTTGTGCCAATTTGGATATTCACTTTTTCATCTCCAATTTTTTAAGCATAATTGATTCTTAGTGATCCAACAGGCTAAACAACACTGAAACTATTATTCTCTACAGGTGAAATCATGTAGCTTTGCCAGTGCTGGCCTCTCACCACTGATGTGCTTGGTCGCCGGCATGGTAGTGAGGGTGCCACCTAGAGGCCGTTGGTTGGATTCATTCCAATCTTTATTATTACAAGCATGGATAATATCAGTGTTTTAATCTTGAGAATGTATCTGAAACTAATGCTACTCATGGCTACTTCTCTCAGTAATCTGGAAAATATAAAATCACATTCAAGAAGCATGCTGATTATTTGCACACTGTTGCAGTTCATGAGTCAACCCACCAGGTTATTTATTATGTTGGGTTTCCATTATTTGGTGTTGACCTTGCCTATATTTTGCACCATAATATGATATCAGTGTTGCAGTTCGTGAGGATGGGACAGTTTGTATATGGTTTGACATCCAGTAAAGAACAAGGCATTTGAAAGCTCATGGCTGGTATGACACATCAAGTATATTTACTTATAACCAGTTTGCTTCCCTTATATTTTGTCCAGTTTATTTTTTTATTTGACTTCGTATCATCTTCAGGCTTGTGGCACCTCCAGCGGTACTATCAGTTTGGTGTCTTTTTCTCATATGAGTGCATCTTTAATTTGGGTTGTCATGTTGTACAAACATTTATTGCTTGACAGCAAGTGAGTGCTTTTCCCTCTATCTCCATTTACACTGTCTAAACTAGCGTTCACATCCTGCAATGTTTCGATAAATGATTAGTATCTGATACTTTAAGTTGAATTTTAGAACTTTAAGTTGACACACAAGGCCGTGAGCCTTTAAGTTGAATTTTAGAATTTTTTTCACATCCTGGGAACTATCTTCAATCTTCAGAGAATTTTGCAGAATCAATGTTTCGATAAATGATTAGTATCCGATACTCACAGTGGTTATATGGATATAGAAAAGTGTCGTTTCTCACATGGTATGGATATAGAACTAGAAATACATTTGTAAGAATTTGAAACACTAAAATCATCATATTTATGTATAAAAACTGAGAATTAGAAACCAATGCCACTCCTCTTTCACTCTCTCATGCAGTGAAATCTTTCTTCGGCTGTGAAATCTTTCTTTCTATGGATAACGGCAACACTTTCTTCAGCTGTGAAATCTTTCTTTCTATGTTTTGTTAGTTGCAAATGCTAGATAAGACTTTGTAGAGCATCTTGACTAGCAACCAAAATAGTTGTCCATGGAGTGGCAATAGTTGTGCTGCAGCTTGGTCCAGCTTCTTAAACAATCACCTCTTATGTAGAGATTGGAGGTTTTAAGATCACTGCAATAGGCGCCCACATCGATATTTGTTTGTTTCTAAATCTACCGAGTCTATGAGTATTACCTCCGTTGTAACATTTTTTCCAGTAGAGATGGTTGCATCTCATTACATCTATGTTACCCTGTTTCCTTCTTTGTACATATGGGTTATGCATATGTTGTATTCTGTATATAAAATAAATCATCATTTGTTTTTGGTGCCTTGATCTGGCATGGTGAGTTGATGTTGGCTTTGGTGCAATCCAATAAAAAATCCATTGACTTTACTATTCAATTTGGTCAAACATTAGAAATTTGAACTGTCACTCGCTAATCTTTGAAGCTTCAATACCCCTTGTAAACTTTCTATGACTATGAATTCATGATGGATGTATCTTGTTCAGAATAAGTGACCATGGATTAGAAGATAGGTGTCATGGAACCTTATGCAAAGGGTGCCAGCATAATGCAATATTTTTTTTTGATCATGCACAATGCTATGTTGATTTAGCCTTGAAGAAATAAACAATGGTCAAATTTGGAGTATGCAAGCTGTTGCCGCCACCATGTGGGTGGAGCGGTGACAAATTTCCAACTCTGGCACCAGACATCCAGACACCAGGCTGCGGTGCCCTCCAACAATAGCAACAGTGTGCACCGAGCATGCGCATGCGCTATCTCTCGAGGCTGGCAGACACCAAGGATCTACGGGCTCAGCGGGCGCAGTCATGTTGGAGGCGGTGGCGGCTGCTGGTGATGCTCGCGGGTGAGGTGGAGGCCGCGATCACGCCGTCGTCCCAGCCTGGGCGTTCGGGTTACCCGAAAAGTTCGAGTCCGGTAATTCGGGTTTTGGAAAATTCGGGTATTGAGAATTGTTACCCGATTAGAGACAAAAAAACACTACCTGCAATTTCGGATACCCGCAATTTCGGGTTCGGGTTCGGGTATTACCCGATTTACCCGAAATATATAAAATGACAGTGAACACTTAAAGAACATATATTTTTACGAAGAACTAGAACTTGACAGATTTTTATAAAACTTTTCAACCACAGGTGCCAAACTGCAACACAATAATACTAAATAGTCTTGTCTCTTGTGCGAATGCAACATGCAAGCAAGTACTGTAAACCACGACAACCAACAGGTTCAAACGTATAAGACTTAAGGTACTGATACTCGACATTCAATAAAAGCACTAATTTAGAGTTTAGACGAAGACACTAAGACAGAACAGAATGATGGTTGACGCCAGTTCTCCATACTCCAACTCCAGACAGTCCAGTACTCCAGTGGCAGGAATCAAGGCATCAAGCTCCAGTCCTCCATAGACCATCCATCGTTCATACTGTGCAATAAAAAATGATGCTTCAAATCTAGGCAGTGGTCACAACAGCATATTTGAAAAAAATGAAAATTCGGGTAGATCGGGTACCAGGGCCTACTACCCGATTTACTCGAAATAAATTCGGGTAATAGCATTCACTACCCGAATTAGACTTCGGGTTTTTTGGATTCGGGTGCGGGTATTTCGGGTTCGGGGTTCGGGTATCGGGTTTTGTGCCCAGACTTACCGTCGTCGGAGGTCTCATTCATGCTCTGTGCGGTCTATGTTGAGGAGGTGCGGGCCAGCCGGCCAGGCCACGTAGGCGGAGGCGGGGGCGATTATGGTGTCATGCTCCCGCTCCCATGCATGTGTACTGACATTTAATTTAATTTCAATTTTTCAATAGATATTTAAGGCATAGGATATTAGGATGCTCATCTTCAAACTAACTTGAGATGGTCATATAAAAGCCTTTCCTTAGATTATCTTTTGTTTTTTTTGTGCATAGAGTGATTTCACAAATTTTGTTTTTTAGATTAAATGTCACGTTAACATCGTATTTAATTTCACAGTATTGTTATTTAATCGTGCGATCTATGTGTTTTTATTACAATGATTTTATTGTCCCGTAGCAACGTACGGGCACGAACCTAGTTACATTTACGATTATCCCAAACTGAGACATTTAGCAAAACTGATTTAAGATATACTCACTCCATTCAGAATTATTGCACGTATTTGTGAAGGACGCAGAGACCAAGGATGCCTCCATTCCCATAAAATGTGTGTATTTGGAGCCGCAACAAACTCACGCTGCGAAGAATTCTCCAGGTTGCTGCATGCCTCTGTTTTCCATTAAATCAGTGTGCTAATGTGCAGACTAGAGCCAACCTTGGTAATCAGAGACGTACAGCCCAATGACACCGCCCTCGTATTGGTATCGCAGATTTTGTCATCTCATCTTTGGATAGACCAATAGACCAATGCAAGGCTGGAAAATCTTTAGATGTGTTGTAAACTATTTGGTATAAGGCAAGCCTGAATGACCAGGGCCAGGCAGCTTGTAGGGGGAAATGTAGAGTTGAACTGCTTGTCTACTTCTATGAAACGACACTTGCTATAGGTTGGAGAACTATAGTTATTTAAGTGCCATAGAATTTTGGAAGGACCATTTATGCATAGCATAGCTGATTTGTTGTGCTGGTCTCCTAATTCTATATATGTTGATGACAACATGTCTATTTGCACAATATATTAATTTTCCTGATGATGCATCATTTGACGGAAGTCGATAACCTTGTTATATGGTGATATCTTTTTAATCAAATCTTTTTGTGCAGTATTGAGGGAGTTGCAGAGACTACTGAAAGACAAAGAGGCATATAATGCATTCTTCAATTCACTTAATCAAGTGAAAACCCAGAACAATGTAAGCTCAGTTGCACGTACCACTTATTTATATTTTTGTTGCTGACTTCACCAGACTGAAATCCTTTCTGTAGTGTCGATGGCCGCGGCTTGGCTCTGCCCGCCCTCATGGACACCAACGTCGGCGGTCTGCACTTGAAACATGAAACACTCGAATGCAACATACATTTGAAACAGATGAAATATTTGAGACATACGTTTACAACATGTGTGTGATTAAACATATGCAACACCCAAATAAAATAATTGCAACATGAAAAAACACTTACTGCAACATAAGGCTGAAACAGTTGAAACATTTGGAACATATTGTTGCAACATATGTGTGAAAATATATGCAACATCCAGATAAAAAATGATTGCAACATACGTCTGGAAACAAATGAAACATTTGAATAAACACTTGCAACATATGCGACATGTGTAACATCCCCCGATCTACTTTAGCAACATCCTTAAGAAATAACTGCAACATACTTTTGAAACATCTGAAACACCTTAAACATACATTTGCAACATATGAGAGGGGAAGCCTGGGTCGGTTGCTTCCAGCCATTGGGGTCAGAGCCACTGGCGAGCGACAGTGCACGAGCACCACCGCCACCAACGCCACCAGAACCGGACTTGGCTCGGCGGCGACGTGGAATTTTTTTTTATTTTTAGCCCAAATTTGAAACAAATTTTAAATTTAACCCGTCTTTCAAAAAAATTTTAAATCTAACCCGTTTGGCCCCGCCACCATGCATGGCGGGGCAAATGCACTGAACCCCGCCATGCATGGTGGCGGGGTAGAGATCCGACGTGGCAGGGGTGGCAGACCACCTCGCCAGCGTGGCAGGGGTGTACCCCGCCATGATCCATGGCGGGGTTGCCCTAACCCGCCATGATGCATGGCGGGGTACACCCCCGGCCATATAAAAGCCCGGGCACTTCTCGTTTTTGGTCATTCACCCATTCCATTTCCCGCAGCGCTCTAGAACCGAGCTCCCTCACCCATTCCATTTCTCCGGCGTCCCTCCGTCGTCCCCGTCAGGTATCGGCCCATCGTCGCTCCTTGTTCCGGCCACCCCTTCTTTGTGTGTATCGTTTTGTGTTGAAATCGTTTCGTTTTTTTAGATGGAGGACTCGTATCGTGAGTCGATTTGGAGGAAAAAGGGTCGTCCTAGAGAGATGTACCCCGACGTGTCTTGTAAGGATGCGCCCGTTCCTCCCGAGGAACCTATACCTAACTGTGATTGTGGTCATCCGGCACACGTGGGCCAGTCGAGGCATCCCGATACTGCGGCTCGTTGCTTCTACACATGTTATAGTTGTAGCGTAAGTAATTGTTCCCTTTGTTGTTTTTATTGGTTGCTGATGTTGTATTCGCGATGAGATAATTGAAACTTTTGTATAGCCCTACTTCCGGTGCTTTTTTTTCCAATGGATCGATGGCCCGGACAAGTTTGATCCAAGGATTCTCCTTTTCTACCCCGGCATTGATCATTGCAAGCGTGAGGTGTTTACTCGCTGGGTTCCGCCCCCTCCAAACCCTCCTCCTATGACGGACGAAGAGAAGACCGTAGCATCGGCACGGCGGCTCGAGGATCCTCCAAAGTGCCTTTGCGGAGAGCAAGCCGTGATAAACCCACGCAATGAACAAGAGTTCATTTGTCCTCTACGACATGAGGTAAGGTTTGAGTGTACCTTGGAATGTCACGTTCTATATGTGTGTTTTACTGTTTTGATTTTGTAGGATCATGATATGCCAAAGTGCCGTTTCAAGGAATGGATCTATGGTCCAAAGAGCCATTGGCCGGAGCCGGAGAAGAATGTGGAGGTGCCAGACTGGAAGAAGAAGAGGAGGTCTATTGCCCCTCCTGTGATGTGCAAATGTGGTGTTGAAGCTAGCTACGGCCTTGTCCCTTCAGGCCTTGGTATAGGGCACTTCTGTGGCCACATGATCGATTATGACGAGGTTTGCTAATACTTTTGACAGTTGGCGGTAATGGTTTATTTTGTTAACTCTGGTACGCTAACTTTGTATTCATCTATTTCTTGCAACAGAGCACTCAGAAATGCAAGTGGGAATCATATTATGATGTGTATAATTTCAAGAATGAGTATAAGACAATGGTAGCAGTTCGCAATAGCAGAGGATATCCTGCAAGCTACGTCACAGATTTCGTTAAGAGCCACAAGAAGAAAATGCTACGACGGGCCCAAGAGCTACGTGTTCGTAACCCGGAGAGTATTGCGTGGAAGAAGTGGTACGAGCAAAAGAAGAAGGATGTAGAGGAGTACCAGGCACGGAAGGCTGAAGAGGATGCAAGGAAGGCTGCAGAGGAGGCTGCGAGAGCAGAGATGCAAGGCTTGAACGATACTATTGACTCATTATGTGCGAGTGAGTCATTGCGTTTTTGGAAAGTCAAACTTCTTTGTTTTACTGTCAATTAACTCATTGCAAAGATCTAGTTAATTGTTTGCATTTTGTACTTGCAGAGATTGGATGCACCGGCGGCTGGGAAGCCGATATGGCTCGTGCTAGGTACACCGCAAGTCGTCCGATTGTGGTTGACGAGGAGGCCGAGCCGGAGGAAGACGACGACACCGGGAGGATAGGCGAGCTCATTCGTCTAGCAGAACAATTGGGCTACCAGGAGGATGTTGCAGTACACGAGGCCCAGGCAGCGTACCAGAGCCAACAGACACCGTTGTTCGACTCATGGGGGCCAACAGACATGACCCAAGAAGAGGCCGAGTTATACTCTCAGGCCGCGGACGAGGCGGAGGCGGCTTACTACCGGCGTCAGGCCTCTGAAGCCAAGTCAGTCGAGGCCAGCAAGGGTAAGGAGGTGGTAGTGGAGGATTCCGAGTCCGAAGACGAGTTGCTTACGCAGTGGTGCACGCAATTTGATTGACGTACAAGTGTCTTTGTAATAATTTAAATTGTCACGTCTTCACTTTGTCGTTGTCAGTGTTTGACGTTCGTAGTGGCGTAGAAACTTTGTGTAAGCAACTTTGTCAGTGTTGTACGTTGGAACATGTCATTGTACTTTTATCTCATCGTCATTCGCTTCATTTGTTGGTCCACTTACTAAGATTGTTACGTGGTTTATCGCGGCAGTGTATAAATACATTAGAACAATACAGTTCCTGCGCGGTCGAAGTTTCAGGCAACCCCGCCATGGCTGGGGGCGGGTTAGGGGTACCCCGCCATGGGTCATGGCGGGGTACCCCTAACCCGCCCCCAGCCATGGCGGGGTTGCCTGAAACTTCGACCGCGCAAGAACTGCATTTCGTTTATCGTCAATTGACCGCGCAGGAAGTCATGTTGAGTGATTTACAGCAAGTTTATGGCAGGGGTCGAATCGAAATTAGTTAACGACAACGGATCGTCACAAATAATTGGGTCAACTGATCGTCACAAATAATTGCGTTTACGACAAAGATTAAATGAGTGTTACCAACTACATTAGTCGAACCGAAATAACCAAGTGGAGTACTGCTGGTACACCTACACATAATTTAATTGTTCTAACTATGATACTATGTGTCCGGCGTCTGCTACTCTACTAATCGCCTGGGGTGTAGGGGTCTCGCGGTCTCCGTCGCCTCCTTGGATTTGTAGGGACCACGTTGCTTCTCCAGCCAACGTCTGTGCGGTCCCGCTGCTGCCTCTCGCGCTGTCGCCTCTGTCCACGATCGAGCTGCTGCGTCGACGACGGCCCCTGCAAGCAAGCAACCTTATGAGCTACTATAAATGTTGATCTAAGAACAATAAAATTAAAGAGAAAGCAAAGCATACGAACCTGTTGCTCGGCTGGTGTGTAGTTCTCCTGCTGTGTGTAGTCGAACCCCTGTGTAGCAAAAGGAGCACCGTACAGCTGTGACGCACCCATCTCCTCGTGACCGGTGTAACCCCACTGTGGAACGTCCTCTTCGTCGTCGTCGTCGTCGTCGCCGTCGTCGCCACTCGTCGTCTCATACTGCAGTGCCTCATCGACATTGTCCGCAGACGCTGGACCCTTCCCTCTATCCAGCGGAGTACGAATAGACGAGGACGCAGCTCTGGTGTCGCTAGCAGAAGCAGCTGTGGTGGACATCGTGTGGCTCCTGGACCACGTGGGGTTGTACGGTATGTCCAAAGACGTATCCGCACAGCTCAGCTTTTGAGCCAACTTTTTGCAGCCTTTTTTCATTCTCTACAGATTAAGATGACAACAAGCATTATTAAGCGTGAATTTTAAAAGTAACTGAGTAGTAGTCACGAATGTTACTATCAAAAGTACCTTGACGAAGGCACGAAGAGGGTTCGTCTTGTCATCCCTAGTCCGAAAAAGTTGCCTGGAAGCTTCCTCGGAGTAGTTGGACAACTGTTGTGCCTACAACATCACACAACGTTAACTCGATCATTTCAATTGAAATTTAAACCCGTTACCTCGTTTTAGAATATAAGTGCAAAGTACTTACCACGTATCTATTGAGAGGCGCCCTAAGAAGTTGTGTTTGCCTCCTTTGCGCATCGTCGAACGCATCGGCGATGTCATCCTCATCGGCCGCATCTGCAGGCATGTTCGTGTACGGGACCATGAGATGAGTCCTCGTACTTCGCTGCAGCCATTGAAGGTACTCCATCCATCTTCCCGGGTGGTGTGGCGGAATTTGATTGATCTGACGAACATTCCTGTTATACCATCTGTTCAAATATTGGTCGTGCGTCAACGCCCAATTCTTCTGCGTCGTTCGAAGCCTCCGATCAATCCTGCATTGCCATATTGCATTAGAAACGATGCGCTTAAGTAGAACAAACATATTGAAGTAGATAAGTGGCCATCATAGGCGCTTAAGTAGAACAAACATACCCATGCAGCTCAGCGTTGGTGGAGTACAGCGGTGGAATTCCTTGCAACCTACCGAACTGTCTGTAAACCCTCATAGGGTAGTGCATCTCGATGATATGGAAGAAGATAAGTGGCCCTTCGTAAAGCCAGTCGTCTGCTTCCTCCTCGCAGTGCGGACTAAGGTAGTCCTCTAGCTCGTACCTAGACCACGGTGTCCATTGTACCTGCAAAGTAAAGAAACTTAATTAAGTATCAATCTTAATGATAGTGCCTTTAGTAGGAAAAGCAGATATAACGTACGTAGTTGTGTGTCAACACGTCTATCGCATCCGTGTACTGCTTGTACCTCCTTTCCAACTCGCCCCTCACTACCTTAGCGTCTCTCCAGATGAAAAGGGCGGTGGGGCGAACGTCTTGATGTTGCCATTCCTGCAAGTTTACACAAACAAGGTGTCAGTAATCTCTCTAGTCGTATGACGATAACAAAGTTGTTATTGTACTCACAGGCAAACGCGGAGGTTGAGTGGGCCTCCCAACCGGAAACCGCTCCCAAATCCATACTTGCAGTAGGTACGAGCAGCCACCTAGGTTAGCATTGTTCGCCTGGCGACGACAGGCGATACAAAGCTGACGATATGTCCAAGCAAGGACCGCGGTACCCCAGCTATACGATGCAATATTCTCAAGTGGCTGGATTAGGATCCGCAAGAAAATCCAGCTAATGTTGTCGCCTGAGGAGTCGGGGAATAAGAAAGCGCCCAAGAAGTGCCACAGCCACACCTTTGCATATACCTCAACCTCATGATCTGGAGCACCCAACGGAGGCCATGCACCAAAGTTTTGGACTATCCAAGACGACGACACTCCTGATGTCTTCCTGCAATTGGAATTGAAGTATTATTATTAAAAAATAGATGTACCTGAAATGATTGTATCAGTGATTTCAATGGGACGCAAATAAGAACTTACTTTGTGGCTTTAACTTCTGCCTCCGATGGCCTCCTACCACAGAACTGCTCCACCAACTGTACCCAATTAGACTCGTCGGCGACCCCAGTCACCGGATGACCTTTCAAACTTAGGCACAATATCATCTTCACATCTTGCATCGTGACGGTCATTTCCCCACATGGTGTGTGGAAGGTGTGCGTCTCCGGTCTCCACCTGCATCATTACAAGGTTATGGTAATAGGCAAGTTCACAGCACAATTTTTCAAAACAAAGACAAAAGATGGAAAAAGCAAGGTTACCTATCCACAAAGGCAGTAAGAAGGGCAGGGTCAAGTGTGGGGAGTAAACTGTTGTACACCCGAACGATCTCAATGAAGCCCGCACGCTCTATGTAGGGCGCGTATCGCTCGTCCCAGCTATGTACGTGGTGCGTGCGAACACGAAGCGGACGCAACGGCCTATGCAGCTCCGACAAGGCCTGGGCCCGGTGGTCCTTGTCGTAGTCAGCCTAAAGGAGGCTAAAGCGTGGATGAGGAGCCCGCGCCTCCATCTTGCAAGCCTGAAACTCCCTGTTCGTAAAAAACAAAGAAAACATTAACAACATTAGAACAATTAACAACGTAATAAAATATTAAAGACAAGTACAAATAAAATTTATAATATTATAAATGCATGTTTTCAATATATACGACCTCTTGCCTCGCCCGCCTATGAAATCTAGCGTTATGACCAGGATTCTTGCAAATGGAGCAAAGGTTCTGCGCACGTTCTTCGTCAAAGTCCCCGCCACCATACATATCGGCGCCGTAACCTTGCATACTGTCCATATCGCCTTTCAATCGCTTCTTCTTCCTCCTTCCCTTCCCTACCTTCTTTAGGTCCGGATAAGGCGCGTAGTCCTCACCATAGTATGGAGGCCACTGTGACTCGTCAAGGTATGGCTCGAAACTCTTCTCCCAAACTTTGAGGGTGTTGGCACGGAGATACAAGGGTGACATGTACGGTGCAACTGTGTGGTCAAAACCTCGAAGCCAACAAGAGGTGATCATGTGTGAGCAAGGGGCATGCATGATCTGAGGGACGTTGCAACTGCATTCAACTTTACCAAGATCGACACGGTACGTTCGGCCACCAAATCGTTCGCCGCCCAGGTTTGTGCCCCCTCTAGCTCGTACGCAGAAAACAAGCATGTCCCGTCCATAAGCCTCGGCAACCTGTTGTTTGGCCAATTCCTCAGCCTCCTTCAAATATTCGTGTGCCGCCTTGCCCCATCTTCCAAGCTCCTCTTCATTCCTCAGGGCTAGGCCATACCGCTTAACAAAATACTCATTGCACTTCCTAAAAGAGAACTCGACAATACCAGACACTGGAAGAGATCGAACGCCTTTGAACACACGATTGAAAGACTCAGAGGAGTTTGTTGTCATGATGCCGTACCGGAAGCCGCCCTCATCAAATGCTAATGCCCACTTGGCTTTATTTTCCATCTGCTGGTCTAACCATGCCTTGCCAGCTTGGTTAAGCATCTTCTCTAGTTCTACCATAGTCTCGTTGAACTCGCGTTCCGTACGTTTATTACAAAGCTCCTTTAACTTGTCAGCCACATCCTTCTTGCGTTGACGCCGCCAAAAATTGGCGGCAAAATGTCGCATGCACCAACGGTGCACTAGAGCCGGGTGACCATCAATGTGTTCATCGGCTGCATTTAGAATTCCAATGTGACGGTCCGAAATCAGACAAATGGTGCGAGAAGGGCCAAGCACATGGACACGGAGCAGACGCATAAACCATGACCATGAATCGTTGTTTTCCCCCTCTGCCAAAGCAAAAGCCATTGGTACTATCTGGTTCTCTGGGTCTACAGCAGCAGCCATCATCAATGTGCCCCTGTATTTGCCGGTGAGGAACGTGCCATCAACAAGAACAACCGGCCTACAATACTGAAATGCATGTTTGCACTGATCGAAATACCAGAACACACGGTACAGAATATGCCTCAACGGGTTCTGAAGATAGAACCCTCCTGTGTATATGAACGATCTCATGCCAGGGTTGAAGTGTTCCATCGCACGCAAAATGCGTGGAACCCTGTTATAGGCTTCCTCCCAGCTACCCCAACGAATTGTCAGGGCAATTTGCTTTGCCCGCCAAGCCTTTCCATACGTGACCTCATACCCAACAAATGTGGCTATGGTCTCTTGCAAGAACGGCACTGATACGTCGTTGTCCTTATCTACAAGACCCAATATACGGCGGGCTAGATACCGAGCCGTTAACTGGGGATGGTACCTTTTACCCTCATTAGTCTGGCATCTGTGCGGCTGTTCCACCGAAGTTACCTTCCACTTACCATCACTCCGCCTCTTTCGTGCATTTAACTTCCACGAGCACGGGAATCCAGCCTTACATAATATGTGGAATTTTACCTCCTTGTCGGAATGCCGAACCGTGTAAGGCCTATGATGATACACAGCATAGTCCTGAAGGAACAACTTCATCTCCGACATCGTATTAAAGAGCATTCCCTTCCTCAGTATTAAATTTCTATGGTTGTACAATGATTCCTTACACATCTGCAAACCCGTGTCACAAACTGCCATATGCGACATACTTACATCGATATAATTTGGCACACCGGTAAAAGGCAAGCCAGCCTCCCTCAGCTGTGTAAGCTCTGCCGATGTATAAGAGGGTGGTGCAACGTATTGTTGTGCCTCCCTAACCCTGCTCCATCCTTCATATTGCACTCCATCATCTGGATAACCGGTGGCTAAGGTGCCCTGACTCTGCATGGCATGAAGTACCTCAAGCGATACTCCTGAGGGCATGCCACGAACTGGTGTACACATGGCAGGTGCACCTCCAGAGGGCATGGCTTCAACCGATGCTCGCATGACATGGGGACCTCCTTCCTCATTTCCTGAATCGTCCGAATCTGTGCTAACATCATCACCAATCATTTCCTCCGCTGCCGCCTCCTCCTCCTCCTGTTCAAACTCGTCTACATCAAAATCATTGCTTATATGACCAACTGGAGGAGAATGAACCCGCTCCTGCGTCAAATTACCATCCAAGTCCATACTCTCCATAGTTTGTTGCATCTGCACACCACAATCTCCTAGAGTATCACTGTCCAAGGACGGCTCCTCATTCTCAACATTCTCCAGCACCAACTCAGCCATGCCGACATTCGAACCTTGGATGACCCTATTGTATCGGGACCACTCTGCTTGGTTGCACAAGTCCATCATCACATAGTGTGCCCTATTCTTTCCAACATCGAACCTACCCTTTAGTGTGAAAGCCTCGCCAAACTTCAAACTCAAACGGTCACATAGATCGCGGAAACTAGGGGTGCCATCAAACCATTCCAATTCTTCATACATATCCTCAAACTGGCAATCCTCTCTCCTAACACTTCCTCCGTAAAAAACTCTTACACCGTAATCCATCTACAAAATGATTTGACATCCGATTATCAACTAACCAATATGGTTGTACTAATTACTACATAACTAACTAACTAACCTTAACTAACTACCACCTAACAAACTTACTAACTTCATTTTTAACTAATAACTAATATTAACTAACTAACTACAAATAACTAATATAAACTAATCTTAACTAACTTACTAATAACAAACTAATAACTAATAACTAATATTAACACATAATCTAATAATAATAATCTAATAAATAATAATCTAATAATAATCTAATAATAATCTAATAATAATAATCTATTAAATAATCTAATAAAGAATCTAACAATAATAATCTAATAAAACTAATACATAATCTAATAACAATATTAAACTTCTAATATTAAATAGTAACTAGTTATAAAATTTATAAACTTATAATATCTATTTATTAAACTATTTACATAATCTAATAATAATAACTATTTATTAAACTTCTAATAAAATTTATAAATAATTACTAACAAATAATAATCTAATAATAATAATCTAATAAATATTCTAATAATAATAATTTAATAAAACTAATAACAAAGTAAGATTAAAAAAATACCGTTAATCGGAGACGGGAGGCCGCGTGGCGAGGTCGGTCGGGCGGCGGAGACCGGACCGGGGTGCGGGGGCTCGGCAACCGGCAGCGCGGCGGACACGACGGGCTACGGGCGCGGCGCGGCAAGGCGGCACGGCACGGCGGCGCGGGCGAGGCACGGCGGCGCGACACGGCGGCGCGGGCGCGGCACGGCGGCGCGGGGGCGGCACGGCGGCCCGGGGGCGGCACGGCACGGCGGCGCGGGCGAGGCACGACGTCGCGGGGGCGGCACGGCGGCGCGGCGCGGCTCGGCGGCGCGGCACGGGGGCCGGGAGGCGCGGGACGGCCGCCGGGGGCGGCACGGCGGCGCGGCACGGGGCCGGGAGGCGCGGGACGGCAGCCGGGGGGCGGCACGGCGGCACGGGACGCGTGGTGGGCGGCGCAGGGGGCCGGCGGCGCGGCGAGGCGGCGAGGGAGGCGCGGGGGCGACGGCGGCGCGCGAGGGAGGCGGCTCGTGGCGGGGTGCGGCCGCAGGCGGGGTGCGGCCGCTTATATTGGGCCGCACCCCGCCATGATCCGTGGCGGGGTGTACCCCGCCATGATCGGTGGCGGGTTAGGGGTACCCCGCCACGGATCATGGCGGGGTACACCCCTGCCACGCTGGCGAGCCCCTGCCACGTCGGATCTCTACCCCGCCACCATGCATGGCGGGGTTCAGTGCATTTGCCCCGCCATGCATGGTGGCGGGGCCAAACGGGTTAGATTTAAAATTTTTTTGAAAGACGGGTTAAATTTAAAATTTGTTTCAAATTTGGGCTAAAAATAAAAAAAATTCGCGACGTGGGGGATGGGGGGCGAGGAGCGCCATGGCCGTCGGATGTGGAGGGAGCTCGATCGCCAGGGTGAGAGAGGGCGCCGCTAGAGGGGTGGGAAGGGCGCTGCGGCGGGGTGGAGGAGAGCCGCTCACTCTCTTGCAACACCGCCACGTCACCTCCATGGATCTCACCGATGTGGGGGAGAGGGTCACCGGATCTGCGGGCGTTAGGGGCCCCTGGTGGGGGAGGACGCGGGGCATTGGTCCGCTGCGGCAGGAGATGAGGAGCGCGAAAAGGGTAAGAGCAGGAGCGGAGCGAAGTGAGACGTACATGAGTTGATTTTTGTTTTTTAGGCGAGCGACGCATGCGGTAGCGAGTGAAGCGAGGAGTCGGACCCTTTGGACGTCTTAATGGTAGCATTACCGATTCTTAGAAATATCTCCATTATTTGAAAATCCCAACGCCTCAATAACTTGCCAAACACAATCAGTATTTTTTTTCTCGTAATAAAAAGAAAGGTTTTGTCGAGGAAGAGGCAAACGTTAGGTGAAATGCGATCGGCACAGTAGTACTACTGCACCTGGGCTTCTGAAGTACCGTCAGCCCATGGTTTGGCCCATTCCATAATGCCCAGCCCAGTTTATCAACTTTGCGTGCACGATATACTAGCCCCAGCCCTTGTCGTTTCCATGAGCCAGCGGCGGATCCAAGGGGGAAAAATCCTGGTGTAATAGAACAACTATATAGAAACAATATCTATCTATATATACCTATTAATAAAGAGACAAAATTTCAGGCTCTTTTTTTCGTCCATCCATTCTTTTTTGTCCGTCTCCCTCTAACTCCCAGACAATGAAAAGTTTCTTCCGTCCGAACTTATATGTACTCATATGAGTTAGAATAGTTATTGTCTAAGAAGTTCAATTTCAAAACGTATTATGTCGTGTATATGACCTGCTCAAAAGCGGTGCTCATATACATTAGAATAACCTGATTTGTTTTTATTTCCAATTTGTTTCCAAACTAGAGTCCGCTAATCAAGGTGGCTTCAGATTCTTTTTCTAAATTTTCTCACGGTGGTTTCCGATTTTGTTTCTATTTTTTTCCCAATGATGTTGTTTTCTCACCGTGATTTCCTATATATTGTTTTATTCTGATTTTTTCCACCAGCAAAATTTATTTTTTCCTTTTCTAATTTTTTTCCAATAGAACCGTTTCCATGACTTTACGGCGGCTTCTTTTTTCGTGATTTTTTTTCCAAAGGACATATCCCTGATTGTCTATTTGTTTTTAATTTTTTATTTTTTGTACCACCAGGTTTTCTTTTCTAATTGTATTCATGGGTTCTATTTCTATATGTATTTAGCTAGCACAATCCAAATCCAATACAAGACCACTTTTCTATGAAACTTTGTCCTATTTAGCTGATTCATCAGTTATCTATCCCTAACAATAAAGATGCAAAAATTCCTCCTCTTATTTGTCCCATTGTTTTGGTCTGCCCCTCCCCTAACCACCTATGCAGATAGTAAAACAAAACCGTGTCGAATATGGCAGCGCACAATCCATGTTGAGTCCGGAGTACAACAGAACAGGTAATAAAAGTCGAACCAATCAGTTACAAAAAAAATCGAACCAGTCACAGCTCAAATCGACTCAAATCGAATAAAACAAATAAATTCGAGTCTTGAGGCCATGGCCGAAGAAAATTACGGGCCCTTTTCAGGCACCACATGAGTATGGAGCCGAGCCGTTCGCCCTCAATGCTGCGCCACGGTCGCTGTGAGATCGCGCCGCCGCCCTTGCTCCTCCCTTCCCTGTGCTCGCACGGATGACGGCGGACACGGCGAGTACAACAGCAGCCCATGCACAAACGCTGCAAGGACGATGGGTCCGCGGGGTGCGGAGGTGTCACGGATAATGGCAGCCTGCACGACGAGCGGGCCCAGAGCGCCATGAGCGCGTGCGGCTGGTAGCCTGGTACAGAGCAACGGACCGGCGAGAGCACAGCCTACGAGCATGCGCGACCGGCACGGAGTGCGGCACGGAGAGCGGACTGCCAACACAGAGGGAGGCACGACGAGGGGGCTGCCGGCGCGGAGGCCAGCACCACGAGCAGGCTACCGGCGCGGAGGGAGGCCTAGCGAGGACGGGTCTCTCCACCGGGGCAGCGTAGGAGTGCTGTGGGCCTGCGGTGGATCGACGAGCGCGTGGGAGTACTGCTGCAAACGGAGAAGGCAAGTCCGAATCTATCTCCCACATATATCTTCCCTAGCTACAAACTGTCCGTAAGCAGGTCGCCGCTGCATTCTCATAATTGCCAGATGTCCCGTGGCAAAAGGGAACTGTTGAAAAATATTTTATTCTTAGATGAGATAAAATTATTGATTTTATCACATGTTTGTTTAAATAATAAGCTATCGTCAAACCATATGTTAAATTCATATTGTATCTATTTACACGACATTCACTGTAACAAGGTACAATTATATATCACTAACAAAGATGCCTGTGATCATCCTTCCCCGAACATAAGAGAGTTTTAGTTGGTTTTGCTAACAAAAGTAATATTACATGATTAATTAGAGATAAGATTAGGAGTCGTAGTTGGTCTAATGTCTCATCCGTGATCCGAGTTCGCAACTTGCAATAGCACATATTTAGTAACGGTACAAAGTTTTATTTCAAGACGTATTGAATCAGGCAAATTACAAGATATATTGTAATAGATGAAATAAGTGGTATGTTCCGTTGCAACGCACGGGCATATGTACTAGTATATAATAATATAGCAAAATAACAATATATATCTAGCCCTAAAGATGTCCAATATCATAAATGACGTTTCAATTATACTAAACATAAAATTTTAAGAGTAAATTACATGGCCGGTCCCTAAACTATTGGTGGGGTTTCGTCCCGGTCCCCAAACTATCAAAACGACCATTTAGGTCCCTAAACTATTACTGAGGTTTCATCCCGGTCCCCAAACTATCAAAATGATCATTTAGGTCCCTAAACTATTGGTGGGGTTTCATCACGGTCCCCAAACTATTAAAACGGTCATTTAGGTCCCTAAACTATTGTTGAGGTTTCATCCAGGTCCCCGTCCATGCCCTGAGATGGACAGGAGAGAGGTGGAAGATGGAGCTGACATGTTGGCCCCACATATTTGGGGACCGGGATGAAACCCCATCAATAGTTTAGGGACCTAAATGATCGTTTTGATAGTTTGGGGACCGAGACGAAACCTCAACAATAGTTTAGGGACCTAAATGACCGTTCGGGGTCAGCCATCTAGGAAAAAAGGCGGGAAAGCGACGTTGGCACGTAGCGGTCCCCTACCTGGCGCGCCAACTGTCGGTGTTCAGTCCCAAGGGGGTCCTAAACCGACGAGTAAATGCTGCGTGTCCCTTTCCTAGATGGTGATGCAAGGAGAACACACGGGGGTTTATCCTAGTTCGGGCAAAAGAAGGCCCTACGTCCAGCGAGGGGGAGAGAGTTTTTATTTCCTTGCACCGAGGTGCTTGTGTAGGGGTTATAAGCTTGCGAGAGAGGGCAGCGAGCCCAAGTCTCAAGAGGGAAAAAGAGTATTGCTTGAGATGTTGATCTCTATCTTGTGTCCGGCTTGTTGTCCGTTTTTCTTTGTAGTCCCCCGGCCTGCCCTTTTATAGGGCGAGAGGAGGCCAGGACGACGGGGAGTCTTGAAATGATATTTTGTCGATCCCTGTTGAGGTGACCGTAGCGACGTGCCCTAGGAATGGAAGGCCATCCCTGGACACCACGGTGACGTAGAGGACGAGACGCCGAAATGACCCGGAGCGCCATGCCATGCCGTACTTCTTTCCCTGTTGAACTGTGCGGGGCGTCGAGGTTGGGTCGAGGCCGGGTCGAGACCGGACGGATAAGGCCGAATCGCAGGGATTGCGGTGTACGGGCTTTGTCGTATCCTCCCTCGAGGGTAACTGGTGACGTACAGTGCACGGTAAGGTGTGTACAGTGACGGTTTTCACCTCCCATCACGAGATTGGCGGTAAAACAGTGAAGACTGACACTGGCATTGTTCCCACGTCGATCCTGGTTGCAGCCATGCCGGTAGGTGATAACAGGTAATCGCATTAAATGCTATGGCTTTTGTCCTAGGGTAGGTAAAGAGAAGGGATCGAGCATCTCGACCCGGGGTCACGCGAGTCGGAGTTTTCCCGGTGGACGGACGAGCCTCGTGCGAGTCGGAGTGCGGTCGAGGTACCTCGCTATACGGGACGGGGCGCGGTCGAGGCGCCCCCGTCGAGGGTGTCTCGTACGAGTCGGAGCCGGAGCGCGGTCGAGGCGCTCCGTCGAGCTGCCCTCGTACGAGGCGGACCTGGTGTGCGGCTGTCACACCCAAAATTTTCTATTTTGGGTTGTGCGGGAAAAACACTAAATAAAATAAATGATTTCAATATTTATATTTTTTTAAGATTAATTAAGTTATGCTAATTTAAATTTAGAAAAGATGTGGTTTCAAACTTTTCATATTAATTTAACAGGCCTTTCGTGATGTGATGTTAGCTTGTCGTGTGACTTTGTGTGTTGTGCGCGTAAAATTTTCAAAACGCGTTAGACGCCGTCCGATCCTTCTCATGAATTTTCCGGACTTTCCCAGAGCATTTTCCCATTTTCCTAGAGCTTAATCTAATTTCTAGATGCTCTAAAATCTTTTTTTTTTCATGGGCTCCGAATACTTCATTTGAATTCATTATCTCTCCATCTATCTCTCAATCGTCGCGGTTGTTGCAGATCTAAATTCCTTTTAGTGAGCCGCTAGCCATAGCGTCCCAAATCTATCGCCGAAGTTCTGCCCATTTAGGTTTCCGATGAACTTCTGGTTAGGTTTTCAGGCCACTTTGGGCGTCTCCGGCGAGAACCAATACCACCACAGGGCAACTCACATCGTTCTCTACGCTTTAGTGATCTTGTTTGTGCCAACTGAATTCCCATTGTTTTTCTTCTCTAGTACGCCGACGATCGCCTCCTTGGATGTGTTGACACGGTTTTTGACTCACCTATAATTATAATTTGTGCAATATTTGCTTTAAATAAATGTAAAAGATATATGTGGCCAAATCCCATATAAATAAGGAATGAATAATAGGAGAAAAGATATTGGCTATGAAATTTAGTACAGCCAAATATGCAAGAGTGAAGACGTGTGACATATTTGCTCCTGTGTATAGATTGAATATCAGGTACTCACATGAATATATATATACGATGTTTTGTTGATTAAATAAAAAAAACTAATTGATTTGATGGCCTAATCCACCTTGCAAGTGACGTGTATTGTATGAAAATAGAGGTAGCACCGTTGCATAGCAGCCCGGCCTGCTTCTCGTTTGCAACACCGGCTTGCAGCCCAAATAATAGCCCGAGTCCAACTCCTCCACGCCATATCGCTCGTGCCCTAGCTTTAGCTTGCTTGTGAACCGCCGCAAGCTGTTCCTGCAGGGCGGCACCCAGATGCTCGCGTGCCAGATCGCCGTGGACCGCCTCGGCCGCCGCCGCGAATCCCGTATCTCGCGCGGTTTCTCTACATAGAGATCACGAGCACTCGAGGATCATCACCGACCTTGTGTTTTCGCATCCGCCGCTGTTGCCGCCCGCCGCCGCTATTGCCGCCGCCGCTATTGCCGCCGCCGCCGCTGTTGCCGCCGCCGCCGCTGTTGTCGCCGCCACCATGGGCCCTAACGCCTTCCTGTCGTCGCTTTCGATCTCACCGTCAAGACGCAGTCTGCCGCTCAAGCCCTAGTTTCTTCTTACGCTCGCCTTCGATCTTGCCGACGAACCGACGAAGTCACCGTTCTTGCAGACGCCGTCCAAAGCTTCGACATGGTGCCTGCTGAACCCCGCACCAAGGTGAAGGAGCTGCTGCGGCCGATCGTCCACCTGTCCATCAGCAACAACGTACATTGTTGTTCCTGTTCATCAATTGCAAACTCCTGCTGGTCGATTTATAGCATGTCAGCCTCACCTCCTTGTCTATTATTTTATTGATCAAAGATGATGTTGATGCATGCCGTCTGCACATAATTCCCTTTCCAACGTACAACTTCCATCCTGCGCCATATCACTGTTTTACCTCCGATTCGCTATAACAGCGTGCATGTTAGTGTCCATATTTATGAATCTAAATATTAACTTGATTAAAGTTCATGTGCCTACTAGTACTAGTGCTATGTTCTCTAGAAATCAATGCATGTTATCGTGAAGAATAGAGCTACGTAGAGAGTTCCAATTGCTTTGTCTGCTAGTGCAAGATGTTGCATTTTTTTTAATCACTTAATTCATTTAGGTGTGTCCGTGTGTATTATTGTATTATGCATTTTAGATTGTTTCCTCTACCACTTAGTTTCTTAGCTTTGAAAGTCTTAACATGTGTTATGTAATTTCTATATTCTTTATGTTGAAATAATATATTAATATATAAATTTGTTTAGTTTAAATGTAAAACATGAGATGGTTTGATTAGTGCTTGTATATGTGTCAGATTATATAAATTATAAATATTTGATTAGAATAATTAATGTTTATGCCATGTTCCTTTAAATTTAAAATAACATAGGTTCATGCGTCGGCACTTTCTTAAAATGTTAACTCGATTAATATTCACATTAATGTGTTTTTATTTATAAATTGTTTATTAGATGCAAATCATGGCCATTGAACTCTTGTTAGCATGATGACATCATCCCGACATCACCCACACTTTACTGTCGTTTTCCTTAAGAAAAACAAATCCCGAAATACAATAGAAATACATATATACATACAATTTTGTTTAGGCCATATCTTCCATGTTTTAACTCCGATTTGACCCGTTCAAGTTGCGTTAGGTTCGTATTTGCAAGCTCTACATGTTAGTGTAGTTGTACAGTAGGTTTGGAAAATTTAATTTTCGAGTTTATATTAAAGTAATTATTTATCTATAGGAAATCTTAGAAAATTCATAACTTTCACGTTTTAAGTCCGATTTTTATGATCTTTATGTCTGTGTGATCGTAGCAACGTGTAGAATAGTTTTGTAAGCTTTCCTAAATGTTTTTCTACTGTTGGTGTACTGTTCTAATTGTATCTTTTGTTTGCTTCGTGTATGTTTGCTCGGAATGTTTGTATGTTGATGCTTGGTGATCGAATTTAGACGGTGAGCAGTACTACGACGATTAGGAGTATTATTTTGAGCCGGACCAGCAGTATCTATCGGAGAACTTTGATCAAGGCAAGTATAACATAGGACCATCCTTGTTAACCTATTCACTATAATTGCTATCATATGCATGTGTCCTCCTTGGCAACCTTAGAGATTTTAACTTAGCGATTGATATCTTGATTCCTTGTCACCTATGGGATTATGCATTTGGGTAGCTTGGCTAGTGCTTGATTTATGAACATTGATCTTGTAATATGACTAATGAATGGTGCAATCAACCATTAAGATGATTTAATTCCTGCTACAAGGGGACTAGAGCACTGTGTTGTTTGTTTATTGCTCTAGTTACTCTCCATAAGGACTTATCTGTAAGCATTAACCGGGATTGACAGTACAACTGTGAGGGCTATATGGCTCTGGCTTTAGTTGTTCAAGAGACATTTTCTAGCTTGTTAGTGGTTACCTTAAATGGCGTAAGAATGGCTTGCCACTTTGGGTGTAGGGCGAGCCCCTGGCCTAGTGTGTATAGGCTGTGGTTGTTGTGCCACCGGGAAGGGGGGTTCTACATCTGCCTGCCGAGTGAATCTAATGGCCCTAACTTGTTAGACGAACTTTTGAATGGCTTTATATGGTTTTCAATGTTCTGGGCCTTGCAAACCCATGCATTTGGAAATCATGACTCACAGTGAAAGTGTACACCTCTGCGCAGAGTTAAAAACTGGTATACTAGCCGTGCTCACGGATACGAGCGGCCTTGGGGATTCTTACGGAATAAATGATCACCATTGTTATATCATGCTTAATTATTGTTGATTATTATTGTGCTCATGTTAATGCTATTCATTATCCTTATTACAATTGATCATTGATTCATTAATGGGATTGGATTATCTTGATGCTACTCAATTGCTAATTATATGATGATTAAAAGCTAAACGCAGTCAAACAGTGTCTAGCCTTTTTGAGCCTCATGAACCCTGTGTTGTACTTGTTGAGTTCGACATGGACTCACTCTTGCTATTTCCCCCACACTCCAGTGTGTAGTAAGATGCTACTCGGAAGAAGGACAAAGGTGTAGTGGAGTTTCCAGAAGACTAGTAGAGGTGCTAGGCATATGTTACCCCCAGTCAGCCGTCCCTGAGAAGAATGGAGCCTGAAGTTTAGTTACCGTTCCGCGATACTCTGATGTAAGTGTTAATATAGCTATGTATACGGTATATAATAACATTGTTTCTGATACTTTTTCATTCTGGTATATGTGTGGACTTCCTGGGCACACATATGATTAGCCTGGTTTTGTTCTTTAGAAAACCGGGTGTGACAGCGGCCGTGTTTAGGTGTGGCTTAGTCGTTTTGTTTTTTATTATCGTTGGATGTGAGTATCCCTATACCGTTGGTACCGACACTTTTCTACATTTTTTTGGGTCCCTTTGGACCAATTTGATGTAACCGGATCAGGGTCCCTGCGCATCTCGTGGTGGCTAGCGGCGGCAGCGTGGAAGCCTCCCTGTCAAGCAGCGTTGTTACCAGCACATCCCATTCGATGGATCTGTAGACTGGCCTTGTTTGGTTCCAAAAAAAATTTGTAAAATTTTTCAGATTTTCTATCACATCAAATCTTTGACACATACATAAAACATTAAATATAGATAAAAAAATAAAACTAATTACACAGTTTAGACGAAAGTCACGAGACAAATCTTTTAAGCCTAGTTAGTCCATGATTAGATAATATTTGTCAAAGAGTAAATTACATGGCCGGTCCCTAAACTATTGATGGGGTTTCATCTCGGTCCCCAAACTATCAAAACGATCATTTAGGTCCCTAAACTATTACTGAGGTTTCGTCTCGGTCCCCAAACTATCAAAACGATCATTTAGGTCCCTAAACTATTGATGGGGTTTCATCCCGGTCCCCAAACTATCAAAACGGTCATTTAGGTCCCTAAACTATTGTTGAGGTTTCATCCAGGTACCCGTCCATGCCCTGAGATGGACAGGAGAGAGGTGGAAGATGGAGCTGACATGTTGGCCCCACATATCAAAACGATCATGGGTCACTGACATGTGGGGCCCACATGTCAGCTCCATCTTCCACCTCTCTCCTGTCCATCTCAGGGTATGGACGGAGACCTGGATAAAACCTCAACAATAGTTTAGGGACCTAAATGACCTTTTGATAGTTTGGGGACCGTGATGAAACCCCACCAATAGTTTAGGGACCTAAATGATCGTTTTGATAGTTTGGGGACCGGGATGAAACCTCAGTAATAGTTTAGGGACCTAAATGGTCGTTTTGATAGTTTGAGGACCAGGATGAAACCCCACCAATAGTTTAGGGACCGGCCATGTAATTTACTCTTTGTCAAATAACAACGAAATTGCTACAGTAGCATTTCTCAAAAATTTTCGAAAACTAAACAGTACGTGAGTGAAATGGCAAAGGCATCAACGATTCATCTTCTGTTGGCCTAGTAGGATTATAGGCTAGTGTTAGTGGGGTTTTATGGCTCAGTTTTCAACACACTCATATCTATCCCTAATAATAAAAATGTAAAATTTCAGGCTTTTTTCGTCCAGCCAATTCAATTCGGCCTAACCGTCCCGGTCGCTCACTTCGATTCGGCCCATTCGCTTGGATGCAGCGCAGGCCAAGTCCCTCACGCCGCGGATTTAAAAAAAAAAGCTCGTCTCCACTCCTCACGCCCTCCTCACGCCGCCGCCACAGCAGGCCACCCGCCGGCACGTTCCGGACGTCGTAGGCTGCCTTCCGCCCGGCCGCTCGTCCCGGACGTCGCAGGCTGCCGCCCGCCGGCATGTTCCGGACGTCGCAGGCTGCCGCCCGCCGGCATGTTCCGGACGTCGCAGGCTGCCGCCCGCCGGCATGTACCTCGTCCGCCCGGCCGTTCCCAGATGGACCATGCGGCCACGTAGGCCGGCCGGCGCGGCCACACGCGCGTCCAGATCCGGGCCTTCCACCTTCCTATCCCGACCGAACGCCCAGCTTCCACGTTCTTCGAGTTGCAGACGCCGCCATGTTGGCCGATGGAGTCGGAATCGGGTTGGAATTCGGAATTGGATTCTAATCAAATCGAGAAATCAAATCCATGGTAAGTTACGAATTCCACGTCCGACCCCAATTCGATCTGGTTTTTTTCGTACTTATATAATGCTGGTGCCTTTGGGATAACCTCAACAAGCACAACAAGTACCTGATCTTGCCGAGCAAAGAAGCGCCTCACTGAGCATAACCTGATCTCGCCGAGCACCTGATCTTGCTGTACACACGTCAACTTCGAATTCTTATCTCGACGAGCTGAGCAATAATCAAATCATCTCGCCAGACACATGTTTGACAAGGTTAGCTTCCTTTATGGTTTTGTTATTGCTGGTCAATACGTGATTTCATTGTAATATGTGAAATTTGTTTTTTTTTCTGGTTTGGTTATTGCTGCAAACATAGATGCACCAAAATGTAACTCACAATAACAATAGGATAGGACAATGTGCGCTACAAATTTACTATCAATATGGTGTCTCTCATTTGGATATGCCCTTAGGAGTGTGTGTGCAGTTTGGTACTCTGCATAATTCAGACAAAAGTAGTCCTAGAAGACTGAATTTTGTGAACGTTGTAGAACATCTGTCCACTAACTAACCACTAACTAACCAAAGAGCGCACACCGTACGCGCCTCTTGATTCTGCTGCTGTGTATCGTAAACTGATGCCAATAAATTAATTTTGAGGGTAGCTACATTGTTTTCACCGTATTGCATAGGTTCTATGACGCTGTTCTTGGCAAGTGCCAGAGCAGGTACATTTTTATTTTATTTTTTTGTTAAAGTTATCATGTAGTTCCCCCACTGCCATGGCCTCAATTGAGCTTTCGTTTCCTTTCTTGCTATGGCAGAAAGGTGGTTTCTTTATTGTGGGTTGAGCTGTTAGCGCCTAGCTAAACTATGGACCAATTTGAGTGCTGGTTCTGCATAAACAAATTTTTGGATGAGTTGCCTAGATGTTTCAGATGAATTGTTCTTTTTGTTAACTACAACTTCATACCAGGCTGGCTGCCTGCCTTGACCTGGCCCGCAGGCTGGCCACCCAGGCTGGCGCCCGGCGGCGGCACGGGTGTGTGTGGAGGAGTCCATCGGGTGGCAGCGGCGCGGGCGTGAGTGGAGGAGTCCATTGGGCGGCGGTGGCGGGGGCGGGTCCGGGAGTTCGAGCGGGATCTGGTGTCTTAGGCGCTGATGGGGGGCGCCGTGCACACCGTGGTGGCGCAGATCGAGCGTGTCAAGCTGCTGCTGCACACAGGACGGCGACGCCGCTCTGCTAGGCAGGGCACGCAGGTTTGTGGGTCAACATTTATCCTTGTGCAACATTTATCTTAATATATGTCCTTTCAGAATTGCCAATGTTTCCTTTTATATAATTATTTCATTGTATTTTATGTACCAGTACCTTGATCCACGTCTTATCTGCTGCATGATCTGTTGCTTATATCTTTTTTTCTGAATGCCTTGTTTATGGATGAAGGAAGGTGGAGGCTGGACTGAAGAAATGCAAGACAAACATCATAATTAGTGTCCACCCCATCATGCAACACATTCCTCTGGCCTACAGAACAAAGTAGTCTTTGTAACTGTGATCACAGACCTCAACACTTGCCACCTACATGGTATATTCAGTTAATGATAAGGAAAACATATAATAAAGCAATTTTTTCACTTGATCTGACAATTAGAATTTAAAAAAACACAGGGGTCCATGCTCATGTGAACAGATGTTACTGCCCCTCAGAAGAAGTTGCCAAGTGGGCTGCACCGGATGATCAACCTTCTCAAATCCGCGTGTTCGGTCTTCCGATTCGACCATCATTCTGCCTTGCCATTCTTGTTAAGGTATTTAGTTCACCCTAAGTTTTTATATTTCTATTCCTGCTAATTTTATTTTGAACCATACGTGGTCTTTCAAAAGGCCGAGATATTCATTTTACAAGGTTTTGTCCTGTTGTGTTCAATGAATATGCTGTATACCCCAAAAGCGTAACTGTTCAAGTTTCAAGAAAACAAGAAAATATGTCTGCATTGATTTGTCTGAATACTATTCTGCTGTCATCAATTTTCTTTGGAACGTGAAATGTTTTTTGCATGAGAGAACTTGAATTGAATCCACTTATATCAGGATGATTTGAGGGAACTTGAATTGGATCCTGAGCTTCCTGCAGTGCTGCTCATGGGAGGTGGAGGGCATGGGTCCTGTCAAGAAGACTGCCAGAGCCCTAGGAAAATCATTGTTTGACAAAGAGCTTGGAAAACCAATTGGGCAGCTTATTGTCATTTGTGGCCGGAACAAAACGCTAAGCTCCTCAATGCAGGCACTTCAATGGAAAATACCAGTAAGGGTATAATGCATAACTTGTTGTTTTAGGATTCAAACCGATTCATCTGTAGAGCAGCATATTCTAAAAATAATTGCGTTGTATTGTTCAGTTCTTACAGGCTCTCACCTGTCAGTTCCTTTAGTTTTTGAGTAATTCGGGTTTGATATTTTCTCCCAGGCATTTGTGAAAGAAGAGGGGAAAAGTGATACCATTAAGGAAGCTTAAACTGGGAGGGAATACAAAGCACCTTGAGAAATGAACAATTGTGTGACCTTGGGGAGGCAAAGGCACGCTAATTTCTTTTAGCATAGTTTTATTACAGATAAGAAATTGCATTTCAATCTGCATGGGCTTATGAAATGGAACAATTATTTTGGCCCTTTTTTGCTGCTCTGTCAATAGCCACATATTTTGTCGAAATCCAGGAGCACTCCTCAATCATATAAGAGTAGAAGCATTCAGGAGTTTTTTTCGTCAATACAATTTTGATGGCATTTACTTCACTGAATGCAACCTTATTTTTGTTCCCTAATTAATTCTGAGCAAACTCAGATATATGTAAATGTTATATCTCTTCTCTGTCTTGTTTATCTATAAATTTTACACAAATCAGTATACATTTATAATAATGTTCACTATACACAATAGGGAATATCTTTCTTATCGCTTGACGAGGATATTCGGGCAAGACAAAATATTGACATTTTTTGTGGCTCTCATTGCAATGCTTGGGCATTTACCAATATAAGCATAAGACTGAAGGTAATGGGCCAGTCTGAAACTATCAGGGATGGTCACCGACTCATTAGGAGATTGGGCAGTAACTGATGAAACACTGCTGGCTTTGAATTTTTTGGTATTGGACAGGTTTATAAAATTTTCATATTTCTGAAAAGGTGTGGTTCATAAAGTTTTGTGATTGTATTAAAAATCAAGGAAAATTCCTATCTTATATCATTCCATTAGCTAGAAGTGACTCTGTGTGTGTTTTTACCTGTGGAATCACCTTGGCTGATGATGCTTGTGCTCCCCGCTCCCAAGCATGGGTAGCCTGGTTTATGAATTCCCAAGTTATTTTAGGCCTTTTATCATGAGCACTTTTGCCCTAATAAGTGGGGATGGACTTACAGATGGCATTGAACAACTAAGACGAAAAACATGGATACAGAGTATGAATAGCTCTAATCCATGCTTAGACAGCTGATACAATAATTCTTTATCAAGGTTAAGTTGCATGTCTTCCTAAACTTCGGCTACTTTGCTTTTCTCTTTGCTTGTTATCTTGGAGTATCTGCGTGGTGTCGACAGTACATCATGGTGTCAACTGTCAACGGTGCTTAATTCTGTGATATTGAGGACCAGAAATGTTTGGTACTACCAGATGATGCCAACGAATGTTTGAAAGCTGTGAACAAGGACCAAAAGCCACCATAACACCATGCTGGAAGAAATTTTGAAATAGTTCTGGAGTTGGACATGGTTAATTTAATCAGTTTTGTACATATTTAGTTACTAATTGAAAGTTTGAAATTACCTTGGTACCAGATAACTGAACTTTGGATGCTTTATTGCACTCTTAGTTCAGAGAATGGCAGTGCCATTACTTCTCGTTGTTATGAGCACATTGATTTGCTCGTTGTCATATGAGCAAAAACCTGTGAGCATGGTGCTTTAGCAAAAGAACAACTAAAGCTGAATGGACATAGTGTCGACCTGTGCATCCGTTGACCTCAACTGGCCATCGCTCTCGGTCGACGGTCTCTGCACCGCTTAGCTTCCTGTGTAGCATGTAGACCTGACTCCTTTATGGAAGACAACCGATGTCAGCAAGAGTGAAATGACAGTGACGATGGTGGAATGATAGTCTCATCATGTTCAAAGATTCATTTTTTTTGTAACAGTATAACACTTGTTTAAATCAAAATTGCTATTATATTATACTGCTCTCAATGACTGTTAATTTCTAAACATTACTTTTTGGATTAAATGTTACTTTAACGTCAGCATTTAATTTCACAGTATTGTTATCTTATCGTGTGATCCGTATTTTTTTTTATAAAAGTTTAGTTATCCCGTAGCAACGCACGGGTACGCTACCTAGTTTTAAAAATAGTGTAAAAGAGTTTCATCTCTATGAAACTCTTCCTACTCCTATAAAATTTTCATCATCTCTCTTCATTAATATAGTGTCATTGTCAGCATATTTAATGCTCACGAAACTCTATAAAACTCCCGTTGAGACTGACCTAATTTGTCATACGCGGCCCATAAGGGCACGTACAACGGGCGTCTTTTTCTCGTCTCGGAAACGGACTTTTTGCATAAACCCCCCAGCTCAGCTCAGAGACGCCCGCATCATCGCTTCGCGAGGCGACGGACTTGTCCCGTGCTCCGATGCGGAACGGACGAGCGCGGCTCCGTTGTACGGCCTCGTCTCCTAGAGGCGACGGCACGCTCGGATCCCGCGCGAGCAACAGGCGCGCGCAGCAGCAGTCGATCTGGCGCGCGCGGGATTTTTCACAATATGATAGTGGAAGATGAGAAGAATTCAATTAGAGAAGTCTTGGATTTGAATGAGAATGCAAGTGCGACGATAGTGCCCCCACCTGAAGTGCGTACAAGTGACAACCCTGATCCTACCTTTGCAGAGGCACTTCGGAGAAATTCCGCTATCAAAGCTCGGCCAACACATAGAAAACTCAAGAAGGATCTAATCGAGCACATATGACAACGCTATGGAAACAGAGAAAATTAGACAAAAGGCGTTGCAACTATATATAATATAATTATTATATTGATGGTTTTAAAAAATATTGTAATCATGTTGCTCTTATTTATCCATGATATATTTTCTATCAAGTAGTCACACAATGGTATACACATATTTATTTATAGTTAATCCTAGTTACATGTAAAACATTAAACAGCTTAGAAACAGACCCCTGTCTATGGGTTATATAATCTGTCTGTAGGATAGATTCGAGACACTCAGAGACAGAGCCGTCTGTGGATTGTACATGCCCTAAGGCCGCACCACGTCCTGCTTCGCCGTTGCTCGCGCAGGCACAAATATCGTCGTCTTTTGATCAAAAAATAATAATAATATCATCGTCTTCCTCGCGGAATGCCACGCCGCCGTTGCCGCCGCCATGTAGCCTCCAGCCCTCGCTTGCCACCCTCCCTCTGCTTGCACTGCTGAGCGGGTGGGTGAAGAGAATGGGGATGGGGAAGAAGTCGAAGGAGAAGGAGATGGAGGAGAAACCGCTGGACATCCTCGCGGGGTCTGACGAGGACTCCGACGGCGGGGAGGACCTCTCCAAGATCCAGATCAACGCGGAGTACGCTTACCGCTTCGAGCACAACAAGCGCCGGGAGGCGCTGCAGCGTCTCGAGGAGCGCAGGAAGCAGGGCCTGGTCCCCGCCTCTGATGACGGCGAGTCAGAGACGGAGTCCGAGTCTTCGGAGGAGGAGGACGAGGAAGCCGCCATTGTCTCGCGCCTCGTCAATCGTCGCTTGTTCGAGGTGATCCGCCGCATCTGCAGCGGCGACCCCTGCATCCTCGACAAGGACGCCAAGGTCTACTCGGAGGAGGAGGAGGAGGAGGAGGAGGAGGAGGAGAAGGAAGAAGAGTCCAAGCAGGAGAAGAAAAAGACAAAGAAAGAGAAGCCTATGTACCTCAAGGACGTCAATGCCCGCCACCTACTCGAGGAGGGTCCAGAGTTCGCAGCGCAGGCCAGCCGGAGCAGCAGCAAGTTCGAGAGGATCGCCTATGACGAGCAGCAGAAGAAGGGATTGGAGGCTTTCCTTGAGGCTCAGAAAGAAGTATTAGGCGATGACGACGGTGATGACGATTTGTTCAAGGTGAAGCCCAAGGCTAGAGCAGGGGCTGATGACGAAGCGGAGGAGGATGAGGAGGAGAAGCAGACCAAGGAGCTTGCTGGTGAGGTCTTTGGGAAGGATGAGGTGCTGGACGAGAATGAGAAGTTCTTGAAGGAATTTTTCCTTAAGAGGCTGTACCTTGAGGCAGCAAAGAGGAATTCCTTTCTGGATGATATCCAGGAATTGTCAGATGAAGAGGAGCTCAAGATTCGGGAAGAATATGAGCATGCTCATAATTACCGGCATGAGGAGGCCCTGGCATCAGGGGCAGTGGTGACAAACCAGGTAATGGGACATTCAAGGTTTGTTGAGGGGTCGGTGAGGAAGAAGGAGAGCAGCAGGAAGCAGCAGCGCAAGAGCAAAGAGGAGAGGATGGCCCGTATTAAGCAAGAGCAGGCAGAGGAGCTGAAGCATCTCAAGAATTTGAAGAAGAAATAGATTGCAGAGAAGCTTGAGAGGATCCGAATGATTGCTGGGATTGAAGGGGATGCTGCTTGTAAGCTCGGTGCTGATGACTCGGAGGAGGATTTTGATCCAGAGGATTATGACAAGAAAATGCAGGAAATGTTTGATGACAGTTACTATGAGGCTGATGATGTTGATCATGAGTTTGGAAGTGGTGAGGAGATGGATTTGGAGAAGCCGGATTTTGACAAAGAAGACAAATTGCTTGGGCTTCCTAAGGGCTGGGCTAGTGACCAGTCAGAAGAGTCTACTGCCACTGATGCGAAAGGTGCAAAAGGGAAGATCTCTCTCAAAGACAAGGTGGAGCTTGAGAAAGAGATGGAAGAGTACTACAAGTTAGACTACGAGGACACTATTGGAGATATCAAGACTCAGTTCAAGTATAAACAGGTTAAGCCCAACAGTTTTGGTCTGAGTACCTATGAGATATTGGCATCAGATGACAAGGATTTGAACCAGTATGTTTCCATTAAGAAGCTAGCTCCTTACAGAGAGGATGAATGGAAGGTTACACATCATAAGAGGCAGAGCAAGGATTTGATCCTTGGGAAGAAGGACAAATCTGGCAAGAAATCTAGGTCTGAGGAAGGCGGCCCCTGTTCTTCAAAAACAGAGAAAGACCGGCTGACAAATGGGCAAGAGTCAACAGATGACAAGAAAAAGACTACCAGAAGTGAACGAAGGAAGCGTCGTAAGGCTGACCTAAAGATGTCCGATGATCGGTTAGCGGCATTTGGAAAGACAAATTCAAAGCATCACAAGAGCCATTGACTTTTTGAGATTCATCAAAGTACATCTAGGGAATTTTGTTGTTCCTTTTATGGGTATGGAGCAGTGAAAGTCTTAGGTTTAGGAGTCCTATTCTGGGAGATGCAAAATTAGTGTCGTCCTGGTGGAAATATCTGTTTCTTAGAGAGTTTTGCAGACAGTGTGTTGTGCGCCTCCTTTCGTGAACCATATAATGTAATTGCCCTGCAATCGCTGGTACTCTATTTTGTATTACTTTGCTTTTATTTTTCTTGTTTCTTTCGTGGATGGTCCAATTATCATGGTGATGAATTGGCATATGAGCTCATCTACCATTATCCTTATCTACCATCTACCATCTACCATTCTCATATGCAATGTTGTGCAGGCTGCCATATATTGCAGTGATGGGAACTGTTAGCACCTCAAGCAGATCCGGTAACGATGCTGTACTTAAAATTTACAGAGAAGCATCTGAACCACAAGAGAAATCGCGCGTCTTAGGTTTGTGTACACTTTTTGATTTTCCAGCTAGGCAGCAACATAGTTTTTTGTTCCATCATGTGGGTTATCCTGAGAATAATGTTTCTTTGTTTCCAGGCTCCCTGTCTTCATCACCGGATCAGGATATTGTTTTGGAGGCATTGAACTTTATGTTTACTGATGAGGTTAACCTCTAAACCATTTCTATTTTTACATTCATTATATTGCAAAGTTGTTCCAACCATTTCTATTTTTACATTCATTATATTGCAAAGTTGTTCCAAATACTACTGTCTTCAAGTCTGCACCATGATTTTAAAAGCCAGTGACCATTATGGTCCAACCACCAGCTTACACAGGTTCAGCCCATGTTCACATAAAACAGTAAAGTAATTGTTTTGAGTATTATAGAGAAGGAATAAAATTGAGGATTGTTATGCTACACAAACCAGGCAACCTATTATTGCTCAATTGGTTATCAAGTGGTTGGAGCTCCTTCAATTGTCTCCTGCACTTCTCCAGTTCGGTTCCCACTTTCTCCCTTGCACTGTAGGTATAAACGACAGTTTAAGGAACCCGATTTTAGCAGTTCCATTGCATGAACTCATTTTTAGTCTGACCTGACTAGGCGAGGCACTGATTATAGTCATGAAAGTGTTGTGAACTGTGTTATATTGCTAGCCCTTGGAAAAAGATTTAGCTACCTAATTCTAAAATAGAAACAATAGTCATAATTTGGATATATTGGGACTTGGATCACATTGTGATCTTAAATGTTTTTTCTGTGTTTGCTTCTTTCCCAGTCGAGAAAATATTCTGGTCTACACGGTTCACAAGGTCACATAATTGCTCTTTTCCCCTTCTTTTTATTGCTTCTCTTCCTTTATTTTTCTTCTTTTATTTACTTTACTTCTTCCATTTTTCCTTTCGACGACTATTTACCTCTTCAGACATGCTGGCAGCAGCACCAGTTCGAAGCGAACAACGAAAAAATGGCCACGAAACACCAGCAGCTACAAAAGTCAATTCACACGACAGGAAACTTTGTGCCTATCAGCTATAGGGACACTTTGTCTATGACTCGATGATAGTTTTGGAGCATTAGTGCATGAGAAAGGTGACTGCTTGCCAACCACATTCCTCTTTTGCTGCTCCATAATCTTTTACACTCCCTACATCCCTGAATTTCTTTTCTCTGAGGACATGCCCCTGTAAATTTCTCGAGCCAGGATTAATGCTAGCATATCTACTGCTTCCATGAAGATTAATGCTACCATATTTGCGATGCTTTCCTTAAATAGTGATGTTCCATGTTTTTAGTTCTATACTGTCTGCAGGAACATTGCGGATGAGCTATCTTTTTTTAGGAAATGATGGCATAAAAGTACGTATTCACTGTCCTGAGGTACAAGTGCTTTCCAGGATGCATTGGTTCTTTTCTTATATGCTGGGAAAAAGTTTGTTACTGCAAGATGACCTTGACAAAAATAGGCATATTTCATATGCTTTGACTGTAGTTGCATTTTTGCTTATTGGTCTACAAGGTTTTTTTGAAATATTTTAGTTTACAGCACTCTACTACATGCTACCTCGGCCGGCCCTGTCCTCTTCGCCCGTACCACTCCCTCCACCATCCTCAATCGGTCTCTCCGAGACGTTGTTGAGCATCATCCGTGATTGCAGCCGCTGCGGGAAGCTGGGAATGGAACTCACGCCATCATCAGATTAGCTGATTAGGTGTTCAACGATGACCCATTTGTCAGGTTTTAGTTACTTGGAACTGTGCTTTATACATTTCAACTACAATAGTTACATATAACACGACAACAACAAAGCAAATTTTCTTGCTTTCTAAGGATGAAGGATGTTGTTTAGGAAAACTAGCATTTCATCGCTGTATGACCAGTGAACTGCAGGTAGCATAATGTTGTCACTCCCATTGTCGTTTCACTTTTCATCTGTTTATTCTTAGCTAATTGACATTTATCCTATGTCTTTTTTTTCCCCTCTGGCAGTACCTTCAGTTTCCCAGATGTTTTGCTTATAATATATTACAGATTGGCTAAGCACAACCAACAATTGAGAAAGTTTTTTCCCATTTGTATTTTGTGATGAAAAGATTTCACAATGTGATTAAATTCCGGAGTGCTGGTATTTACAATTCTAACATGTTTAATGTATTCTACTGTTTTCGTGGCCAAACTTATATATGATTCCTAGCCTGGCGCAACTGCGCGGTGTCACACCCATTTTTAAGGACAAAAATAGGATGCATAAAGTACTCATGTGCGCCCCAGGTCATGATCGCACACATAAGTAGACAAATTACATAGTATCATCACAGTGCTTATTACATAGCGAATAAATATTTAAAACATAGTCTTGAACGATAAATAATAATATCTAATAATAATAACTAATAGTAATCTCCAGCGGAAACTCCACACAGGGACACGGTTGACTGGTTGACACCAAGACTAGTACTCATTACGATAATCTTCCTCATAATCTTCATCTGTTATGGTGGAAATAGCAAGAGTGAGTCCATGTCGAACTCAACAAATATAACACAGGGTTCATGAGGCTCAAATGGCTAGACACTGTTTAACTGCGGTTAGCTTTTAATCATATAATCTTCAATTGAGTAGCATCAAGATAAACCACTTCCCATTAAAGAACCAATGATCAATTGTAATAATGATAACGAATAGCATTAACATGAGCATAATATATATCAACAATAATTAAGCATGATATAACAGTTATGATCACTATTCCATAAGAATCCCCAAGGCCGCTCGTATCCGTGAGCACGGCTAGTATACCAGTTTTTAACTCTGCGCAGAGGTGTATACTTTCACTGTGAGTCATGATTTCCAAATGAGTGGGGAGATCAAGCCCAAACACCCAAAAACCATATAAAGCCACTCAAGAGTTCGTCTAACAAGTTAGGGCCATTAGATTCACTCGGCAGGCAGATGTAGAACCCCCTTCCCTGTGGCACAACAACCGCAGCCTATACACACTAGGCCAGGGGCTCGCACTACACCCAACGTGGCAAGCCATTCTTACGCCATTTAAGGTAACCGCTAACAAGCTAGAAAAGGTCTCTTGAACAACTAAAGCCAGAGCCATATAGCCCTCACAGCTGTACTGTATATCCCGGTTATCACTTACAGATAAGTCCTTATGGAGAGAAACCAGAGCATCAAAATAATACACAAGCTCTAGCCCCCTTTTAACAGTAATAAAATCATCTTAATGGTTGATTTCTTAATCCATTAATCAAATTACAAGATCATTGTTCTCGGTTTAAGCACTAGCCATAGCTATCCATATGCATTCCCAAGGTTGACAAGGAATCAAGACAACAAGCACTAAGTTATAATCTCTAAGGTTGTCAAGGTAAGCACATGCATATGTATGACAATTCAATGTATAGGTAACAAGGATAGTCCTGTGTTATACTTGCCTTGATCAAAGCTCTCCAAACAATACTGCTGACTTGGCTCAAAGTAATACTCCGAATCGTCCAAGTACTGCTCACCTTCTATACTCGATCATCAATCAACAACATACATGCATCCAATCAAACATACACGAAGCAAACAAAGAGATATAATTAGAACAGTACACTAACAGTAACAAAACAGTAATAAAAGTTTATAAAACTATTCTACACGTTTCTACGATCACACAGACGCAAAGATCACCAAATTCGGAGTTAAAACGTGAAAGTTATGAATTTTCTAAGATTTCCTATAGATAAATAAATACTTAATTATAAACTCGAAAAATAAATTATCAAAACTAACTGTACAACTACACTAACATGTAGAGTTCGCAAATACGAACCTAACGCAACTTGAACGGATCAAATCGGAGTTAAAACGAAGATTTTATGACTAAAACAATCCTAGTGGCAAAACTGTAAATACCTGAAAACGTATTTTTGATTTAACCGGAAAAGAATACGCTTTCAAAACGCGAAAACGTATTTTCAGCATTACGTTTTGGACGGCGGGTTGTTTACTAGAAAATGCAGGGGCTCTTTAGAAAGATTGCCCGCGAAGGGGTATCTTCTAATCTCGGCCATCGGTGCAAGATCGGACGGCTAAGATTCACCAGCAACGCTACAGTGCACCTCCGGTCATCCCCTTCAAATCCGGCCGTCGGCCGCCATGCCCGCCATGGCCACCTCGCCGGAATACGTCGGCCCCGCCTACTCCGACCACCATTCAACTCACGACTTGGTCCAATCGGTGGAGAAGCTCCACGCGATCACAACTACCCGGTAAAGACTAGCTACGGTAACTTGAACGTGACCCGCGACGAGAGGAGGGCGGCGGCTCCATGGCCGACTCGTCGGTGATCTCCAATACCGCACAATATAGCTCGAAAACTCAAAAGAAAGACATGAAGAGAGAGAGGAGAGGATGGCAAACTCACTCAAGCGGGAAAATCGACCACCGAAGCACCCGAAAGCTCCCTAACCGATCTACCGCCGGCCTTCGATGAACTCAAACCCTAGAGCTCGATTTCCCGTGGCAACCCTAGCTTTTTAGTTGAAAAACGGAAACTAGAGGTACCCGGCTATCCTTTTATAGCCTCAAATCGTCGTTTACGGGTAGGATATCCCAGGTAAGGCGGTGGTGGGATTCGGTGGTTACGATACTCGAGTCCGGCTCGGTCACGACCGGAGGTAGGAGATGCAACTGCCACCGGGGCCCACTTGTCAGCGGAAGAGGGAGAGAAGAAGGCGCGTCTGCTGGGCCTGCTGGAGCGGCCGCGCGAGCTGGGCCGACTGGCTCGGCTGATTCGGCCCGTAGCGCGGAAAAGAAGAAAAAAAACAAAACGGGCCGGTCAGGTGGCTTTCCAGGCCGCCAACAGCAGGTAAGCTCTTCCTTTTTTTATTTACTTGCTTTCAAAAATATTTCAAATACATTCTAATCCAAAATAAAATAAATCAAAACCACACCACATAATAAAAATAAATGCAACAGCATGAATGCAACATCAAACTTATTTTATTATTATTTTAAATTGGTCATTATTTATTATCTAAATTATTCAAAATTTGTTATCTCTAAAATTTGGGTGTTACACGCGGGGTTCCTGCTAGTATATCCCTGTTGCACTTGCTCATAACAGTGTCACTATTATTGTGAATGAATATGTGTCATTTCAATGCATTTAGGTATTATAATATTTCATCCAGACAACAATCTGACAATATTGCACATTGCAAGTAGCCATTAGCCAAAGTATAGCAACTCCAACTTCTTTTTATATGCGGAAGATAGTTTGGTAATACACCGTTAGTATATTAGAACACTCAACCTAAGAATAGACACTATTGCACATTGCAAGCAGCCATTAGCCAAAGTATAGGACCTTATCTTGAGTCGTGTGGCAGTACTGCATGGGATAAAGGCATTCTTTGATACGATTAACTGCAAGTTTGTAACAAGCAAGTATGTTGGATAGAGTAAATTTGAAGTAACCAACCATAATTCAATCTACGCATCACCTCCCAGTAAATTGGGTACACCTGCTCTTACGGCTAGTTGAATAGGTTTAAATTTTGTGTTGATCCTTTTTGCCATGCTTCCTTGGTTTTTTTTAGGGACAAAAATACGTGAATAGATGTATCATGATTCATGATTGTTGTGCAATTACTTTTAAGAGCACCTTCTGCAATCTGTATCCTCCATCTTGTTTTTAGTTTGTGCTGTGCAGTATGCTCATCAGGTTTGTGTACAACGGTGGTGTAATGAGATAGGACATGCAACATGTGAAATATGTCCTGAGGTGATTTATGTTATGAACAAATAATTATGATGCCTTTTTGATGGATGATAGCTTTGCGTTAAAAAGAATCTGTCTGCAGCCTTATAAACATGGGTACACAGTACACTACACCTCCCAGAGCCCATTGATACATAAGGTAGGTTCTGTCTGCAGTCTACTTTTGATCTCATACTTATTATGTCACATGCAACACGTGTTTGCGCATTTTCCTAATTCTTGTTTTATTCATTAACAGATACGCATTTTTCTCCAAACTTCTTTTAGTTCCCAGATGAAGCTGTCAGCAAGTGCACAGCATGCGGAGAAGATTTCTGTGCTTTCAACCGCAGGGTAAGAACAGTATTGATCTGCTCTGCTGATGATGTCAGTATATATGTCATCTTGTCTTTTTGGCCGGCCCCAACGCAACATGCTGGACATTAGCCTCAGTGTTCCACGTAGGAGACCAACACCCAGCTCAGCTTAGGCCCAGTTTAGTTCCAAATTTTTTGGCAAAATGGCACTGTAGTATTTTCGTTGTTATTTGGCAAATAGTGTCCAATCATAGTCTAATTAGGTTTAAAAGATTCGTCTCGTGGATTTCGTCTAAACTGTGCAAATGGTGGTTTGCAGAGTCGCATAGTAGCCTGCAGAAGCTGCGGTGACTTCACTGACATAACGTACGAAGACACCTCGAGGCACTGTGTTGGGAAAATGATGCTTCTGCAACATAGTACTAAAGCAAAAGAAAAGACAACTTGTGTGGTCTAGCGGTAAAAGCAGTTTGGGTTGGAAGTTATTTTTCTAGTAGTGACTTCATCTGATGTGTAACCTTCTCTCTTTGAAACCACTATCAAGGCCAACGCGCGTTGGGCAAACCTCTTATATTTTCTGCATCACTGTCGAAACTGTGGTGATACTTTCTTCAATAAGTGCACCCAGGAAAGGACTCCTTTTACTACAGATGCTGATGGTCACCAGTCCGAGTTTGGCCTTGTTTAGATGCCAAATTTGGCAACCAAAATTTGCATAGTAAGTGTCCCGTCACACTGTAGCAATTTTGTTTTTATTTATTAATAATTATCCAAATATTGATTAATTAGGCTTAAAATATTTGTCTCGCAAAGTATAATAAAACTGTGCAATTAGTTTTTGATTTCATCTACATTTAGTACTCCATATATATGCCGACATTTTGATGTGATGGGGAATCTTCTTTTTGCATAGTGGAATTTGGGGGTGAATTTGGGTATCTAAACAAGGCCTTTGTGACAGATGCATGGTAATGTTTTCTTTTTCAATCCTTTTCCATTGCAGTACGTCTGTTCTTATTTATGCTGTGCTAGTTATTATTTCCTCCGTTTCAAATTACAAGACGTTTTGGCTTTTCTAGATACATATTTTTTACTATGTATCTAGACATAATGTATATCTAAGTGCATTGCAAAAACTATGTATTTAGAAAATTCAAAACATTTTGCAGTTTCAAATGGAGAGAGTATTTTTTTTAGTGCTTTGTGTTTTTTTTAGCTTAGAGTGCTCAGGGCATATAAACATTAAGAAACAAAATACTCCACTTCAATAATATATCCTGTACCTTTACTTTATAAATTGGGCCCAAGATATTTGGATGACTACTAGATGTTTAGTTTGGCATTTATTGCTCCTGAGGCACTGAAACTTCATTGTTCATCATTTCTTTTCTCAACACCATCTTTGGCATCTCGCAGGGGCACGAAAGCTTGGCGCTTTAGGTCAGGAGGAGGTGGCGACAACCTAGCTGTTGTCAATAGTTCATGTGTTGTGGGTCAGGTCCTACCATGTGTTTTTGTTTTAGTGATCTAGGCCAACTTAGCACCTCCACAGCTCAGGCCGGAGTGGGGGTAGGCTTCTTGTACGGGTTCATTTTTTTCCTCAATGCAATGGTACACAGCTCTCCTACGTATTCGAGAAAAAAAAATAAGAAGTTACAGATTTCTTCCTACTGCATGGTTGGGAAATAAAAGATGGAGTTGGTTTATGCTATTAGTGTGTTTTCTTCTTAAAAAGCAGAAGATTTCCACTGATTGGTGGGTTTCTTTTCATCCAATTGTTTTTTCTACATGGACAACGTACTAATTTTTGCATCATTCCTTCCTGTTTCCATAGGCTGAAGTTACACAGAGAATTAATAATACAAGGGAAATGGCAACTGGTTAATCGACCTATTGGTGCGCCCCCCCCCCCCCCCCAAAAAAAAAAATTGTTTATTTGTTAGCTCCTCTGTTTCTTTTCAGCCTGGTTATCTTTTACACTTCTAATGAATCAATAGAGCTTTCTAGTTCACTTTCAAGGGATAATTCTTTACTTTAGTTAGACTGCTGCCCAATTTTATTTTATAAGTGCATGAGACTAGATCATCCTGGGGCACTAATGTATTACAAAAAAATGCTTCACACCATCTTACTGAAGAAATTTAGCCTATTGTAGTAAATGAAAAGTGGAAGCGGACATCACCCATGGTTTGAGTTAATTCTATTTCACTTTCACTCCTTTTTTTATTGCATACAGCCTCATGCCCTCATGTATAGTGTGTAGTTGTTTGTCATATGGTGAAATGCACTCTTACCACGCTCTTATTTTTGAACTAATGAGGTTGTCCTAAACGTCTTATATTTAAAAACGGAGGGAGTATCTATCTTTCAAATTCAAAACATATAAGCTGACTAAAGATATTCTGTAGTTTTCAATAGGAAGCCATGGATATAAATAAAAGGTCATGCTCAGGTGACTGGATTCCTTTCTGCAATCCATAGCAGAGATGCTTTCCGTTGTGCTGCTTAGCAGTGAACTTATTGTTTTATCCCTCGACAGGGATAAGGTCTTCAGATGCTTCTGGCAAGCGAATGGTGCACGATCTGCCTGATCTGCACAGTTCATCTTCAGGTGTATAAACAATACACTTCTAGTTCCCATCTTCATGTGTGCACTGAGTCTATTGCTGCAGTGTGTATATGAATGAACTGAATCATTTGCAAATTTACAGTTGTTTTGAGAAGCAAGAAAGGGGTCAATTAAGAGTGTTTGTACTGCCACTGTTAACTTTGCTGCTGTTATATGAGAAGATCTGTGTAGTGGAAACTGGTTATGCCATGTTTGTGATGAAATTTAATCTGGTACTGCATTAGGTGCAGTTTGCCTTTTACTATCGGGAAATCTAAAAACTTGCTCGGGTGTTTTGGAGCTTGCCAAAACTCAATTTTTCGTGCATTCCGGTTGATGCTGTGATAAATTAGGGTTCAGGGTGTTGGATTAGGTTGTCACCAGGGCTCTGATGAAATCCATCGAGCTCTTATATGAAATTTAGGTTTTTCATCCCATGGAATTAAATCAGATGCGGCGGCAGTGACACACAGGGGGGTGGAAATTTTGGACTGCTGGCATAGAACGGAAGAGAACATTTTTGGTGGAAAGGAATCAAGGATTTTGATAAGATTCAATGGTATAAAGGGAATTATCTCTTGGCCTCATGAAAAAACATCAAAAAAATTCAAAGTTTACCCTATGTTAGCCTGCCACAATCGGACCTCTAGTGATGCGCCATGTTTTTTTATGGGGGAAATATAAAATTAAAGAATAACAGTGACCTCCTCCACATTGCATCTATGGTTTTTTTTTTCATTATTTCTATTTATGAATATATACTTGCTCTCTTGCTAAAACCAAGGATCTGGTATGATTGCAACTAATCGAGTTTGGGAGGTTGACAAGATGTAGCACGCTAGGGAGGAAGGAATTGAGGTGGATATTTTTAAGATGAATTTCAGATGTATTAATCAGCATGTGCAGATGAACGAGTAGAGGAAGGTAACACTGAGTTCAGAGTCTGCAGAAGCCACTAATAAAGATCCGAGTATGAAGATGAACCAACTACACCTGAGCACAGGAATGGAGAAGAAACTAAGAATGATGGGATGGGCGCATAGTTCATGGCTGCCGAAGTAGTGAAGCATAGCTCATGGCTGCTCTGCTGACGTAGGAGAAGCATAGTTCATGACTGCCAAGGTTGGAGAACAATGGATGCTTGATGAATAAAGAATGCGTGCAGAAAGCGGTTCTCTTTTTGCGTTTAACTGAGGCTCTGTCCTCACTTGACTGAGAAACTTGTATATTATTCCAAAGACTCGACAATATGCAATTAAGGCCTCGTTTAGTTTCAAGGTGCAAAGTTTTAGGGTGTTACATCGGGTGTCACATGGAGGTGTCGCATGAGGTGTTTAGATACTAATTAAAAAAATTACAGAATCTGTCAGTAACCACGAGATGAATTTATTAAGTCTAATTAATACATCATTAGCACATGTGTTACTGTAGCACTTTAGTGTTAAATTATGGACTAAGCCTTCGTCTCGCAAAGTAGTCGCAATCTGTGCAATTAGTTATTTTTTAAGTCTATATTTAATACTACATGCATGTCTAAACATTCAATGGGATAGGGTGTAAACTTTTGGGGAGGAACTAAACCGGGCCTTAAAAAAAGAATTCATGTTCAGTTTATTTATTGCCTAGCTGTCGACTTTCACGATGTTTTCAAGTTTTGAGTATTTTTTTGTCTCTTGTTCTGCTTTGCACACAACAACACTAGTACCACAGGACATATGTACATGTTGGATTTCTGTTGATTTCATCACCTTGAAGGGTACTGTGGCCACCCAATGGATATGACAATACCAGTTCAAAAGGAAAAAAAACGCTTTAATTCCACGAATTTGAGTTTTGTAAACTGTTTTCCTCGGCATCAATGGCCGCGAAGCTGGACGAGGAGTCAGAGGAGTTGCACCAGGAGTTCCTGGAGAAGGACATGGACCTACCGACCTTTGCGCGGAAGTTCAAGAAGCTCCGCGCGTCTTACCACAAGCAGGCGCTGCTCCATCTCGCCGGCCAGACATCACTCCGCTGATATCCGGCCAGACATTGTTGTCAACTTTGTTGTATATACCTGCTCTCTTATTCTTGTTCTACACTCTGCTTGGCCCTGTTCTCTGAATGCAGCAGCTTCTTGTACTTGTACAAGGGGCTTGCCAAAGATCAAACGGAGATTGCATTGCATCTATAGTTGTATGTCTTGCAAAACGTCTTACGTTGGCTGTCCTGGTGTTTACCTGCCGAGTGACCAAAGTTGGATGTATTTGCGGTAATCAAACCGCCGCTGCCTAATAATTTTCTTGTCATAAAGATTTCTTATGCTCAATGGTTAGTGGATACATGTCAGTTCATTGTTCTGACCAAAGCCTTGGATACTATTAAAAAGGTTTTGCAGATCACCAATATGGCAATATGGTAGTTGAGAAACGAGGGAGCTATTGCGGCAGGTTCATCATCCCCTCCCTCTATTTGTGGCCAAAAAAATATTGGAGGTCACTATTAAAAATGATGGAAATGGAGATCTCTATCGGAGCAAGAGGAAAAAAAACATCGAACTCTCTTAATGCTAGACTCTCTTGAGAAAAGAGAGGATCTGCTAAACCTGATAACATGGTTTGCCACTACTGCCACCAGTGACGAATGGCCAAATCCTTCTTGGCCTAAACTGGCTACTTGAGCAGCCTGCGCTCCGCAGCAAGGCAGCTAGTTTTTTTAAAAAAAAAATCTCGTGGAGGCATCAGGTGAGAAGACACGAGCAAACCAGAATCTCACCCCCTCACGTTCCTAAGCTAACGGTAGGCCTAACTCCCTTGTCCATTTCTGACCTGCCGACAAGGAAAGCAAAGCGAAACCCAGCCCAACCCGCCGCTTTCTTTCGGCTCCGCCCCACGCGACCTTTTCCGCGCACGACAGAACCAGAGGCTGCGTCGTCGTCCCGCTCATTCGCCGGTGAGCGGTCACCAACGCATCCATCTCGACGTCTCCTATCATCGCCAGCGCCCCAGCGAGAGCTGTCAAATCGAGACCAGCACGAAGATGCCGCCGCGTGAAAGTACGATTGTCCTGGCGCCGGATTTGGACGAGGTGGAGGTCGCGGTGCAAGTGGTGGCCTGGCTTCCATCTCCTTCCCGTTCTCTCTCTGCGAAGATTTGTCATCACGCCCGCGCGACAGCAGCAACTCGACGCCAAAATGCGTTGGTGCTGCGAGTGATGGGTAGCGTAAAGCTGGGCGAGACCCATGTGTGTGTTCGATCGCATTATGGCATGGGTGGACGGACGGACATGCGTCGATCTAGGGCCGCGTTCTTTTCCCATGCAAGCCCCAAAAATTTCCTCTTCCACCCATCACATCAAATCTTTAAACACATATATTAAATATTAAATGTAGGTAAAAAAAATAACTAATTACATAGTTTGTCTGTAAAGTTCGAGACGAATCTTTTGAGTCTAATTAATCCATGATTGGACAAATTTTGTCAAATAACAACGAAAAGTGCTACAGTAACTTTTCACCCCAACTCACCCCATCTAAACACACCCCTAGATCATCAACTTGCGAGATCTGGTGGATTCGTTGGCGTTGGAGGTGCCAGATTTGCACTGACTGCATTATTGATTATTTCCTTCGGGTGTGTTTAGATGCGTAAAAAGGTGTAAATAAAGTACTGTAGCACGTTTTGGCTTTATTTGGTAAATAGTGTCCAACTGTTGACTAATTAGGTTCAAAACGTTCGTCTCGCCAAGTACAACCAAGCTGTATAATTAGTTTTTGATTTCATCTACATTTAGTACTTCATACATGTATCACAAGTTTGATGTGACGGGAATCTTTTTTTCGCATAGTGTTTTTTTTTTGAACTAAGGCCTTGTTTAGATGGCAAACTTTGGAGGCAAAGTTTGCATAGTAAGTGTCCCGTCACACTGTAGCAATTTTGTTTTTATTTGGTAATAATTGTCTAAATATTGATTAATTAGACTTAAAATGTTCGTCTCGTAAAGTACAACAAAACTGTGTAATTAATTTTTGATTTTATCAAAATATTTAATACTCCATATATGTGCCGGCATTTTGATGTGATGGGGAATAGAAATTCTGCATAGTGAATTTAGGAGGCAAACTTTGGAATCTAAACAAGGCCTAAACAGGGCCTTCCTCGCAGTCCCCGCAGTACCCAACCGTGTGCTCTCCCCATCAACACGTTCAAACGGCAACGTTTCCTTTCGAACGATTCGGCAGAGCACAACTGCAGAACGACAAGGCAATACTGGTAGTTTTTTTAGCAGAAATGGCGAGAGCTCAGATTGTGCGCGATCCTTTTCGTTCCGTTTCGTTTCTTTCCTGTACACGAGAGGCAGCGCCTTACATCCAGGCTTTCAGCCCAGCGTTACATTTCTCTTCTTCACCTTTCTACCCCCGTTCTTCAGTTCCTGACTCTGACTGCTGTTTCGGTTTCACAGCGGTTCATCGAGAAAATAAAATTAAAAAAAAAGGAAAGAAACTTGCTACTATTAAGAACTGAACAAGTTGCGTTCGTCCTAGATTGATTTGATGATTTGGGAAGAAGCATCGAAGCGAGCGCGAGGCTACTGCATCCGGCCGACCCGCTCGGCGGCGGCGCGCATGACGCCCTCCACCAGCTGCGGCATGCAGAGGTCGGGCCCGCCCGCGGCGCCGCATCCGGCGCGCACGCCCACGCTCGCCATGTACCGCTGCACCTCCGTGCGGATCAGCTCCTGCATCGCCGCCATGAACTCCGGGCTGAACGGGTACGCCGAGGGCGCGGGTGGTGCTGCCGCCGGCGGGGAGGGCGACGCCGGGAGCTCCTGGAACTGGCTGTGGGCGCGGTCGTGGTGGAACCGCTGCTGGTCCGTGCCCGGGAGCGAGAGGCTGAGGGAGGTGAGCGGGTCGTCGTCCACCCGCGGACGGCTCATCGCGCAGTCCGCCGGCTCGAACCCGCCGGACCGCGCCACCGGGCGGTAAATCTGGCCGGACCCGGAGCCGTGGCTGAGGTCGCTACGGTCGGACCTCGACCCCGACCCCGACGGGCTGTCGGGCGAGAGGCTGACGCGCTTGCTCGGGCGCGCCGCCTCGATCTCGTCGGCGGCGGCGTCAGCGGAGACCACTCCCGGACCGGACACGGCGGCGGCGAGCTTGCGCTTGAGGGAGCAGTTCCAGTGGTTCTTGACGGCGTTGTCGGTGCGGCCGGGGAGGAGGCGCGCGATGGCGGCCCAGCGGTTGCCGAGCCGCGCGTGGGCGCGGACGATGGCGGCGTCCTCCTCGGGCGTGAAGGGGCGGCGCTCCACCTGCGGCGACAGCTGGTTGCACCACCGCAGGCGGCACGACTTGCCCGACCGCCCCGGGATCTCGCGCCCGATCGCCGTCCAGTTGCGCGCGCCGTGCCGCTCCACGAGCCGCCGCAGCGCGTCGTCCTCCTCGGGGCTCCACGGGCCCCTGATCCTGTCGCACTCCACCTCGGCGCCCATCTCCGGTCCGATCCCGATCCCTCGACGGATGAATGAATGAAGAAGACAAAAAGACGACGACTTGTCGTGGACGACGGACGAGTGGTTGGTTGGTTTAGCGGCGGAGCGAAAAGGCGTTTAGTTCCTTACGGTTTCTGTCTCGCGAGCAGTGGTAGTGGAGGCGGTGGTGGTAGTGGAGATGACGAGATGGAAGGGGTGGCTGAAGAAGTTTGGTTGGAGCAATAGTGACGGGGGAGCGACGGGTATTTATAGCGGCGCGGCGGCCGGTGACCTGACCGGCAATACAGCTGGCACCCAAACCCAACGCACGCGTCGCGAGCCCCGGAGCCACCTCACGCGGCCGTACCCGCCCGCGCTTGTCGTTTTCTCCAGCTGTATGGCATGTGGGCGCCGAGCGTCCGTGGGCCCGCGGATCAGTGAGGCTTGGGCGGTATGGCCCGGTGGTGGTTCTGCCGTTCTGGGAGGGAGGGGGGCGGTTGGCCTCGGTGGATTCGAAATTTGAACCGTGTCTCCTGCTCTCTCTCTTGGACGTGGGGGGAGTGGGAAACGGCTGGCTGGTGGTGCCGTTGCGACTTGCGGGGTCGTGACGGGTAACGGCCAACGGACGGGTTGGGATTGCAAGTGTGGAAGGGGAAGCGAAATCAAACAGCGAGCCCGGTAATTCCGGTAATCTAACGGCGTCTGCCTCCTCGACTGGATCGCTTTCCAGTTGCTCACTCAACTCGCGCACAGTACTCTACCGATGCGCGCACGGAGCCAGCTGTTTCTCTCGGACGCCATAAAATTCGTGGCGACCACCATCGATCACAAGCTTTGCCGTTTCGTCGTTTTGTGGCGCACCGCGACAAGGCGTGGAAGTAATAGTGCTGCTAGTGGTGGAGTGGACTGGAAACTACCCGGGGGAGTGGAAAGCCGCGCCGTGGAGTCGTGGCGTACGTGGTGCGTGCGGAACAAGAGCCGAGCCGACACGGGACGCATGATGTGGGTGGAGGAAGGGATGCGTTGCGCGCTGCCTGTGCTTATCCATCCGTCCACGGTCCACGGATCCACCCAGCCGCAGACGCACCGGCACAGGCGCACAGCCCCACGCCCGCACGGAACGGTGCATCATCCATCCATCCATCCCCCCTGCGGGGCGATGCGCAGGTACACGCATCGCCAGTTCATCGCGACCACCACCCCACGTGGGGCCCCCGCCCCGACCGCGCCACCGTACAGGCGTGTACCGCCCGGTACGTACTGCCCGACCTGCGCCTGTCCTTTCCTTACCACTGCATATGACCGGTGGTCCTGGGGCGTGGCGGATCCGGCCAAGGCGGCAGTTTGGGCGCCATACGGAGGGGTTCTGCATGGGCAGGCGATATGGACGGACCAGACGGTCCACGGCCAGGCTGGCGCGCAGATTTGATTTTATTTTTTTGAAAAGCGGCGCGGTTTCGTGGGAGGCAGTTATGGCTTCGCGGTCGTGGGCGTGACCTCGCTGCGCCACGTACGTACGTGCGCCGATCTCCCCGGCGACCGGGACGCCCGCCCGTCTGTCCTCTCTCCGTCCGTCGCCGCCCGGCCACACAAACGGCGCCGCTGCTTGGCCGTGGACTCGTGGACCGTGACACCACGGTTGCTCACAGTAACTGAAAGCAACGGCGCTGTGGACTGCAGACAACCGAAAGACCCTAGGGAGAGGAGGAATCGGAGTCCTCGACTCTCGCTTTCAGCTGCGCGAACAGCAGCAGGGTTCACACTGGGTATCCGTGGCTGACGTGCGGGCCAGGGAGAGGAAAACTGACGAGAGTCGGAGTGGGGTGATGATGACTGATGAGTCACCAAGGGGCGGTCAGAGAGGATTCGCGGCACCCGAGGCGCGGCCAGGCTGGCGGGGCATTGAACGGCCCCCCACCCCACCGACAGGAGCCGGTACCCCGTACTACTCCACCCGCGAGCGAGAGTTGCGGCTGCAGCGGCCAACCCGCCAACTACCGCTACGGCACCCCCACCCCACCCCGGTTGCGCCAGCCAGCCAGGACACGGGACACCTCACCACACTACACTACCGCCGCGACGCGCGCGCCCCGGGGCAGAGGTAGGCGGTTGGCGCACGCGGCGGGCAGCTTCCTCGCAGCTTCCTGGGACGGGACTGGATTTGTTTAACGCCAGCCGTGGACGCGACGAGATCTTTGCGTCGCATGTGAGATGTGCTGCCCGGGCGGTTTGGTTTAACAGGTTTTCATGTGCTTTCATGATTTGATTAAGCCACAAGGAAAGGAAAGGGTTCGCCTCTGCCTGCTGATACAGCCCTAATCGCGCTGTCACGCGGGATGATGATCTGCAGCGAGGGGGGACAGGCGATCGCACCCCACACCCGTGCAGTACTGCCTGCCATGCGGATTAGGATATTTGTCCCGCACGGGGCCCGAGGCGGGAGGTGACGTCAGTGGCCCTGCGGGGCGGATCCGTGGAGCGGTTGCCTGCACGGTTGCACCCCGGCGGCGATTAGAATATACTAGTGGATGGCACGCGCCCTTGCGCGCGAGAACAAACAATTACAGAGTGTTTCATGGTGGTCATTATGATGGTCATAAGATGATGGTGATCATAAGGGTCAGAAGCATTATAGTTTTCATAGATATAGAGACAGTTGAAGCAGAACAGGTGTGTTTACAGACCATTACATATTACAGTGGTAGCCACCAGGTTTGGTACATGCTAAGTTTTACTGCTGACACAAAAGTCCTGTGCAGCGCTGGTCATTCGTAGTTTTCATAGATATTACAGTGGTTGCACCCCGGCGGCGATTAGAATATACAGTAATACTGTGTGGAATTCGTTCATGGACGTCTGGAAAATTGGAAACTACTGTACCCGGGCTCTCTTGTTTGTTGTAGGAGTAGTACTCCGTATTGGAACTACTATACGTGAGCTTTGTACTGTATAATACGGGGTAATGCAATAATATATATTCACGGGTCTCGCAGCTGTGTGTGGCCGTAGAATGGTTTGTTAGATCTGAGGTTAGGTAAGCCGTAAGCGCCGAGCCTACTTGCGATTCGTGCGTGGGGTTAGCCGTTCGTCGCTAAAAAATAAACAACTTGCAAAGGCAGGCGACTAGGCGAGTTCGCTTTTGGAAAAGAGAGGAAAAAAAAAGCCGGGGAACGAACGACAGGCAGTTGGTCAAGATGACGATCGAGCAGGCCACGCAGCCGCGTGCGGAAGCGAAGAGCTGCAGACCACCGGAATCCAGATTTCGCTGCGGTCTGCTGCACGGGGCACGGGCTGCCAGCTCACTCCGGACGCTTTTTTTTTTGTGCGTGTGTGTGTGGGGCCGTTGGCAACGGACGATAGGTCATGGGCCCCGTTTCGTTTGGGCGAAGCTTTTGTGTGGCCGACTGGCCGTTAGTCCGTACAGAGACGGACTTCTCGACGTACTCATAATAGCCATCTATTATGAGTACCCGGGCGGGTGTTGGGCCTCGTATTGGGCCTTGCGTAGCGATGCAGTCTGCTACAACTGGCTTCTTCGCGGGCGGCGTCCGAATGTCCGATCCGGACCACCTGCCCTGTCCCGGCCTCCTGGGTAAACAAAATTGAGGGGTTCTCTTCGCAGGCCGCTAGTCAATGGGCTTCCTCTTAATACGAGTACAGGCCCAGCTGCACTGAGCGTTTTGATGTTCCTGCTGGGCGCTGACCTTCCTCCATGCGTGTGTTTGGTTGGAAGGCGTAGAAAGTGTTTGATCCAGGGAGGTGTAGGATAAAACCGTCCCTAAAAAAGAATACAGTATTTTTTTTTCCAGGATGTCGTCCTTCCAAACTGAGGTGCGAGTTCATCTTGTCCTGACAAAATTCTCTTCCATTGTCGTGTGCTTCTTTCTCTCTTCTCCTCCCGTTGGCCACGCTCCGCTCGACCGGCCCCCAAGGAGAAGGCAGCGCGCGAGAGGAAGGGTGAGCTTTGTTTGGCGTTACATAAACGGCTTAAACAATTTGTATTGCAATAGTAAATTTGAAACAAACATTAAAGTTATTACGTGCATCGGTGGCAATGGATTGGAGAAGTGGAGTAGACAAAATGTGAATAGATATTGACAAGCTATGATTGGAAAAACATCCTTATTATCCCCTTCCTTCTTCCCAATATTCTCGAGCCCAGTGCTCATGCTGACCGCCAAAAGTTAGCTTCCTAAGTTCCTATTGCCAAGATGGCAGCATAAGCCATTCAGTAGATGTTTAAACTTGTTTAAATCATGTTGAAATGGTGTGTTTAAATAGCTTTTATTGCTTTAACTATTTAAGTGACAAACCGTTTATTTCACCGTTCATAGCATAAACTACATGTGTACCCTTCAAGTATCATTTAAAGACGTGTAGGCAACGGTTTAAAAATGTTTAGGTGTAAGTGCAATCAAGCCTTTAATTATGGTTTTTAGTGATACTGACTACGTAATTAGAGAACTAATAATGAGATTTATCGAGTTGACAAGCAGGAAATACAAATAGAGGATGTTACATGAAATGGTGGAGCCCCCAATTACAAAATGGTCGTGGCAATGAACTCAAAGGCGTCTATTTCTACGTAATTAGAGAACTAATAATGAGATTTATCGAGTTGACAAGCAGGAAATACAAATAGAGGATGTTACATGAAATGGTGGAGCCCCCAATTACAAAATGGTCGTGGCAATGAACTCAAAGGCGTCTATTTCTTTTTATATATTGAATTTGAGTATAGAAAAAGTCGTAGTACAAAGGAAATACAATGCAGAAACTTAAATGTGCAACCAAGAGCTCACATTTTCATCTAATAACAACCACGTACCTTCAGCCAAGGCAGCAAGTTCACCTTTTTTTCAATCATGTGCTGTTTGGCAGGCACGACACTGCCGCGCATGTGAGAGGCACTGCCGTGGCTTAGCCACAGCACTGCCGCGACTTAGCTGTGACCATGGGACAGAGGTATTTATACCTCATCCCCTTCCTCCCAATGGCTCTCTCGCCCCTTCTTCGTTCAGAAAGACACCAGTGCGTCTTGAGCTCTCTCTCTCTCACCTCCATTGGAGACCCCAAGCTCCCCTGAGCTTTCTTTCTTGATTTCCCTTCAAATCCATGTGAGATTAAGCCTTTGGAAGTGATTAGAGAGCGGATCCAACTGATTTCTAACTCCTAGAGCACTTGGTTCGCGTTTGACCTGGTGAATTGTGTTTGTTACTCTTGGAGCTTGCTCCTAGCCGGCTAGGCGTCGCCCGAAAGCTTCCAACTCGTGCGTGGCTGCTCTGGTAAGTTTGTAATCACCCAAGCATCTAGTAAGAACCCCCTCATCTCAAGGATTCACTTCCTTGACTTAAGAACAAGATAGGGTTGTAAAGCCCGAGCCTTAGTGGCAATCCTCAACAACGTGGAGGTAGACAAGCCTTAGTGGCGAGTTGAACCACAAGATAAATACTTGTGTTCTTGTTCTATTACTTGTGCTATTTGTTTGTGTGGTAGTTCTAGGGTTTAGTCCCGATCTACTTGGTGGAGTACCTCCTACTACTTCTAACTATTGATCTAGGCTTTACATTGCATCAGGAAGCTCATTAATTTTCCCAATCTAAATTTCCATTGATAGATTTTGAATTGTGGATCGAAGTTGTCTGCAGGTGCGGCAGTGTTGTTGTGATGTGCAGCAGTGCCGCGTCAGGGAGCGACAGTGCCGCACTAGTATTTGACATTTGTTTAAGTTTGTTTTGAACAAGGTCTATTCAACCCCCTCTAGGCTAACCAAAGATCCTTTATTGGGGAACAATGGTATACCAAAGCTATGGTGAACAAGTTTGTTGGGAATTGTGTTATGGTGATTTGATAAAACAGTTTAGTAAGAAACAAGTTATAGTAGAAAAAAAGTTAGCCAGTCCTAAGAAACATGGTTAAAAACAATTAAATTGTTGGACACTAACAAAAGACTACCAACAAGTACCACATTTATTGTAATTGGTCGTGCAGTTCAACAAGCTATCCTTGAGTTAGATTTCTCCAACACCATCAAGCAACTGATCAAACCAATTGCTAGGAGATCTGCCTCTAGCTTTATCATTAAGGAAACTCCTAAAGGAGAGAGAGCATGATTTAAGCCGCTCATGAGCTCCCCTGTCTAGCAAAACTATCATGTCATAATGCAGTGTGGTGCAAACGAAGATTAGATGTTGTCCTCAAAGAGCTTCTTGTCTCTTTGCCTACACTTGATGTTTCTTTTTTTCAAAAGACGCCCTGTAACACCCCGGGTGTTATAGTGCTAATTAATCTGCCATGTCATCATAATGCATTGCAAATCATCCCTGTTAGGTTAACATTGTTATGCATCAACTAAAACAAGTTTACTTAATTAGGTTGAATGTGTTTCTCAGTGGTGTGCTCCGAAACCGAAAACCTTAATTTCGAATACCACCGCAAATACTTAGTCCATGCCCTACGTAATTTGAGGTGTGCGACTGTGTTGCACACTAGTGTCAAGTGTAGGGTATGAGCTCAAGTACAACATCTAAAATGAAGCTCCAAAATTGAGTTTGAATTGGAGTCCCAAAACTTGTCGCGAGTTTTCCGATTCGAATTCGAATTCAAATCTGGGGAGAAATGTAAAAGAATTTCAAAAGCTAATTGGTCAACCAAGAGTGACATTTGGTCAACCATGTCATGTTGGTCCAAATGATGCCCTTGGGTGAGGTTTTGATCACTAAGTAATCACAAATCAAAGTAGCAACAAATTCCAATTTGAAATCCCTGCGAAAACCCTAAATTTCAAAACCCTGTTTTACCCCTTTTGAAATAATTCAAAATCTAAGCAAAATTTGGGAAAAAGTTCAAAACCAAGTTTGTAGAACTTTTCAAGGGCTACAACTTTGGTGTTTTGAGTTTTCAAAGTTTTAGTGTAAAATGTGGAGCAATTTTGAAAATAAACAAATTTTAGTTTTAATTTATTTTTGTCCCCAAACTAATATTTCAAAATGGAGGATGAATTTGAAAAAGTTTTGAACAGAAAAGTTTTAGGTCTGGTCAAGATACACAACTTTGATGTTTGGAGATTTTGAAGTTTCAATATAAAATCAAAAGTAATTTCTAAATTACCAAATCTGAAAAATGTGTCCCTTTTTGAATTTAAACTCAAATTTCAAAATCCAGTGAGAATTTGAAAAAGTGTTCAATATCAAACTTGTAGAGCTTGAAAATCTGAAGATTTCATACATTGGAAGATTTTTCAAGTTGCTATACAAATTTGGGAGTAATTTGAAAAACTAGTTTGAATTTCAAAATTTGGGGGGGACACCTACAATGCACGACGTATCACCGACGGCCACCGGCCGGTATGGGCGTCGGCCGATCGCCGCCGTGGCCGTTTCCACGATCTTCTCGCGCGCGCCAGGATCGCCAGCGCGATGGCACTGCAGTGCTGCCCTATAGACGCGATTTCCTTCTATATATACCGAGGTTCACAGTGGCGTTCACCGTTTTCGCCACCGCCGCCGCCGCTAGCTCCACCGCTCGCCGCTGCCGCCGTCGAGTCACCTCTAGCCACGCAAAGCACGCCATCACGTTCGCCTCGGCCTCGCGCACCCCGTGAACCACCCAAGCTGGCCCAATTTCGTCTGAATCACCGCGGCCACCCGTTCCCGTGCTCAACTCCGGCGACCGTGCCGCTTCACGTGGTCAGCCTCTTCCACCGCCGCTCTGAGCTTCCCGAGTACTTCGCTGCAACCGCGGTGAGCTTCTGGTGCTTCATATGCCATCGCTTTAGCCGCTACCGCACTGTATCGCCGGGACGTCGGTCACCGTGGCAGTCGTGCCGCCATGGCCGTCAGGGGAGCCCTTCCGAAGCCGTAGGATAGCTGCTAGGTGGTAAAATGGATTCGCCATGTTGTGCTGGTGCTATGGTGTTGCTTGGTTGGGTGTCCGAAGCCGTGCTCGCCGGCCGGCCACCGTGCGGACATGGCCGGGTCGCGGGAGCGAGCGAGAGGGCGGGAGGAAGGCGATGACGGGTGGGGTCGCGATGTCAGTGAGAGAGAGAGGGAGGCCGACGCGCGTGGGCGGAGCAGGCTGGGCCGGGCCGCTTGCTGGGCCGAGCGCGTGCGGGCGCGCGCGCACGCGGGCCGTTCATTTGGGCCGGACCGAGGGTAGCAGCCCGGGTTCGATTTCGTTTTTGTTTTTCTTTTTCAAATAAATGAATAGTGTAGTTATTTGTTTATTTGTTTAAAAATTGTGTAGAGTTCCAAAATTCATGAAAATTTTTGTATAAGCTTCTCAATGTATAAACTATCTAGGAAAAATGTTAAATCATGAATTTGAATACTTTGTGCAGTAGAATTAATTGGTTCCATTAAAGATTAAATACAACTTCCAGTAATTTTAATAATTAATTTAATTATCCAAAAATTATGAAATTTATTATGACACTATTATAAATCATTCTTAACCCATAGAAAAAGTTTGAACCTATTTAGATAAAGTTTGATCAACTTCTAATTATGCCCTAATTATTTAAATAGTAAATAAATATTAATTTGGGAACTTTAAGTGTTGTGTGCCTTTTGATTGAGTGATGTCCTTAGGTCACTACTCTTTTGTGATCTCTGGCACCTTAATTTCATGATTGAGCTCGTTAGTAACTTGTTAGGTTAAAAGCCGGTATCGTGGGAAATCGTCGCTACTAGTTAGTAGGTTTTCTGTTTACGACTGTACCGTGAAGGGAAGTTGTACTCAAATCGTAACCGTGGCATGTTATCATCAAGCATCATGTTTATCATCGAGCATCATGTTAAAGCATGTTATGTATTCGTGTAGTCACCGCTTTCGAGGAAGCCGAAGTCGTCGAGCAAGCTTCCGGAGAAGAGCGATCGTCGGTGCATTCCGAACCAGACGGAGGAGTTCACGAGTCTGAGTCAGTCGTCGTGTCAGAACAAGGCAAGCCCCGGTGCATTTAAACCCTACATTGAGTTTTACAAATCTTTATTTATTATTATAACTTACTGCATTAAGTAATTAGGAGTTGAGTGATAACCTAATTGCTGCATTGTCATCCTTGATTATTGCGATATCAACCTTGATACCTGTTTTACTGAAAATGCGTAGTATGCTTCGCTATGCTTAGAAGTTAAGCTTTTAAATGCAATGTTTATATAGCCATGACGGCATACTTAATGAATAATGAAGTATGAGAATGAACTTGAAAGATCGGGCGGGTGGTTTGGCCACTGCTAACATGCATTGGGAAAGGAGTCTCGATATAGTGTTTCCACCTTGTCAGTTAAGGTCCGTTCGTTGTAAGCCTGTTGTGTTCGAGACTTTGCAACTAGCCTCATGCCTTGGGTAAGCCCAACATGTTAGTGATTCCATTATGAGAACGTCTAACCTCGCACTGGGAGTGGAGAGATGGCGGGAGTAACGTGTACCCTCGGGGCTAGAATCGGGCCGGGTTCGAGGAGTACTGTACTCTCGGGTGGCGATGGACACGTTCTGGTTTTGGGAGATCTAAATGAGGGTTGATATATGCAGATTCGGTTCTACATATGTCGTGATGTTAGGGATCCCCAGCTGGGTATAATCGGTTCGAATCGTCGTTGCTCCTCGATTATGGAGACTTGATCACCTGACTTGCATCGTAGTTAAGAACTGAAATTGAAAGAAAGAATGAGAAAGGATTTGATGATAATTACTTTGATCTAGATTAGGATCACCTAGATTTGGTTAATGAACCATCAATGATAAAAGTAAAATGTTGAAAATAAGGACTTACCTTAGTAAGCTTTTCTGCAAAAGAAAATCTTGACTCTAGATTACCCGTACTTTGATTCCCTAAAGCTAGCATGTCCTTGGAGTCTTTGTCTTAGTCGGGTAAGTCTTGTTGAGTACTCTCGTACTCAGGGTTTGTTGAACCCCTTGTTGCAGGTGCGGTTCATGAACAAGTCTGCTTCGAGCCTTGTTGCATGACCGTCGTGGTTGAAGAAAGCGACGACGAGTAGACTGTGTGGCCTTTGGGCAAGGCATCTCGCTTGTGTGATGTAATAAAGTTACTACCGATACTTCTCTACTACTGGTTTGTAATAATGTACATAAGGTTTGAAGTTTGAAAACTGGTTTGTAAACCTATGTTATTGTAAGACTTCCGCTACTTTACTCTGTTGAATATTTTGAATAAACTGTTGTAATATTGCAATACTCCTGTGATTGGATCCTGTTCGGAGGAAAGCAGACCTTTTAAGTTATGGTGAACATAAGTACGACGATCAGAGGTCATTATGGCAATGACGTGTACTTGTGGGCCATCATAATTAGGAGGTTCTGTGACATGCCCTTAGGCATCACATACCTTATTTATCTATTAAAGAAAACATGAACGAGAACAGAAAAAACCATGCCAAAAAGGAAAACCATAATCTAACTTGGCAGAGTCTGCTTCCCAGCCACATCCATTGCACCATGACGACCACACACTATATTGTTCTGCATCACCACCGATCTTGTCGGCAATGTGTATTCTTTTGCATACATGTTTATCTCTTGAGCCATGCACCTAGGAACTGAGCATGTCTGTAATATGTAAACTGATGCATATTGAACCAACTTGCCTACTGCCTGAAACTTAATTTTGTACAAGAAAGAACCATAAATGTTTGTTGTTTGTTGGTCTTCTTGTAACTTAATTTTGTACAAGGAAGAACCATAAATATCTGTTGTTTGTTGGGACTAAAAGACATTTTTATGATGTTCTTTGCAGGTGTTACATGTTCAGAGTGATTTCTAGGTTGCAAATTGTTGTTTTTATGAGCTAGCTTTAGTTTCGGTTATTAGTATTTTCTGAAGTAGTTAATCAGCATTCAACCTGGAGGGTACCTGTATGGCTGTACCGGTGGCAAGCTGGAAGCAATTGGCCTGACTGTAAAATCTTTAGCTCTTGTCAGTATATAAGGTACTGAACTGGAGTTGTCTCTAAGGTACTGATCCAGTTGGTGTAATGCAATAACCAAATCAGAATTTCAATCGCCTTTGGTTAGCTACTCTATATTCAAGGCAATTTGGTTTATCAGTTATTTAGCTGTAAGCTTATTTGACTTGCTGCGAAGTATTGTGTGATTTTTTCATTCAAAAAACGTATTGTTTAATTTGGTCCTTAAATGGCCACAACACGACAAGAAGTTGTAGACATACAGTACATAGCAGCGCCAGCACTTGAGGTTCGAACCTCGGATATCTGCGGGTCACAGTGACCCCTGCACGAAAGGGGCGGTTCGACCCTGGACCTTTTTTAATCGTAACGGAGCGGAGGAGGATCGTGATGCGGTGCGCACCGCATAGCTCCATTTGCAGGTATACACTTAGGGGGTGTTTAGATGCAAAAACTTTTGGAATTTGGCTACCGTAGCATTTTCGTTTGTATTTAACAATTAGTGTCCAATCATGGACTAATTTGGCTCAAAAGATTCGTCTCGTGATTTACAACCAAATTGTGCAATTAATTATTTTTTATCTATATTTAATGTTCTATGCATGTGTTTAAAGATTCGATGTGATGGGACGAAAAGTAAAAATTTTGAATTTTGAAGGTATCTAAACAAGGCCCAACTCTCCAATAAACTATTCATTTTTAAATCTAACCTTTTCTTGATTGAAATTGAAAGTTTAGATAACCGCATTGGTGGCGCCCGGGTGTCTGGACGTTCGCGACTGCAGTCCGTTTTCACACCTCGTTTTGCGTGCCCACGTGAGGCCCGCGCCACTCGGACGATGCCTACCTGCGCCTGTGTTTCGTGCGCCCACACAGGGCCCGAGCTGTCCGGACGTCGCTTGCACCGTGCGCATACACGGGGACAGCTCAGCACCTCATCCTGCTTCCCACGCGTATCTCATGTGCAACATTCGATCTACCTTTGAAACATTCAGATGCAATACCTGCAACAAACAAAAGAAGACAGATAAAACACTAGAAACATGTGTGTGAAACACTTGCAAAAACACATGAAAAAACACTTGAAAACCATTGTAAACATACGCTACATGCAGCAACATACGTGTGAAACATATACAACATCGAGATAAACAGATGAAATATTGGGAACAAACGCTTGCAACATACGTGTATAAACTATTACACCATATATAACATCCTCATCTACTTTTATAACATCTGTATGAAACACTTGCAACGTGTATCTGAAACGTCTGAAACATCTCGAACATACGTTTGCAACACGTGTTTTTCGCGAATCAGATGGAGGCACCCGACGAGGTGAAGGCAGTCGTGGCAATAGGACGGAGGCGCCCTGCCGTGTGTAGCCAACCGTGGCAGGCCTACCTGGACGCTGCGGCTCGGGAATGTGGTGAGGAAGGACAGGGCCGACACGGCTGAAGAGCTTGACGACGAAGACGGTGGCGTAGCTCTCTGTCGATCCACTGCAGCAATGCAGGGCGAATCTGCGTGGGCAACGGCGAGCGGCGCGTGCGGAGCGAAACGTGTAGGCAGGAGCGAACGACGCTTGCAGGGCGAGGTGCACGGGCGAGAGCGAGCGGCACGTGCAAAGCTTTGCGAGCGGAGCTTCTATGTGTGGTTCAATGCTTACGATGGGAACGGAGACTTCAAATATCCTAAATCGAGCATTACCGTTTCGATAATGGTTCTGTTCTACTGGTCATGTTTCGGCTTGTTTCAGATTGTTTCAGCTTATTCTCTCATAAAACACTATTAAATTCACCGAAACCAGCCAACTTTTCCCACTGCCGAACCAGACCAATACTGATGTGCGCCGCTTCAAAATTTTGACGACCCGACGGAAAGGCCGACAAAGGTCGGCTGGCATGATCCACGAAAAGGAGTTGGCCTACCCGGGCCACAAGTCGCAGGCACACCCCACCCACTCGTGCCCGTGCCGGCCGGCGCCTGCTGCACCTCCTGGCTCCTGGCCTAACCCAAGCGTCAGATCAGATCGCATCGTGCTCTGCTTTCCCGATCAGACCGCACCAAATGCTGGCGAGAGAATTCGCAGCCGAGACGGCAAAGAGCCTGTTTAGTTGCTCCTCCCACCCAAAAAGCAAACCCAAAAAGTGCTACAATACCTGTCACATCAAATCTTGCGACACATGCATGGAGTACTAAATGTAGACGAAAGAAAAAACTAATTACACAGTTTGTCTGTAAATGTCGAGACGAATCTTTTGAGTCTAGTTAGTCTATGATTGGATAAATTTTGCCAAATAACAACAAAAAGTGCTACAGTAGCCGAACCCAAACTTTTTCACCATCTAAACACACCCAAAATCCAGGCCTCCCATCCAGGGGCTTCCAGTTCCAGGCTTCCAGCTGCAGCCCCCAGGTTCTCCGCAGGCCGCAGCCGGCAAACGCAGACCCGATCAAGCACGCTGCCGTTGCCGGCTGGGCAAGGCACGCGAAGCGAAGCAAAGCAAAGCAGCAGCATCCGCGCGCCGCCCCAGTCCCCACGCAGCACGCGATTGGCGCCGCCCCCTCCTCTAATCTAACCCTAGAGCGCCCCGCCCGCCGCGGCGCCGCCGAATTGCAATCGCAATTCACCTAGTCCCGAGCCAAATTCACGCGACGCTTCCGCTCCCCGGCGCTTCGTCGGGCAGCAATCGCCATGGATCCGCACCACCGCCGCGCCGCGCACCCCGGCAACCACTACCTAGACCAGCAGCACCCCGGCCACCACCACCACCACCACCACTTGGCCGGCGGCGGCGGCGGCGCTGCCCCCGCGCGGTCCAGGTATGACTACGAGTACGACTCCCGCCCGATCCAGTACCCCCCTCCCGACCACCACCACCACCCCCTCCCGCGCGTGCACCAACCCCCGCCGCCGCCGCCGCCGCCCCAGCCGCTGCCCCCGCCGCCACCTCCCCCGCCGCACCACCGCCACGACGGCCCCCACTATGCCCCCCTCCCGCTCCGCCCCACGCCGGAAACCTACTCCCCGCCGCCGTACCACAACCCCCCTCCTCCCTATCAGCCGTACCACCAGCAGCGCCACGTCGGCGGTGGCGACTTCCGCCCCGCCGACGAGATCCGCCGCATCCCCAGCCACCTCCCCCACCACCATCACCACCAGCAGCCGCCTCAGCACCATCACCACCAGCAGCCGCCGCAGCACCATCACCACCAGCAGCCGCCGCAGCATCTTCACCAGCAGCCACAACTCTCGTGGGAGGAGGCTGAGGAGGGGCGCCGCTACGCTGCCCACCAGCTGAAGCCGCAGCTCTCGTGGGAGGAGGCTGAGGAGGAGCGGCGCTACGCCGCCCGTCAGCTCCGGGTGTCGCTGTCGCCACCCGGTGCACGGAAGAGGTACCGCTGCGCCATGCATGACTCGGGTGACCGGGAGAGCACATCCAGCTCTGGCCCGCCACCCCGCCGCCAGAGGCAACAGCCGCACCCCAGCTATTCTCCCCCACCAGATGACAGTTTTGTAGATAGGGCAACTAGTTATTCTTGTTACGGCAGCCACGAGGGCTTTGTGGCGCACAGTGACAGTAATGGAAACAGGAAGATGCCAATGTCCATGCCGACCATGCTGCCTGGCTCGCCTAGGCGAGCCCCACAGAAGATGGCTCCTACGAGATTGTCTGTGTGGCATCGTATTGAGGAGAATCCCTCACTGTATACGCCACCTTCTCCACGCAAGGTGCCAAAGGAGGTGCATATTTCGCCGAGCAAGACCAAAAACTCTGGGTCTGCTTCAAAGGAATTGGCCAGCGTAATTTCTTTGGATTGCAAGGCAAAGAGTTCTGATTGTAAGGGTAGTGATGATAGTGCAGGAATGAAGAAGAATGCAGCAAAGAAAACTGAGAAGGTGCTGTCCTCAGTTATTGTGAAGCCTTCACCAGAAGCCAAGGAAAAAGAAAGACCTGTTAATAAGGTTACCAAGAAGCCTGACAAGGTTGGTAATAATATACCAGGTTTCACGAGTGCAGGTGTGAGATCGGCTGCCTTTCCTGGGCCTGGTGTGAAGAAAGTGAAAAAAATAGTCATCAAGAAGATTGTTAGGAAGATCGGTGCCAAAGATAAACAAACTAGTAGTTCGACCATCTCAAAAAAGGACAGCATTGATGCTAATGCGGATGCCTCTGAGAAAGAAGAAGCTAATGCAAATGCTTCTGAGAAAGAGGAAGGTGAGATCACAACATCATCTTTTGAAAAGGATGCTATCTCTGCACACAATTTGGTCAGTACTGGTGATACAGCTGGAGTTGCTAACAGCGTGGAGGTCCAGAAGGAACAAAATAATGATTTGGTGAATCTGAATAAGAGCAATGCTGCTTCAACCATTGCATCTACAGATACTCTTGACACAGCAAGTGCTAGCCGGAGAAAGCATCTTGGAAAAGAAGATTATAAGATCTTCGTGAATTCAATTGATGGCAATGCATCTCCAACCATTGAATCTTCTAAAACATTTAATACAAGTGGTGTTGAACAACCCCGAAAAGAAGATGATAGGTGTTTCATCAATTCAAGTGTTAAAAATGCTACCCTTCATTGTGAGAACAATAATTCTCAACAGGAAGAAGAGGGTGAAATTCTGGCTGTTTCAGGTCCAGTGAATCTTGGAATTAATTGCCCAAGGATTCTTGATGCAGTGGAAACACATGATTGTGAAGTGGAAAACATGGAAGACAACAAAGTTCCTGAGGTCCTGAGTGGTTGTACAACAGAAGTTAGTGGAAGTGAGGATGACAGGAGAGAAGAAGGCCTTTTCCTTCTAAATGATCCCATTAGAAGTCCTAGTACAAATGAAGTTAGCATGACTCCGAGCAACGATAACCATGAAAAAGAGGGTATGATTCTGATTGGTGCAAGTGAAGTGTGTGCTGCTTCTGTAGGCCAACCTGAGGGAAATCCCAAGATAGCAGAAGCCGCTGTTGCTCATGGTGCACGTAAGGAAGAAGGCAATCTGCTGAACAATCCAGGAGCAAAGGACGTGGCATCTTTTGGATCTTCGGGAACCCTTAATACCACGGAAAAAAGTGTTAATGAGATTACCCAGGAGAAAGAGTGGAGAATGCCCATTGAACCAAATGAAGCTACTTCTTTTGCACACCAAAATGTGCAAGCCTTGAGTACATTACAAATTAATGTTAGTGAGAATATCCAGAAGGAGAGCCAAATGCCCATGGATTCAAGTGCTTTTCAAACAATAGAATGTGCTGAAGCTCCTAACACAATAGAAGTTATTAGTAGTAAGTTTGCTCAGAATGTAGCGTGCAAGAGCCCCATGGATTTAAATGGGACAAATGTAGGAACTTCAGATAACTCCTTGTACGCTCCAGAGTTTGATGTAGCAGGTGGAACCGACGATAGCAGCATGCAAGTTGATTTCCACGATGCGAAAGCTGCTTTAAGTAAGCCAGATCTTCCCCTGGAAGTAGTGGATACAGATACCCATGCTCTGCAGTCATCCAGAGATACAGAGAGCACAATTCTGCCATCATTGGATGATGATCCTATGAAGGATTCCTCTGGTGCTGTTATTCTGAATAATAGTGTAGGGAGGAGCACTTCATCTCAAGTAGCAGAGCTGACACATCTTCATAGACCCCACCCGCCTCCTGACCACAACCCATCCTCCTTACATTCCCATGATTCACCATCTGTATCTGGTAACAGTGAGCATTCTGTTCCTACAGCTTTGACCCTTGGTAATAATATCTATTTCAGTAGTGCAGAGAGTGAGGGACAGCCTGAGGAAAACCATAACCTAGTGGATGTAAACCAAGGATTTGATGTGACAATGACAGAATTTGGTAATACTGTCAAAAGAAAAGGTGAATCTGGCAATGACTTTATGAATGCAGGCAGTCAGAATTGGTTGACTTTACCACTTACTGTCAGCTGCTTGGATAATGATGCTACTGGTAGTAATGAGAGGTTCGGTTTAGAGCAGATTGTGGATGAAGGTGCCTGTGTCTGTCAGGATCATGATAGTATGCCAGATATTGACCAGCGTGGCAGTATTGATATTTTGTCTGGCCAGGATCACAGCCTCAAACTATGTGATATCAGTATGCCTCAAGCAGACCTTTTGGCAACCGAAGAGGGAAATAAGGATGTTGAGGATGAGATTGTTCTCCCAGGTTCTTCTGTTAATTCTGTAAATGTTTTAGATCACAATAGTTATCGCACAGTGGATAAACCTATAGATAACCTTAATAAACCGATTCTCTTATCTTCACAATCTGCTGATGCACCAGGTCGAGAGTTAGCTTCTCAGGTATCTGTTGATTCTGATCACACCTATCATGGAAGCACCGAGGACCCTGTGGGCGTGTCAAGTACAACACCTGATTCGATATCCTCCTGGATTGAAGCCATTGTATCAGAAGCTAAAAAGGATCATCAGTCATGCAAATCCTCTCTACTTCCTATCAGTTCTCCAGACAAGGTATCAGCACCAAAGGAGGATAGCAAGAAGGCATTGTCAGATTCAGTAGTCAACTCTGTAGTAAAATCTCCTCCTCGAATTAATATTGCAAGCTCCACAGTATCGAAGGTAGCTACTAAACAGGTGGCTTTGCCTGGTTCATTGCGAGAGCCCCCTCGCTTAAACCAGAATGCAAGGAACAGGACATGGCGTCGTGACAATGCGTCATCTTCTAATTCATCATTGCATGTTTCACAGACTTCAGGATTGCCCCCTAAACTCCCAGTAAAAAAGAACAGCAAAAGTGAAAACTCTTATATCCGCAAGGGTAATGCCCTCATTAGAAATCCAGCCACTGGAAATCATCTTCATTCTTCTTCTAGTCTAGATTCTCAAAATAAGTTGAGTAAGCCTGTTATGAGGAGAAGCATGAACTTTGTCAGGAAAGTCGATTCAAAAGACGTAGCACATTCTCATATTTCAGTTGAAAGACCCAAGACCCCACCTTTGCCACTTCACACCAAATCCATCAGTTGTGCTGTGAATGTTTTGGAGCCATTGTCTCAAAATTTGCAGCAACAGGTCCTTGAAACTGAAAAGGAAGATTCCAGTGGGCAGGTTAACTCAGGTGCTGACAATCCAAGCATTATTAGTTTGCACATGTCTGAAGCCCTTGATGCTGGTAAAGCAATTTATGTTAGACCAAAGTTAAATCAACTTGTTGCTGCACAGGGGCAACATCTTGGTGAGTCGAGTAACATTTCCTTGGATAAGATTATGTTACTGCAGCCATCCGCAACATCTGATCTCTATTTCAAGAAAAGGAGAAATCAGATTATTTTGGGTCCCTCTACTTCTGATGCTCCGAGTTCAAAAGATACATCTCAGGCCGAGAATATAAAGTCAGGTGAGAGTAAAGTTCTAATGTCTGCATCTTCCAACAACAATATCACTGTGGCAAAGGACAGGCCGCACAAAGGTAACATGCTATATAAAAATACTTGTTCATACTTGTTCGGCTGTTCCTTGTACCTTTAACCAAGTTGTTATTTAATGTTAGCATTCTCTAGTATGCTGGAACTTGTTTGGAAATTACATATAGTGTATTTCACGTCTATCGAGCAAGTAGTTTTGCATGTCTGTCTTTTTTTATTTCAGTTATGTCTTTAAGGAACATTTGCTAAATTGAAAAATTGAGAACCATAACTAAATATGAATGATATTATTGCCAAACTATGCATACGTGGTTATAGTCCTATAGATGACCTTTCCTCTTGGTCCCACTCTTTCACCTTTTGAAGATCGAGACATGAACACCGTTCTGCTTTTTCTATGATGAGTTGATGACTTCACACTGTTTTTCCTACAAGATTTGGTCACTACTTGTCAAACCTTTGTGTAGACAGCATCTTTGTTCTAAACTACATTGCTGCCAGCCTTTTCTTTCTTTTCCCTCTTGACCTATGCTTTCTGAGGGCATGTACTTGGACAATGAAGCAATGCTAATTCATTTTGAAATATCATTTGTGTAAATTTTCTAAATGCAGCTCTTCAGACAACAAATACTGTCAGAAGTTTCTCTCATGTCTGGACACTTAGTGGACAAAATCCTCGAAAGAAATCTTTTGTGGGAGCTAGTCATATGAAGGTCTTCCCTCGTATACTTCCATGGAAAAGAAAAATATTCTGCCAGAACTTCAGAGGCAGTTACTCTTCGTTGTTGAATACAAGCTCTATAGGGATAATGAGGTAACCAATACCAGAATGGCCTTAATTATCCCTTATTCTGTATTGATTCATTCCATTCAATTTGTTAATAGCAAGTATTGATCCTCTATCATTTGTCAGAAAATTATTGCAAACAAGGAAGAGAAGTACTATTTACACCGTCTCTACTGATGGATTCTCTCTTCGGAAATCTGGAGTGTTAAGTATAGGCGGGTCAAGTTTGAAATGGTCAAGGTCCCTTGAGAAACATTCACAAAAGGTTAATGAGGTATTGAATTCAGAGATGCATAATCTCCCTGATCACTCATTGAGTAATCCATGTGAATTTAGTTTAGTGTTCTAACCACCACTGCATTATATTCAGATGCGGAATTCAATGGAAACATGTGAGGATAGATTTAAATATAACTGCATTTTCTTTTAGCTATTGAAACTCAAATATAAATATTATTCTTAATGAATCCCTGTTTTGAGAGTTAACATTTGTTAGACTGCTAGTAGGGTCATGAGAACATATACTAGACTATCTTGTTTCCTAGTCTCATTTGTTAAATGTTATTTCAGAATTAGTAACTTGCATAGTTTCTATGTTTTTGAACACCAAGAACATTATTTTGTTTAGTTTATAGAGCTGCTGCCTTGCACTATTTTTGCTTGATCAAACATGCACAATCTGAAATCTGGATTGCAGGAAGCTACGCAGGCAGTTGCTGAAGTTGAAAGAAAGAAAAGAGAAAAGAGAAAACGGCAGTCTCTCCGTAACAAGGGAAGGAATGGTAATGCATTAGGTATCTTTCGATGGTCATAAACTAAAATATTATATGCATGAGATACGTAACTGTATAATTCCATGCAATGCAATTGTTCTGTTTTTCATATGACTTTCAATCTTTCATGCTTCTTCGCCTTAAAATTTAACGAGTTACTACTGATGCACCAGATTGATTTTCAATTTGTGTTTTCTAAGTCACATGTTCTACTCTTTGTAGTCCAGTTTAAGATTCATGGTTGAATAATTAGCAATTATTCATGATTATCTACCTTTCCATGTTGGAACACTTTGGTTTGGACTACCTTTCTTAGAGCTATCAGTACCTAGTCTCCTAATTATCATATCTGATATTTCCATATCTCACTAGATTTGTGTTGTTTTGACTTACAGTTCATGATTCCCATTTTGTTTTCAGATCGATACTCTGCATCAGTTGCTGCCAATCAATTAACAAATAGCAGCAGAGCATCTTCAGATTCAAAGGCATCGTCAACTTGCAATGAGTATGTTTCGCACCATGTTGCATTGTATCTTGTGTTAAGAATTGTCAACTTGCAATGAGTATGTTTCGCACCACGTTGCATTGTATCTTGTATTAAGAATAACAGACAGAATCATGACATCTCTTTCTCTACTTGTCTTTCTATGAGCAGATACGTGCGTGTTAACAAAGGTAACCAACTGGTCAGAAATCCGAAGAAAGTAATCCGCATGCTAGCAAGTGAGAAAGTTCGATGGAGTTTGCACACTGTTAGAAGACGGTTGGCAAAGAAGCAGCAATATTGTCAATTCTTCACTCGCTTCGGCGAGTGTAAAAAATCTGGTGGCAAGTGTCCCTATATTCATGACCGAGCTAAAGTGGCTATCTGTACTAAATTTCTTAAAGGCTTGTGTTCTAGTACTAGTTGCAAACTAACTCACAAGGTAAGATTTCTTCTTGATTCTACTAGTGGTCATGGCTTCATTCTTTTCCATCATGATATCTGTCCTGCAGGTCCTGCCAGAAAGAATGCCAGATTGTTCTTACTTTCTGCAAGGTGATTCATTTCAGTGTCATTGTACCGTTGTTTACTATCCTTTGCAATTGATTGCCTGCTTACATGTATGTTTGGCATCGCTAGCAGGGCTCTGTACCAACACAGCCTGTCCCTATAGGCATGTGAAAGTGAACTCGAACGCCCCTGTTTGCGAAGATTTTTTGAAGGGATATTGTGCTGATGGTGATGAGGTATTTATGATATCACTAGAATTATATTGATCTTAAATTTTTGTTCCGCACCTTGCATTGGAGGGTAGGTAGGCACATGATTTCCTATGGAGGTAGCATAAAGCTTGCTTCCACTGGGTTGTTAGTGTGAACGATATTTCATATGAGAATTAATATATGTAGGTTGGTGTCCTTCCTTTGTATATTTGTTCTAACATGAAATGTTTTATAGGACAGAGTGTCAAAATATCCACCTTTTAGTTCCTTAATCTTGGATAATCTAATTTAGTTAAGTGTTGATTCTTCATAGATAAATAGATCAGAAAGGTTGCCTCCTTTTGGGGGAAACCTATGCTGGAAAAGCATGCTGTCTCTGCTTTAAGTAAAAACTTTAAGTAAAAACACTGTCTCTGCTTTAAAAAAACAGAGCTCGTTCATCTTTTAAACTTCTGGGGCCTTAGATGAACCTATATGGTTCTGAATCAAGATCACTAATCTTTTCATGGACTTGAAACAATCTCTGTTACGAGCAGTGTCGTAAAAAGCACAGCTATGTATGCCCCGTCTTTGAGGCGACAGGAGAGTGCCCACGAGAGTCAAGATGCAAGCTTCATCACCCCAAGAAGAAAAACAAATCCAAGAGAAGCAAAGTAGACACCGTCCAAAACAACAGTTGGGGTCGGTATTTTGAGACAAGCATTGGCCATGGCAGTGGAGCAAGGATAGTTTCTTTGGAGGAAGAAGAGAGACAGAAACCAGAGCAAGTCTCTGGTGAGGACTTTGCTGACTTCATTGAACTTGGTGCTGATATTGAAGTCCCTGAAGATGCAGACGCTTCGGATGACATACAGCCGATGGAATTGGACTCAGGGAATCTCGAGATGCAGGCTGACAATCTTGACGCGATAATCAAGCCACTTCGGATCATGAGAACGGCAAGAGTTTGATGAGTTCTTTTGTTGGATACAGCTGCAGTGTTACTGGGTCAGGGAGGTATGTTATGCTATGTATGACGAGGCATAGGCGCGCTGACTGGAGTTTATAATTCTTGAAGACTGGTTCTGACGGGCCGTCAGTTTTTACTTGGCTGAAGGTTTGATTTTGTTCATCTTGTACATCTCTTAGGAAATATACAGGGTCCATATGGCAGTGGTAGAGGCCATGAGGGTTACTGGCTGTTAACCTGTGTTTTTTCAACATTACCCAGAGTTGAATGTAACAAACAGTGCTTTACAATAGCATAGAGGAAATGAAGGTTTCATTTTGTGTATATTGCGCTGCACATCGTTTGGTTATATAAAATTGTTAAATTCTGCCTTTAGACACATTTTGATGATGTGCATACAAAGAAACTTGCTCTCTGCGGTAAAAAAAAAATTAACATAATCTGGAGCTGGAGCCAGGTTTCCAACCTGACAGCAATGTGGTATTCTGTTTCTGTGAGGCAGCTTTCGTATGTTTGGAAGCTGTCAAACTTACAGACTAGGCTCTTAAATCGATTTAAGCTCATATGGTTCAAAACAAGCGGATATCTATCGATACAATAGATCCGTGTTGGACTACAATAATAAAACAAAAAACAAAAAAACTGGTGATATACTCGTCAGGTCAGGAGGATTTTGCGGGCACGCTCATGCCGGTTTTGGCACTGGGGCAGCTTCTGTTTGGGTCAATGTTACAGACCGCAGTAGCTCCAGTGAGCTGGATATCCCAAGGAAATGTGAAAGGATCGTGTTGGCTGAAGCCTGTAGATGACAGAAACAGAAGGCAAGAAAACGATGAGTGCTCCTGTATCAGTATTAACGTAGCGAAAATACCAGTTATATTGAATAAATAAAGATATGGACTGCCACAATGTCAAACAAACATAGTAATACCAATTGGACTAATATAAATTGAATTTTAAAAATCAATGGAGGTCTAGAGCTTTAATTATGATGAGAATGAGAATTAGACACTAGCTATTGGAAATAATATTGGTTTTTCAGTTGTGGACCTGTGTTCCAATATTTGTGTGAAGATAATCTATGATTCTATGCCAGACTACACAAAACAAACTTTCCCATTAGAAAGAAAGCATGAAACACCCACATAAGCTATTCTTACTGTACACTAAACACACATGAAAACAAAAATAAACAGTGGGATACCTGAACAAGAAAGATATCTAAAGCAAGAACGGGACTCTGTCCAGGGGATATTCCCTGGTAGTAGGGCACTAGTGAGGTAGTGAGTGCTTTGCCTACCAAAGCACCTACAGTTGCCTGCAGGCCAAGAACTGCAGCAGCTATTCCAACAACATTAAGCACGATACTGTTCCTCAGATTATTAACCACATCCGCACGTGGAGGAGCCTGAAAAAGGAGAAAACAGTTTTAGTTTTGGCTCAGAAGCTCTAGAAGTAAGATAGCAGAATTTTCCGTAGGAGTTTGGTTCCTATTTTTATTTAGCTTGAATCAGAAATATATTCCAGCCACTTTACTTCCAGCAGATTTAGCGAAATAAGTCAAATACTACAAATAATGTGCTGATGGGTGTAAGATCCAGATGAGGACATGAAGCAGCTGTAGACAGGTGGAAGATGGTGCGAATATAATAGGCTAAGTGGTGTACAGCAGAAATATTTTGTTCCACGGAGAAAAAGAAAATAATGCTGCAGCTTTACAACTATTTCAGGCGATGGAAGTACCTTCGAAGGTTCATTTGCTGTTCTTTTAAGCCTTTCAGAAAGGCGGATATAACCATATGACTGGAAGACTGAGATGAAGGCCATGACGATGCCAACTGCAGTTGCACAGAATGTGAAGGGAGCTGTTACATTCCCTGTAGCAACAGCAGAGAATGACAGAATCCCAGCCGAAACAAATGTACACACTAACTGAGACCAAAACCCCAGGGTACCCAAATTCTTAAAATGCCGTGCTGTTTTCTCTAGTTTTTTGCTAACCTGCAAAAGAAAGGTAAATACTGATTGGCTAATACTTGAGAATCATAGTATGCATAGTAAATGTACGTTGGGAGCATGAGTATTGGAATCATAGTATGCATAGTAATGTATGTTGAGCATTAGTGTTGGTAGATCCCAGTGACTATATGATGGAGAAAAATAGCTTTAGGTGCCTGACAATATAGAAATACCACCATGTTAAAGTTTATTTAGGAAACAACTCTCTTAAAGTCTAACAATTGAACCAGGGTACTGTATATGCTAACAGTCGAGTAACAGAAGATAGTGCCTCATAGTTAACACATGAGTGTTGGTAGATCCCAGTAACTATGTGATGGAGAAAAATAGCTGGGGTACCTAACAATTTAGAAAGATCACCATGTTCAAATTTATTTAGGAAACAACTCTCTTGTTGTCTGACAGTTTAACCAAAAGTTACTATACGCTAACAGTCGAGTAACAGAAGATAGCACCTCATAGCTAACACATGAGTGCTGGTAGATCCAGTAACTATGTGATGGAGAAAAATAGCTGGGGTTCCTGACAATCTAGAAAGATCACCATGTTCTAGTTCATTTAGGAAACAACTCTCTTGAAGTTTGACAATTTAACCAAGTTATTACTATACGCCAAGTAACAGAAGATAGGACCTCATAGCTAACACATGGATATGGAAAATATTACAGTAACGCAACTTCAGAAATCATGAACAAAAGATACCACAGTTTACTTGAGATTTTGGTAGAACTAAATGTGGTTTCTGAATATGGTAAAACTAAACGATATCACACCTCTTCCGATAAATAGATTGCAAGGCAATGTATCAACAAAGTAGGACGACAAGTCTTTATTCTTCAATATTGATGATCAAATTCTAAGGTGCCACTTCATTCCATCACACCAGCCTGCAGAAGGCATTTGGTTGCTTCGCTTCCTCCAACACCAAAGCAGAGAAGTAGCAGAAGAAGCAACTACCACGGCCTTGCTTATATTTTCTTTCGTTGCATTCGCTGATGTGCTCTACTAGCTCTCTCAGATAGTCCAAATTTTAGAACCTCATTGCTCAATTGTTGCAGCAACCAGAAACATCGAGCACGTGGTTGCAAGAACCCTAATCTCCAGGACACTTGACCCTCATTCGGACACTAGAAATCCTGGTGGTACGGCTACTGGAACTCAACACATCAACGGAGTGGGCGGGTGAAAGGCACCTGAGCCAGCTTGGCGCGTTCGGCCACGTCCTCCGCGGAGAGAGCGCCGGGGTCAGACTCGGCCTCCGCAGAGAGAGGGCTGAGGTCAGGAGGACTGGATGCCGGCGCCCCAGCCCCTGCAGCCGCGGCGGTGAGGTGGCGCGGCGAAGAGATTCGGCCGGCGGCATAGAATGAGGTACCACCGACAGCAGCCGCACGACTGGGAGCGGAGAAGTGGGGCACCGGCGCCGGCGCCGGCGCCGAAGCCACGGCAGAGGACACCGGTCGCCGCCTCAGCGTCGGGAGGGGCGGCCTTGGCGGCGCCGGGGAGAGGTGGAGCGACTGCATTTGTGATTTGTGTTGTGTGGCGTTCGGGCGGTCGCCGGTCACGGCGGTTTCCCACTCATTCCCTTTGCTTGGGGAGTGGCCGCCGAGTGGGGTTAGGCTATTCGCACTCATGGTCCTCTATATTCATCCTCTATACGTCCTAGTCAGCAAGATTCTCTCCTCTATACTCAATTCTCCCGCACCCATCCATCCTCTATATCATCCTCTATCCACTCTATCTACTGTGGGACCCACTTGTTACTTTATCTAAATATATCCATGAGTGATCTAGTTTTGAAGGATTTATTGAGACGAATTTAATGGTGTAATCGAAATTTAATTTGGATTTTTGGTTTGTGAGTTATAGCATTTTTTTCCTTGGTTTAGCTAGTAGGGCCCGCCACTGCGCACTATAGAGTAAACACTGTACTACTCTAAATATAGAGTGAGAGAAAGGATAGAGTATCGTTTTAGAGTATCCAGTGCAGCAGTTTTTACTCTATATTCATACTCTAAAGCTTTAGAGTATCGTTTAGAGTATGCCACTGCGGACAGTCTTAGGGACATTTTTCATCTGAATATTTTCTGAAACGCTGCGTATTTAGGTCCAGCAAATTCAGCATTTGGAGAGGAAAAAAAACAGCACTGAAACATGTGGCGTTTATTTAGCAGTGCAAGAAGAAATTTCGGAATGAAAAAAATGCGATGACCTTGGCTATTAAAGTATACAATCAGAAGGGTGAGCGTCTGTTGTTGTTTATAATGTGCTTTTCAAAACGGAAATTAGAAAATAGTTTCTCCAAGCTAGGATTCCAGGTATTAGAAGTTTTCTATAAATAAATGACTTTACTATAAAGTAAGTATATGATTAGGAAAACAGTTTTCTCTTGTTTCCTGAATTTAGCTATTGATATTTGACCAACGGTGCTCTTTTCTTAATAAGTGTATAATGATCATGTAACATGAAAATGGTATAAATAAACGGTTTACTAACGTACGTTTGGAGCTGTCTGTTTTAGCATTTGGCTACAAATATGCTGTCAAGGTGTCTGGACTTAATTCACTTTAACATCGAGCACCTTACGGTAAGAAATACACCAGCAAGTTTCACCACCAACAAAACGATGTATTCACGCGGTAAAGTCGTAAAGATGTCCGAGTGCATAAGCCGGTCTCAATGGTAATTTCACAGGAGTTTTATTTGCATTTAATAGTCTGCCACATATATATATATATTTTATGACATGACAATGTTTTAATGAAGAGACAGAAAAAATAAGTTTTATGGGGATGAAACTCTCTTGGCATGATTACCAACTCTATATAAGTCTAAGAATTAAATGTCTGTGAAACCATAAAATAAAACTTTACATTGAGAGTGGGTGTTTCATCCCAGTTTCATTTCATTGTATATGACATAATAGTCTTGGAAACAACGCAACGAAACTCTTCACTAAGACTGACCTAACACCATGCACATTTAATGAGTGTCATATAAAACATTTTGCTAATGTGACATCAAGTTTAACAAGATTGAAGAAGAAACTTGGCAGCAAAGACCAAGTTTTTAAAACCGGAAATATTTTTAAAACCGAAAACATATTTTGCGTCTAGCATAGACACAACTCGTACACACAATTAATTAACTTTTAAATCCTTACAAATAAATTTATAAGTGTATCCATAGGAAGGGTGATAGCATCTCTTTTTCTATGACATGACATCTACGAATAGCGGAAGGGATTCGATAATTAGGCAGTGTCCGCAGATATCAATCAAATGAATACATGCCATTTTAAGCCCCTTTAGAATGATGATTTTTTCATTATGTTTTTCTGTGAAATATTCGACTAAAAAATTCTACATGATTTATGTAAATTTCCACGTTTCAAGAGTGGGTATGTTCAAGATTTTGGAGTTGGTTCGCAAATATCGGTGTTTGACAACTAACAACTGGTCACAAGGTTACCTGGGACAGAGTTTGGAGGGTTTCAACGTATGCAAAACTTGAAGACAACGATTTATACTAGTTCAGGGCGCTAGTATAGCGTAAGACCTTACGTCCAGTTGGCACTGAAAGGTTTCATATCCGATGATATTTTGTTCACACGGAGCACTGAATGCATGCTACTAGGAAAGTATATTGGAAGAACGTGTAATATTGTTTCTGTTTTATTTTAAGTTCCGAGACTATGAAAAAATACAGAGTATATATATAATATAATTTGGTACAAGAAACCAAGTGGAATTCATCATTTCTCGAACATAGAAAACGGAAAATTCTCAAAAAAGAACATAGAAAACGAAACAAAACCTGAGGACACCCAGGCCTTGTTTAGTTCCACTCAAAATTCTAAGTTTTTTCACTTTCTCTCCATTATATCAATTTTTAGCCACTTGCATGGAGTATTAAATGTAGGTAAAAAAAATAACTAATTACACAGTTTAGTTGGAAATCACGAGATGAATCTTTTAAGCCTAGTTGGTCCACGATTGGACAATATTTGTCAAATAAGACGAAAGTGGTACTATTCATTGGGTTGAAATTTTTTGCAATCTAAAGGGGTGTTTAGTTCTCAAAAATTTTCACGCCAAAACATCACATCGAATTTTGCGGCACATGCATGGAGTATTAAATGTAGACGAAACAAAAAAACTAATTACACAGTTCACCGTGAAATCGCGAGACGAATCTTTTAAGCCTAATTAATCCATGATTGAACAATAATTGCCAAATAAAACAAAAAAACTACAGTACCTAAAACCAAAAAATTTTGCCAACTAAACACCCCCTAAACATGGCCCCCACATAAAAAAAGTGAGAACTAGAAACAACCGTCGTGTCACACCACACGGCGGCGCCACAAATTCGTGCTCTCTTCGTCCGCGGTGCTCACCGAAATTCCCGAATCTCACAGCCACCGCCGCCGTGCAGTCAAACCATGCAGATGCAGGCGGTGGCGTTCGCGTCGGCTCCGGCCATATTCGCCTCCGCCTCCGTGCGGCTCTGCCGCAGCGCGGCTCCGGACATAGTCTCCTCCGACTCCGGGCGGCCCCGCCGCGGCGCGCGTGGCGCCGTCCGGTGCGAGGTCGCCTCCTCCTCGGCGCCGTCGGCAGCTGGACCCCAGGCCGCCCGGTGGGCCCAGAGGACCGTGGTCATCCCGCCTCAGCGCCGCGGGTGCCAACTCATCACCAACAAGGTGCCCTTTCTCCCCCGCCATGCGCCCCCTCGCCCCCCTTGTCGTTCCTAGTAGACGTACATAGCTTCAGTTTGCCTGTCGGGTGAGGTGATGGTGTTGTTTACCGTCTGTCGCAGATCGTAAACGAGATAAGGAATGACCTGGCCGAGTTCAAGTGTGGCATGGCGCATCTGTTCTGTACGTATTTATTCACAATGGATGCGTTTCCTGCAATTTTTTTGGTGCATAGTTGATTTTGTGTATCAATTTTTTTTTCTCTCGGTGATGAAAGCTACGTGATTGTTTAGTGTCGATGGTATACTACTGTCAGTCAGAATCATTAAAACGGAGACCATAAGATAAGTAGGCCACTGGACGGTCACAATATCTGGAGTTGGTCTGCGTTCCCAGTGCTTTTCATGTCAAAGCTAGTATGGACAATTGGAAATAGGTACATTGAGAAGCTTTGAAAAAGTTGTGATCATTGACTGATGAATGCATCATTTGTGAGCGGATATGCTTGGGAGAGAATTCAAGCTGAACTCACTAGAACAACCATATTTGAATACTTTTTTTATTTAGTCTCATGGAGATGCAAGTTCTGAGTGGATTCTAGCAGTTGGCTCTTACATCTATATACTATCAGTGTTGGCAAATTCTGTAGGTCTTGTTTTTGTTATAGCGATGTCAGTATTTCTTATTCTCATGTCCACCATTTGAGATTTTGAGCACTTGTGCGATACATAGATTTTTCCCTTTTGGAATTTATCCAAAAAAAGGAAGAAAGAAAAAGAATTTGCTGTTACTTGACTTTGTTGCCTGTTCAGGCGTATAGGAAGAAAAAGAAACAATATTCATGTAGACTAGCACTTGCTGCTAAGAAATATTGGGTATAATGAAAATATATTCAATTCATGTATTTTCATGGTGATTCTAATTAGAAGAGAGAAGAACAGAAACTTCAGAAAGAAGAAGTACCCATGAAACCTCATTTTATATTAGATTGAATTTTTATGTAGACTTTCTGTATGGAGTCTCTGACAAGTATATTTGAGATACAGTTCTTAATATTTTTAGCACTAGTAAAATGGTCATGCTCTACAGTGCAGCACACAAGCGCTTCATTGACTATTAATGAGAACTACGACTCTGATGTCCAGGCTGACACTGAAACATTTCTTAGTCACATTGTTCCAGAGGTGAATGCCATGATATATCTTGTTTGATTCTGTTCATGGAGAGAACATTAAACTGGTACTTTAATTCATGTTTTTGTTTTTATTATGATCAGGGTCCATCTGCTCCATGGAGGCACACTATGGAAGGTTAGTTCTTTGACAACTGATGTGGTTGGTCTTCAGCATTCCTTTTTACCATTGTTGTTTTCAATTATAGCATTGTGCCTATTATTATTTTAAGAGACAGACAAACAACTATAATTTGAATATTAGTATTTTTAGGAATCTTTTTCATCCTGCTATTATAGCGTTGGAGTAAACTCTAGTGTAGCAAATATTGGAGCTACTGTTCTTTTTAAAATTTCACACATTGGATGTATCTTATTTGTGTCATTGTTTCTGTTGTTTCTACTTTTTTAGGCAGAGACCATGCATTATGCATGCATGATTTAGATCACTCACAAATTGTCAAGTTCTGTTTGCAGGACCTGATGACATGCCAGCACATATTAAATCATCAATGTTTGGTTGTTCCCTGATGTATGTAGACCCCTTTCACCCTTCCCAATAACTTTTGATGTGTCAAAATTGTATTTATAACTCTCGGTGTATTGCATCAGGATTCCTATCACCAATGGGCGTCTCAACGTGGGAACTTGGCAGGCACGAAAATATCTAACTTGGCTTGTACCATAGTGGTGCCTCTAGTATCAGTGTTTAAGGTTCTGTTTTCAAGGTGGCTGTTGAGAATAAATGAGGATTTCAGATAAAGAACTGAGTAAAGTTATAGTATAAGCACAATTTCATTTAGTGTATTAAGTCTGCAGCAAATTGCTTTGGGATTATTAGCCGCAACATCGTGTCAATATTTGAAGCAGCTAGAACTCGTTGTTTATCCCCAAGGTTCCCACCTGTTCCAGTTTGGTACACACCAGTGTTGCGTTATGTCGGACTGCACACTGGGGACTGGGTTGCTAGCGTGTGTAGCAGGATCCATACGCATGTGGTGAGGTTGAGTGTGGTCTGAGTTATGTGCATCTGCCTTACTGTTGAGTATATCACAAAAAGCAAAACAAAAATGATCAGTGATCAACCTAGCTACATCTGGGACCTAATGTTGAGCATTCTGATTTTGTAGGGTATTTGGCTCTGTGAACATCGAGACTATGCTACTCCTCGAAAGATTGTGATCACGCTCAATGGAATCTAATCTAAAGTGATCTATGTTATAGCTGGAAATGCAATGCAGCAATTTCAACATGTTTAAATCAGATGCATCGAAATAGAAACTTTGTCCCAATTGTGATATGAGTTCCAGTGGAGAATGTTACTTGTAATATGATGCTAGTATGAGGGGAACAGAATCTCCTAACAAGCTTCTTCTCATGTTGAGCTTGTTTAGTTATCTTTGATGGTTTAAAGAAATGCTTTATAAGTTGTTATAAACACTGAGGTTGTTTTTGTTTAGTTCCCTAAGATGGCTAAGAAATGTTTTATAAGTAGTTTCAAGGAAAAGCTCCATTGCCTTTACTCCCCTCCTGCTGTCAACATTTTTTTCACTCATGGGCTCCTAGGAAGTGCCAATTCTCTATTTGGCTTGCAGTCCAATGGCTGTTGGACAACTGATCGCTTGGCTCAAGGGAGGGTTGGGTTGATCAAGTTGACGAAAATTAAACACTGTTTGACGTGATGTTTGCTCTCAAGACACAATAGTCTCCCTTGGAGGATGAATATCAAGCAGCGCAACATTGATCTGGACACAAGGTGCCCGGTGTGTTTTTTTTTTAGTTGTGTATGTGGTTTGACGAGAAAGAAGGACAATGCTGTCTGAAAACCGACGTGCAAACAAGCAACAGCGAGGTGAGGATAGCCACAACGTCTGGCAGGCTGGTGTCTGACGTAAGAGAAGAGGAAAACATGGATCTATTATTAGTGTGAGAAGAGGAAGAGAGAAGTTTTAAATATTAAAAAAAGAACTATGTTATATTGGCAATACCAAATTTGAAAAAAATGTCTATATAACTATTATGGGCCTGTGGTGCACCACTTAACAAAGTTTAAGATTGTTTCAAAAAAACAAAGTTTAGGATTCAAGTTGGTAAATCTAAGAGGAACGCTCTTACAAGTAGCTTGGATCTGAACCTGGAGGGCCTGGAGGCCGAGTGGGCCTGATTAGGAGTTCAGGACTCCTTCTGGTAGCATTAGCTTCAATCATGTAATCGTTCATGTTTGACTTGTTGGGTGTAGGTTTGGTAACTAGGTTGTTACTAGGCATGCAATGTTGTATCAAAACTCTTTCTGCTTAATGAAAAACGCGTCAAGGCGTGGTCTCAAAAAAAACAAGTAGCTTGCGATTCAACTGACCTAAAATCACAATACAATGCCATAGAGCCGAGGGAAACTAAAGAAAAGGAAGACTGATCCTATGCTCATGCTCTAGCCTCTAGGGGTCTGTTTGATCAGAGCCAGGCAAACTTGTCTGGCGCGACCATGACTTCCTAGCGTCTGATTTTGAATGCCTGACACTAGGATGGCTGCCTGGCCAGTGGCCGGGAGTTGCCTGGGAGGCCGTAATCGCTTACGGCTAATTTGGAAGCAAGGGAAGCACACCAGAGATTGAAAAACCCTTCATAAAAGATTTAAATAATTATTTAAATTATTTTCCTATGAATTTCTCACTGTAAAAAAAGGGCAGGGTTCAAGGGGAAATTAGCTCGAGAAAATGGCAATTTAGCCATCCTCGCATTTAGGTTTTGCAGTTTTACCATCCCGCAAATGGGATTCGCAGTCTAGCCATTATGAAACCTGGCCACCACGCTATAATGCCCTTTTGATTGATTAACGGTGCTGCCCACTTTTTATTCCCCAAATGCCCTTGTCCCTTCGTCGTTCTCCGTTCTAAAAGTCACCGATCGAACGAGCTCCGCACCCCTACGCCATCAAGGCCCGCCCCCACGCCGCCGGTGTCTCGACGCCTGCTCCCACGGCGCCAGCTCCAAGCACAGGCATGCCACCGGTGCCTCGATGCTCGCTCCCACGCCGCCAGCTCCAAGCACGGGCACATGCACGTCGACCTGGAGGCGGTCCTGCCGCACTAGGCGTTGCTCAGCCGCCGAGCTGCCCCGACAATGGAGGACCATGATGCAGAGCATCACCGAAGGCGAAGGGTTAGGGCCAACTCGAGCAAGCACTCCCCTCAACGCCCACACAGGGCACACGACATAGCATCCCAAGCAACGATGAGCATAGAATCCGCTTCCACGCCGCCTCGGTCCCGAGCGACCACGACGCCAACAGCCACGCACACCACGCCGACGGGGAAGATGAAGGAGAGAATACGGGGGACGGCAGTGTGCGGGAGCCAGCAACGGCGAGGGGTCACGGCGTGTGGGAGGCGGCGCTAGCGAGGCCTGTCGGCGGCGGTGCCCAGGAGGAGCGCGACACGCGCCCGACGGAGGAGAAAGAGCTTGATCCGTTTCGTCTCTGTTCCGTCCCAGGTCAGGGATACGGGATTTTTAACGAAGGGGCAGGGGTATTCGTGGAACAGTGGATCAAAAGGCATTCTAGCGCGGTGGACAGCTTTTATAATGAGAAAACTGCGAATCCCATCTGCGGAACGATAAAACTGCAAAACCCAAAGGTGGCTAAATTGCCATTTTCTCAATTAGCTCTGACTCGCATTTTTCAGTCAGACCTCTCAGGTAAATTGTTCAACAGCACACGGCGTCCTGTTCCGTTGCTCAAAATCCCCCAGCGCCCTCCAGTCCAGGCAAAGCCGCGCTAGGCATGTTCGCTTCTATCTGCCGGCGGCGGCTCCTCCGCCTTCGCCAAATCCCCTCCGCCACCGGCATAAACCCCAGCCGGCCCAACCCCAGCGACGCCCTCCTCTCCCACGGCTGCTCCTCAGCCGCCCTCGCGGGCGTCACCGTCTCCGAGCCCTGCCCAACCACCATCTCTTACCTCATCTCCTGCGGGCTCTCCCCCGCCGCCGCGTCCGCCTGCAAGAGCCGCATCCGCTCCACCGCCAAGGCCGACGCCGTCCGCGCGCTCCTCCGCAGCTACGGCTTCACTGACGCGGACATCACCTATGTAGTCCGCAGACAGACATCGATCCTCACCTTCGACCCTGACCGGATCCTCCGGCCTAAGCTCGATCTTTTCGCTTCCCTCGGCGTCAAGCCGCGGAAGCTCGCCAACGCGCCGAGACTCCTCGCGTGCAGCCTCGACAAGCACCTCCTGCCATGCATCCAGTTCCTCCGCGGCATCATCGGCGTCCACAGCGACGTCGGTTCCGCGATCTGCCGCGCCCCACGCGCCCTCCAGGCCGACCTGGACAAGAGGATGCGCCCGGTCGTGGACGCCCTCCGCCGACTCGGCCTCCCCGACAAGTCCATCTCGAAGCTCGTCGCCATCAACATGACCGTGCTCACAATTTCGGTCGACCGCATAACCCAGATCTTTGATGACGTCAAGGTGCTTGGCCTGGGCGTAACAGACACGGGCTTTGTCAACTGCATCAGCCTGTTCTGCAAACTCAGTAGGGAAACGTGGCTGCGAAAGGTGGCCCTGTACCAGAGCTTCGGTGTCTCTGAGGGCGACCTCCAAAAGGCGATCAAGAAGCAACCCACGATACTGGGCTTCTCTGATGAGAGCATAAAGAAGAAGCTCCGGTTCTTCCTGGATGACTTGAAGTTTGAACTAAGTGAAGTAATGGAGCGACCTGTGCTTATAGGGTCTAGCTTGGAGAGGACCATCATACCAAGGTGTGCTGTGATAAGCGTTTTGATGAGGGAGAGAAAGATTGACCCCAACATCAAGTTACCTTGGGCATTGCTTGGTAGTGCCAAGCGTTTCTCCGAAAGGTACGTCTTGAGGCATGCTCAGGATGTGCCAGATGTTGTTAAGGCATATGAGGGTAAAATTGCATTTGAAGGATTTAGGGATCGGAATGTTTTAGTTCCACTGAAGCCCTGAGGCTTGTCTAGTAGGGTTAGATCACAAGGTTAGGCAATAGGCGGCATGTTTCCAATGCCATTGAGGTCAAGGCATGCAATGACTCTAATGCTGTGTCATTGTGTGATGTTATTTCTGGCTTTTCACTGAAGCATCTTCTAGCTTTTCCATTTTGTAACCGGTGGCCTAACAAGTCTTGAAATGTTGATCTTGTGATGATGGCGTGGTATCTGGTATGCTCAACTGGTTCATTCAGTTTTTTTTTAAAATTATTTTGATGAAGGCTCTTCCAATAATATTGGGATCTTGAAATATGTCGCTGGAATGACTTTAGTGCTTCTTTTACTTCCGGGATGAAGATTCTTTTGTCCTTTCTAATTGTTTCATTCATTAACAACTAAGGAAGATCCCCATTTTGTTGATCCTCATGCAATGTGTTCATCCACTGAGTTTCACATACAGAACAGTTAGGCGTTTAAAAGTGAAAGCTTCTTTGCTCTCTTTACAAAAGGGTTCTTCTGGGTTTGATGATTTCTTTTGTCCCTGTTGTATTTGTCAAGTTTGTACATAAAATTCCTATTCTAGATGGGGCTCTTGCCATGGTGAGTTACAATGCCGCCAACTTAATCGTAAGCTGGATAGATCACTGTAGTGGAGATAAAGCTGATGAGTTTTCTTATTGTTGCGTGCCTATGTTACATCAAGTCATTAATAATAATGAAAAAGAACAATTTCATTGGGAAATACAGAGTGGTAACAGATAGCTGTTGACATAAATTTATCTCTTGTATAACCTTGGTTCCACCAGGTGAGTGGAGGGCTTCCATAATTCTCAATGTTGAGACATTACTAGGATACTGATAAATATTACCTCAATATGTGAGTGAACACAATATTTGATTAACTTCAGTCAATAATGAGCTCCGTGCCATTGTCTCCATTGGAGAAAAGAAGTGCTTGAGAATTAACACTCTGGTACTCCACTATTTGCTCTCCATACTTGCACCCTGAACAGCGCCTACTAGAATCTGCATCTAAGGTGTAGTTTGTGGTTTATCATTTGCTAATATGCAATGTATGACCTCAAAGGATGCTCCTGACCTTTGCAATTGTTGGCGTATGATTGATGATTTTTTATAGCTGGTTTGTCCAGTTCTTTGTGTTGTAGTGTTTTGTTCAAAATTTGACAAATATACTTCTTAATAACGCTTAGCTGAAGTTTCATCAAGGTGTTCTTTTTTTTTTTTTGGTTGAGAACTGAGAACTTGATTTGTCAGTGTTTCACACCATTCTAACACTTGTAGGCTTTAAGATCTCCAGGCTGCTTGTTATATTAGTTCCAAGGTGATTCTTAGATATTCTATTAACTTAAAAATGAGGTTTGTTCCTTTGTTTTCAGTGTCCTCTCTCTCTCCCTCTCTCTCGCCCCCACCCCCTCCCCCAACCCCCAATCCATATGGTATATTTTGTACGGGATAAGCTATTTATCGTCATTGTTAAATTATCATTTAGGGGTTCTTGTGTTTTTACCCCTGTTTTGAAATCCAATTGTGATTTTGCCCTCATTTATGTAACTTTGTGATTTTGCCCTGCCTTTTCAAAATGAAGGTAGAGTTTACCCCTATTCAATTTAGATGAGTTAATGGTGTCAGTTCAGCTAAAAAAGACTAATTTTCCCATGTGAATTTGCCCCTAAGTTTTTTTTTATAATCTGTGATTTTTGTAAACTAGTATTGGCACAGGAAATAATAGATTGATTATTGAGGGTGACAGGTTACACATATATAGGCAAGGAAGACCTAGGAGTTGGCTTATGGAAACAGAACCAATCAACGGTAATCCTTGCATATAATATCTCAATAATATCTATCCTCATCCTGTGCAGGTGTGCAGGCTTAGGGCCCAAGCAAGGATGGGATGTGCAGACCAAGGAGGCCTGCCGTACCCTATTGTCTAACAATTTTAACCTCTATTTTGACATAAAAAATCTGGACAACATTTTGAAATGATTTTAAAATTTGCAAATATTTGAAATCTATGAAAGGTTTAAGAAGTTGCATATGCTTAATCAACCATCAGCAGAACCCAGGAGGGAGGTTAGGGGTTAGTACCGTCTTTTATTTTTTCTTTTTCTTTAATTCACTTGTTTGACCTTCAGCTAATATAATCTAGAACAGGGGTGAACGAGGGTAAAATCACAAAGTTGAAAAGACGAGGATAAAATCACAATTGGCCTTCAAAGTAGGGGCAAGAACAACAATCGTTATCATTTGAAACATAATGGTCGCATATGTTTTGCATGCATTGCCACCCAATTGTTCTTGAATGGTGGCATTTTTTTTCCATTGATGGTTTGAATTTTACTATGACAAGCACATCAAATGGTGATACGTATTTATGGTTAATCTCTTTTCATTTTCGTGGCATCAAGGCTGCAGTAGGATAGGTAATTGCCAGGGACCAATTGTTCATGCTGTCTTGGCCACTTGGTTAGTGCTCAGAAATGAATCCTTCTCAATTACACATGTATCTATTTCTCTCTGTAAAATTATGAATCTGCAAGGTCCAGGAAAATAGCAGATCCCATTAATACCATCATATGAAAACTCCATGCTTGACCTTTTTTTTGTATTTTAAAGTTCTTAAAAAAGATAATTGTTTCCTATGGAATACAATAGTATCAAGATGCTAGTCGTAATACAATTTGTTGATAATTTTCTTTCCAAGACTAGACACGCATTTTTATATGTAGCAGCTCTCAATTTCTGGTCGTAATTCATCGTACCAGTTCTGTATTCGATCTGTCTTCTCTCCACCTGCCTGTATTCTTGTTCTGTTGCATAAGTTCCTTTTACAACCTTGTACCTTCGCACAGACAAGCAACAGACCTTGTTCCCCTCCACAAGACATGCCACCTATGCTCCACCCTACCACTTAAACGCACATCTGTGCAGAAAACGTTTTCTGCCTTCCTTTCTCACTCCACATAGGCCAACTGCATACTTTCTGACACAGTGATGAACAGTTGCATAGCAGCAAAGTTCCATGCCACCACCAGAAAATCCATGTTCCAAAGCCTATTGTTCAAAAAGAAAAAGAATTGCAAAATTAATACATCATAAATTTGAAAATGATGATTAACATGTTCCCAATGCTGGACAACTGGAATATCTCGATTTCTCCTTGTATTGTTGCTAGCAGTGCTGCAGGTTCATGGGAGGCAGCCCTGGAGTGCAACCACATAACTCGCTGCTGGAGATCTGGTTCAGAGCAATATGGACATTGGTGACAGGGGCGGGGGGGGGGGGGGGGGGGGGTAATTTTCTAGAAGTTAGCAAAATTCATCTGGTCACTCCCTCCCAGTTTTAGCAACAACGACTGGTCATCCTGATTATGTGGACAGCTATGGCCACCTATTCCTTGTTGCTAAAACTGGGAGTGAGTGACAAGGACAATGGCAGTTGAGACAGGATCCAGGACATTGCAATGGGGATGTCATTACCAATGCAGGTAACATACTAACAGCAGGCTGACAGTTCACTCTGTTGCGAGAAGAGCATGGCATTGGCAGCCATCCTGACAGTGACAGAAGCCACACGGCTGGTGGCTGAGGTGGAAGGTAGAGATCACTGAGGGTGCTAAAGAATCAGTTATGAGGAATATATTGCGGTAAGCTTAATTCAATTCTTGCTTTTTTGAGGAATTTACTAGGAGGAAAGTTTCTATATGAAGGTTTGAACTGTGCATTCATTAATTCAAGTGAGCATTTAAGACATATACTAGAAACTGTGTAATAACTGACATCATGAATAATCACAAAGAAACCACCCGCAAGTATTTTATTATAGAGTTGTTATTCTATCTCTTTCCTGCTCTGCAGGAGAAGATACTGAATAATTTACTTATCTGTGCAAGTTAGTTTTCTAGGCTAACGCTCGCAACCAGTGGCTGGCGTTTTAAGAGAACTTTATTTATAGCACTGTTTTGTTTGGTCTTGGCTGAAGCTACTCTTTTGCCTCTTCTCCGCAATCTAGCATTGAGAGTTTAGAACCCTTCTTGCCTCATCTCCACAATCTAGCAGGAGAGTTTACAACCCTTCTTCGGTGGGTTTGGTGGATATTTGTCAAGAAGTCAGAGTCTCATGTGTGGTAGGAAATTTTTCTTTCCTTAGCTTGTTTATTTAGAGATTTCAACTTTCTGAGGTTGTATTCCATTTTTCTTCCAATTTTAATTCTCTTATTTCCAGAAAAATGTTTAAAGGCATAATGCTCATACCCTGCTGTTTGTACTCCTCAAGTGTTGGGTGGGTTTATGTTGCCCTCTTAGGTAGCATGATCATTTGACTTATGTGCTTTTCCATCGATGCGGGATGCTGCTTTACTAATTTGTCACTGTATCAATAAATATTGGGTTAATGTTATGAAAAAATGTTTCAGTTTTCATCTGTTGCAGGTGCAGTGTTTTAATGTCTGTGCATAATGCTTTTCTCTTCTCAATTGCAGCTCTTCCATATGTGCATCTCACAGAACTATTTTAAATGCAGCATGCTCCTCGCAACCAAATGGGAGTAATATATCCTCTTATCTTTCTTTTCCTGCTATTGCTTCATGGAGCTAGTGCTGCTTTGAAGGATCCAGTACAGAAATGGCAGACTCTAAGTGGTAAATATGCTAACAGCTAACGTGTTATATTTCTGTACAAAGTTATTTGATTGAACATATCCTATGTACTCTATGCATTGCACTGCATGATATTGCATTATTGCTGACCCTCTTACTCTGTAGGTGCCCCTCCATTAGTCATAGCTCGTGGTGGGTACTCTGGGCTGTTCCCTGATTCAAGCCAATTCGGGTACCAGTTTGCCCTGTCAGATAGTCTGCCTGAAGTTGTTCTTTTCTGTGATTTACAACTTTCAAGTGACAATGTTGGATTCTGCAAGACTGGCTTGGCACTTGACGACTCAACACTAATAGCTAAGGTCTTCCCTAAGAATGACAAGACATACAAAGTGAATGGAGACGATCTGCACGGATGGTTTTCAGTCGACTTCACTTCAAATCAGCTAATGGACAATGTCACATGTAAGTAAAAATAACTCAAGTAACTTTTCAAGAAGCTTGTGGTGTTCTATTTTTTTTGTATGCTTGAAGATTTTCATGAAAAAATAAGAAATGAGTTGTTTGAATTTCCTTGCCTTATGGAGTACCTATAAGGTTCGTTTGGGATTATTAATAGGTTTTAACTGTGAAACTTCTCTTCTAATCTCCAAACAGTATCTACTTAGTATGTCATGCTCTGACCATCCTGTAGTGATCCAGAATGTTCTGTCTCGCCCAAGCATATTTGATGGCACCATGGGAATTAGCCTTGTTGATGATGTTGTAGAACTCCGCCCTCCTCAACTTTGGATTAATATACAGGTAAACATGATTTCACCGCTAGCTATATAGTTCTTCCCCTGGATTTGGAATGTTGGTTCCACACTCATCCATGTTTTTCCTCCTACTGAACTATTCTCCTGCTAATAGCTGTTCTTACGTTCCTGTTTGTAGTATGGCCAGTTCTTCCTAGATCACAAGTTAAATATCGAAGAGTATATATCATCGAGAGCAAAAAAAATTGGGGTCAATTATGTCTCCTCACCTGAAGTTGGATTCTTGAAAAGCCTTGGTGGGAAGCTCGGGAAAAGCAATGTGAAGCTCATTTTTCGGTTTCTCGATCAACAACTCATTGAGCCTTCCACAAAACAACCTTATGGAGCCATTCTGAAGGACTTGAAATCTGTCAAGGCTTTTGCCTCAGGAATTCTCGTCCCTAAGACATACATTTGGCCTGTGGACAAGGATCATTACTTGCAGCCTGCTACTACTTTGGTGAAACACGCCCATGGCCTAGACTTGGAGGTCTATGCATTTAAGTTTGCCAATGATTTCATTTCAAGTTACAACTACAGCTATGATCCTAGTGCTGAGTACTTGCAGTTTATTGATAGCTCTGACTTCTCTGTTGATGGTGTCCTCACTGACTTCCCATCCACAGCTTCAGCAGCCATTGGTAAGGACCACTGCATGTTTAAAAAGCTAAACTGTTGTTCAAAAGTAGTTCGGTGTACACTAAATTATGCCATAAGAGTATGAAGTATGATTTTTTATCACTTCATGCTCGAGAAGTTACAATGATTCTTATGATTTGACGTGATCATTGATTCTTCTATCATGCACTCTCTAACCTCTGCAGGTTCTTTTGTCTTTCTTATTCTTATTGTAGCTTGCTTAGCACATACTAAGGACAGCCCTCTTCCTCCTCCTGGAAGTAAGAAATCTGTCTTTTAACCTCTTGTCCTAATTGAGATATTCTGCCATATTACACTGCACTAATATCTGGACTTGGCTAGATGATACCAGACCACTGATCATCACCCACAATGGTGCATGTGGCTTATTCCCTGGCTGCACCGACCTTGCATACCAACAAGCAGTGGAAGACGGTGCAGATATAATTGACTGTTCAGTACAGATGTCAAGGGACGCAGTGCCCTTTTGCTTGGACTCCCCAGATCTTACAAAAGGCACGACAGCAGCAACAGTGTTCTTAACAAAAGCTGCTACTGTGAATGAAATACAGAATGGGTCTGGCATCTTCTCATTTAATCTTCTATCGAACGAAATCCAAACTCTAAAGCGTAAGTATCATTCCATTTTGTTTGCAACAAGTTCTTGCTTCTCGGTTCAAACTGTTAGCATGTTCCACATGCTAACGCGTCCATTTTGGTTTTGTCCCTTAAGCTGATCTTGTTGGCCCATACAATCAAGAAGGACTGAAAAGAAATCCAGCAGCAAAGAACAGTGGGAAACTTATGACCTTAGTTGATTTCCTGGCCTTCTCAAAGAGCAGCAACATCTCTGGTGTACTAGTCGATGTTCGTGTAAGGAAGCTTTCTTGAATCCATTCTTGCTGCCATTGTAATTGGCAGATTAGACTTGCAGTGAACCTAAATATGAGTCTAATTGAACTAACCTGATCAGTAGGGCTGCAGAAATCATGAACGCTTTTAAATTTCAAGTCTCATACTTTGCAGAATGCCCCATACCTTGCAACCAGAGGCATTGACATTGTGGATGCTGTCTCCAGCACGCTTATCAACACCAGCTATGACAAAGAGACCAGGCAGCAGGTGCTCATCGCATCGGACGACTCTGCCGTGCTCAGAGCATTCAAGAAGTTCCCAGCGTTCAAGCGCGTCCTCCAGATCGGCAACGCGATCAGCGATGTGTCCAAGGCCTCCGTGGAGGAGATGGCCAAGTTCGCGAACGCCGTGTCCATCAGTCGGGGCTCGGTTGTCCAGGCGCAGGGATCATTCCTCTTGCGGTTCACTGATGTGATCGACAAGATGCACGCCGCAAACCTCTCGGTGTATGTCGGGCTGCTCAGGAACGAGTTCATGAACCTTGGGTTCGACTTCTGGGCTAACCCAATGGTTGAGATTGTGACGTACTCATCTCTGATGGCTGATGGGATTGTGACCGAGTTCCCTGCAACGGCAGCGGAGTACTTCAGTGAGTATATGTCAGCGTAACGGTCTGAACTGCTGAGCGTCCATATTTTTACCAGCATGGCTTACATTCTTAAATCTCCTGCTTTTAAACAATGTAGGGAGCCCATGCAGTGACTTCAGTAAGAACCTGACCTACACGATCATGCCTGCAAAGCCTGGGTCTTTGCTCAAACTGACAGACCCCAGTGCACTGCCTCCGGCGCAGGGGGCAGCGCCAGTGCTGGAACCTGCCGATGTTGTGGACCCACCACTGCCACCAGTGACCATCAGTACCCCTGGAGCTTCAGCATCTTCGAATGGTTCCAGCACTACCAGCGGTGCAAGGGTGTCCGCTGCAAGCTCTGGTCTTTGCCTGTTGGCAATTGGACTTTCTGCGTTCTTGGTAGCGAACTCTCAGTAATCTAAAGCCTGGGTGCTGGAACTGTATGCCGTTTGTTCAGCATTTTGACCCTTCCCATCAGGGCTGATTTATACTACAAGAAAATATACTTTAAGCAGGTAACACTATAATCTATAATTGCATATATACATAGACACACAGATTAGAAATTTTGTTTTGTTGTTTGGAATTTGGATGCTAGACTTGTACGAGTACCTTACTATATATAGCAGAGCTGCAGTTTGCACAACCAATTCGTTTCCAGGAATTATTGCAAATTTAGAAATGCTAGTGACTTGCATAAAAGACGGGATGCTTGCCATCAGTTCATTTTAAATGCATTACTAAAATGAAAGAGGCATATTGGCAAATTTTGGTTTTGCTTGAAGGATAATTTGTTTCCTGCCACTCCCATGACAGATTTATGTGTGTTAAGTCCTAAAAGGTGTGTGAATTGGGATCTCAGAGCAACTCCAAGAGCCTTTCTCAACTTGAATTCTTTGTTTCTATTTGGGTCACATCTCTCTTGTTATCTACTTATTCCGTTCTGAAATATAATAGATTTTGAGTTATTCTAAGTTGAACTCTTATAGTTTACTAATATTTTTATAATATGTCTCTTTGATATCGAAAATGATATTATTCTTCCTCATAAATTTAGTTAAAGATAGTTTGATTAGAATAAATTTGGATCAATGTATTTCATGAGAGGTTGTATGACGCTGTATCCCGCGACCGCTACTCCTCTCTGGCGATGGCTGGCGCCTCCCCACCGCTGTCCCTCAAGTATTCCTCCTATTTGCCCCCGTGCTCTATTGCGTACTTCTTCCAGAACATCCACGAGCCACTTCTGCACTGAAGACCCTGACATCATCTACTGTGTACTATGTTTATGGGATTTGTTGTGTTATATATAGTTGGAAAATGGTTGATTAACTGTGTCATCGTTTGTTGCCGTTTCTTGCGTGCAGCAAGTGCTGTGCCGTGTAGGAGTGCTCTAAGCCTCTAATACATGGAAACTCATGCGAAACGTCTGAGATTCAGGTACATGAATGTATGATCTGCCATCAACAGTTGGATTGTTTGAATATGGAAAGGAATATATCAAGTTATAGGACTTAGAATAGGAGAAGATTTGAGCAGCTTGAAGAACAAGCTAAACAGTCCTATAACATCAATGCTGCCCACTGCTTCTGTCTTATAGTTCTGTTTCGTGTGAATTCGGGGATTTGTGGGATGTGAATTCATTGGCTATCATAGGCGATTAATTAATTCATGCATCTCATTGTTGAACTAAAGTTAAGTGCTTTTGGATTGTGAAAATGTGCTATCACTGTCAGATAGGATGTGATTTTCAGGTGTGCAGGGGCTGATGAATTTATGCATATTAAGCAGGCTGATAGAGTACCGTTTGGTTTCTATATTGTGATTTTTCATGTTCCCTTTCCACCCTGTTGTTTGCCATCTGTTGTTTACAGTAGTGTCTTTGGGCACTTCTAGACTATGATTTCTTTAAAATTCTAGGACACTTGGCTGCGACATGTAGTAATTTGACAGGCATGTCATTTGAGGATATGACAATGATAGTTCAGCATTATGCTATCTTTTGCAAAAGGGAAAAAACAGTTCAGCCTTGTGCTGTCAGGAAGTACCCTTAGTGAAGCAGTACACTTGGAGCTGACCATTTCTGTCACATCACATGCGACATGTTGGTGTGAGAGCACTTGAAAGGCGTACTTTCTTTGTGAAAAACTTATCAGAGGCCAATCTATAATGTTGGCTACATCCTGCACAAGGATGTTGCTCTTTGGCAATTATTGCAGCCATTGGCTCTTCCTGCAGGAGGAAATGGCATTGCTTACATGTTGAGATGATACTTTCTGCTTGCACTTCGTGCATATTGTTAACAAAATTACTATTCTTCATATGGCTATAACGATATTCTACAAACTACTGAAGTACTTTTTTCTTACTTTTTGAATGGAGACAGGACGATCCTTAGTTTCTGGGCTGGCCACCACAATTCGTTTTCACAAGTTTGGGAGAATGATACAGATCTTGCTATCAGCAACAACCGCATTAACAGAGCCATGGTAGGGCTAGTTTAGCAGAAGCAATTTTGTCAGGCCTAGTTCTGTATATGTCCTGATGGTTGTTTAGTGTTTCTATAATACGCTTCTGCTAAACTAGGGAGTAACTAATGTTCTTTGCTTGTATTCTATCTGATTCCAGTTGTTCTCTTGACTAGCTTTTATTTGGTTGGCATTTCGTTAACATAGATAGATCCTGATGTTTCGATGTAGAACTATACTAAGAGGCCATCATTCTTTTTATTTTTGTTAAGACAGGAAGCCATCAATTTGGTATAGCACTATACTAAGTAATCACCAGTAATTGCTAGTCCAGAAGGATGTCGAGTAGCATTCACCTGCCATCCAACATGATGCGTTTCACATGATCATGTGTATGAACTGCGGCTTCAGGGACCATGTGATCAAGTACTAAATCCAAGATCACCCCAGGATGATTCCAACAGAAGCCCCTGATCAACTGACAAAGGCAACGTCATGTTTGACCACCTGGTAGCGTAGGCAGAAGATGCCTGAACTGCTAGGTTTAACATGGAGCACTGGATCTAGCAATGCCAGACAGCTGCCTGATGAGCTATGGCGAATGTCGTCTGCATCAAAGGTAATATATGTAAGGCCTTGTTTAGATGGCAAACTTTGGAGGCAAAGTTTGCATAGTAAGTGTCCCGTCACACTGTAGCAATTTTGTTTTTATTTGGTAATAATTGTCCAAATATTGATTAATTAGACTTAAAATGTTCGTCTCGTAAAGTACAACAAAACTGTGTAATTAGTTTTTAATTTCATCTATATTTAGTACTCCATATATGTGCCGGCATTTTGATGTGACGGGGAATAGAAATTCTGCATAGTGAATTTGGGAGGCAAACTTTGGAATCTAAACAAGGGCTAATTGTTGAGGCTGAACCTGAGTTCTGGCCTGTAGATTTTTATGCAGGAGTTCTCCGTCTTCTTTATTCTGTTTTCTCTAGGTTTGCTCACCCTGAGTGGCAGCAAGGTTACACATGCTGCTAGATCTGCTTTAAGCTTCAATCGCTCGTAACGCTGTACTGTACTAGTTCTTGTAAACTATTGCAAGATAATGCGGATATTGATAGGATTTGATCTGACAGAGGCTATGGTAATCCATTAGCTTATCCTGTAATTTACCCCCGATCTTCAGCTTCAGCTGTTTTACTTGTGCTTTGGTACTAGTGTTGTGATGTTGGATCTAGTTGCGCACACAATTACGTATCTGCTTGTTTTAGGCCTTTAGTTCTCTAAATTTGCCACCAAATTTTACTATGCAAAAAAAAGATTTCCATCACATCAAAATGTCGGCACATGCATAGAGTACTAAATGTAGATGAAATCAAAAACTAATTGCACAGTTTTATTGTACTTTGCGAGACGAACGTTTTGAGCCTAATGTTTGTACAATTTTTATAAAATAAAAACAAAATGCTACAGTGCGCTACAATGGAATGCAGTAATTCGGCCGGCGCCTATTTGGGCCAACTAAGACCCTGTTTAGTTGCAAAAAATTTTGCAAATTTTTTTAACATTCCCCATCACATCGAATCTTTGGACGTATGCATGAAGCATTAAATATAGATAAAAAATAAAACTAATTATACAGTTTAGACGAAATGGACGAGACGAATCTTTTAAGCTTAATTAGACCATGATTGGACACTAATTGCCAAATAACAACGAAATTTGCTACAGTGTCATTTTGCAAAAAAAAATTGCAACTAAACAAGGCCTTAACCGGATCACTTGGCTTGTACAGTACAGTTGTACCACTGACACTGGAGGGTTGTCGGATGGATGGACTGTTTGTCAAGGCTGTTCCAGTACACATGCAGCATGCACCCGCGGCAGTGCATTACCAGTGTGGTGAAGTATGCTGTACGCACTCACCATGCTGCATTGCTGCCCTTACACTTGTGATCCTCTGAGTCTTGACCATTAATTAGCATACGCCGACCTGCTTTATGAGCCTAGCTTCTTGTTTCACAAGCCTTTCCTTGACTGCATACCACTCCGTTTTTTCTAATGCAGCATGTGAGCTGTGAGTCTGTGACAGTAGCATGTCATTGGGGCGCATGCCGTTGCTTTACGTAGTACTAGTACTCCAAAGGGCTTATGGGTGTTAACCTGTCACCAGTTGCCGTTGGGTTTAGGACTAAGCAACCCGTGCTTACTGGCTAAGCTTTGTCAATCACGTGCCACGAGGCGAGGGCGTTTAGGGACGAGAAGTGCAGCAGGAGTGCAGTGCAGGAGGACGGGGCCGGCAGAAAAAACCCCGGCCGACACGGCCGCCTGTTACATGCTCGAAGCAGTAAACGCCGCAGTTTCCCCAACCCCCAGAGAAGTTGCTCTCTGCTTGCTGTGGCTTGTCGCCCGTGGTCCGTCTCCGTCTCCGTCTCGAGGAGGGCGACGGCACGGTGGAAGGAATATGAGGAAGACCACTGCATCTGCATGCCCTGCTCGCTGCTGCGGACCGCCGGAGCAGACATGGCGGGACCGGGACACCACGTTTCGTCGCGTGCGCGCGCCGGACGGAGACGGACCACGGAGAGTCGGAGACACATGCCGGTGGCGGCTAGCGCCTGGCAAATAAAGCGGCTGCAGCCCTTGTTGTGTTGTTGGCCGCCTCCGGCTCCGGTGCACTGAACCGGCACCGGCACGACAGCTTCAAGAATCATCACGATTTGGTCGATCCGAACCGTTGATCGTGTGATCACTGTCACAGTAAGGACAGATCACGAGATCCATCCACTGAGACGCAAACGCAAAGATCACAAAAAGGAATATGCATATGCATGGCTTTCAAATTCACAATCACAAACACAAACACAAACACAGAGGATTAGTAGGTTAATCAATGCTCGCAGCACCTCCAAAATCAGTGACAGATCTACGTACACGCCCTAACAAACAAGCTCGCCGCCGGTGATCGCCACCGCCGCCACCGTCCTTGCACTTGCAGTAAGATTATTGCGATCAGTGGTAACGACTCCAAGCACTACAAGGTCAGTTTTTTTTCCCCTCAGGGAACAGCGGCGCCGCTGCTGCTCGCGGCAGCGCCGGGCGCCGCCGTCCGCTCGAGCACCATCACGGCGTCCCTCATGGAGGGCCGCTTGCCGGGCGCCATGGCGCAGCACGCGAAGGCGAGCCTGAAGCACGCCAGCAGCGCGTCCTCCCGGCCGTCGGCCTCGCCGCGGAGCGTGGGGTCGGCCATCCGGAGCACGCGGCCGTGCTCCTCGGCGGCCACCAGCCCCGCGTGCCACTGGCACAGCTCCACCTCCGAGTAGACCCGCCCGGAGAGCAGCTCCAGGAGCACCATGCCGAAGGCGTACACGTCCCACTTGGCGGTGGGCCGCAGGTTCTTCAGGCACTCGGGCGCCTGGTAGGGCGCCGGGGCCGACGACGACGACGACACTGCCGCTGCCGCCGCCGCCGCGGCGGCGGACGCCGACCCGCAGGGGCTCGCCCCCGGCCCGGGCATCTGGGACAGGTCCGGCAGGCTGCTCGTCGAGTGCATCGACCGCTTGCTCCCGAACAGCCGCGCCGACGCGCCCACGCGGTAGTGCGACGCCGCCTCGCCCGACAGCAGCCGGTCCAGGCCGAGGTCGCCGATCCAGGGCTCCATGTCGGCGCCTAGCAGGATGTTGCTCGGCTTCAGATTGCCGTGCACGCCCTTCTTCTCGTGGATGTACGCCAGCCCGCGCGCCACGCCGCGCGCAATCCGCAGCCGCGCCTCCAGGCTCAGGTGCAGCGGCGACGACGACCCGAACCGCCCTGCAGATGCAGCAAAATCACCCGGTCGGTCATATCATCAAATCAAGTGAAGTGAATCTCGTAATCGTAACAATGCAACACCAAGGTGTTATGCGTTGAGGCAGGAGTAATTTGCAACTACTCAAGCATCCAAGGACAGTTCTCTCAGTGTTTTGCTTGATTTGTAGGTTAAGAGGACGAGTCTTCAAGATTTCCAGCAAAATTGCAATGATTTGTGTGAGCAATGACAAGTTTTTTGCACTATCAGTACCTATGACCAGTACGATTTTTTTTTTTTGGCGGATCTATGACCAGTACGATTAAGCTCTAGGCCTCGTTTAGTTGGAAGAATAGGGGAGAAAAATACTGTATCAGAATTCCTGTAGCATTTCGTTTGTATTTGGTAAAAATTATCCAAATTTTGACTAACTAGGCTTAAAATGTTCGTCTCGCGAAGTACAACAAAACTGTGCAATTAGTTTTTTATTTCATCAACATTTAGTACTCCATGCATTTGCCGACATTTTGATGTGACGGGGAATCTTCTTTTTGCATAGTGGAATTTGGGTGAGAATTTGGGGAACTAAACGAGGCCCTAGACAATAGATGAATCAGTACTACTAATGCGCATTGAAGCTGCCGCACGTACAATCAGTAAAGTGCCATCTTTTCATAGGACTCAAGCCGTTGCAGCCAAGACTCCAACTTCGCAAATGATTATAGGTTATGAATTGTACAAGTGAGTGCATCACGAGTTCTGTTAAGATGTCGGTGTCAAATCAAGCAACTTCTCCGATGCAATTTTAGTATCTGAATGGAAGTTAGTGCTGAATGTGGTAACGCAAAATAGACGACGGAGGAACTTACTGCTGAACGCGATGTTGGCAAGGCTGCCATTGGGGGCGTAGTCGTGGATGAGGAGCTTCTCGTCGGCGCCCCAGTAGAAGCCGCGCAGCCGGAGGATGTTGGGGTGGCGGAACCGGGCGACGGCGCGCACCTGCGCCTCGAAGTCCTTGAGCTTTTCGGCGCCGCCGCTCTCGCCGATGCGGCGGACGGCCAGTGCGGTGCCGTCGGCGAGCACGGCCTTGTACACGATGCTCGAACCCGTGGCGCCGAGGATGTAGGCCGACGCCTTGAGCAGCGTTTCCATCTCGAGCTCGCCGTCGCCGTCGACCGTCACCAGCGTCGCAGGCGCGGGGGGCGCCTGCTGCGGGGGCAGGCTGTGCTTCTTGCTGCCGCCGTGCTCCTGCGGGGTGCTCCGGCCGATGAAGCTTCCCCCTCTCTTCTTGAGGTCCTCTTCGTCGTCGGACTCGCCGTCCGACGACGCGGAGTACTCGGAGCTGTCCGAGCCGTCGTTCCTGCGGCCAATGCAGCACCCCGTCGACGTGGACGCCTTCTCTTCTTTGCCTCCGGCGTGGATGTCAAGCGTCTTGACCCCGCCGTCGATTCCTCGCGCGCTCTTCTGCTGCAGCGGCGGCGTTGTTGGGTCCTGCTCCCGACGCTGCCGCCTCTTCTTCCTCACGTGGTACGCATACATGAACAGCATGAATAGGAGGCCGACGCCAGCGATGTCCCCGACGACGATGGCCACGATGGCCGCGGGACGAAGCTTATCCTGCCCGCTCGGCGGCTGCCCCGGGGCTCCCGGCGGGGCGCGAGTGGGGTTCTTGGGGATGGCCGCGAACGCCGGCGGCGAGTCGGTGGCGTTAGGAGGGTTCGACAGCGACGACGGGATGGAGCACGCCTGCTTCAGCGGCGGCCCGCATAGGTTCGGGTTGCCCTCGTACGCCGCCGCTGGCTGCGCGGCGAACGGGCCGGCCTGTGGGATCGCGCCGGTGAAGTTGTTCCGCGACAGGTCCACCGTCGCGTTCGCGGGGACGAGCGCGGCCAGCTCGGTCGGCACCGCGCCGGCGAGCTTATTCGACGAGACGTTGAGCAGGCGCAGCCGTGTCCCGCCGAAGTCCGACGGGAGGGAGCCGTTGAAGCCGTTGCCGCTGAGGTCAACGAGCTCCAACGTCCCGAGGCCCCCGATGGGGAGCTCGCCGGCGAGGCGGTTGCCTGCGAGCCCCAGCACGACGAGGCTCGGCAGCCTGCACAGCGCGGCGGGGAGGCGGCCCGCGAGCGCGTTGCCCGAGAGGTTGAGCTCCTGGAGCCCGCGCGCGTAGGCCGCCGCCCCGGCGTCCGGGAGCTCGCCGGAGATGGCGTTGCCCGCGAGCGAGAGCACGCGGAGCTCGGTGGCGTTGAGCAGCGTGGCCGGCAGGCCGCCGCTGAGGCTGTTCCCGGAGAGGTCGAGGTGACGCAGGTGCTCGACGCGGCCGAGGTCCGGCGGCAGCGTGCCCGAGAGCTGCGCGTTGGGGAGCACGAGGCTGATGACCCGCGACACCGTGGCCGCCGCCAGCGACGCGCCGAGGCTGCCCGCCGCGGTGGCGTTGCGCACTGGCGCGGGCGCGGGCGCGGGAGCGGAGTTGCCGTCGCCGTCGGCGGAGGCCGCGGTCACGTTCACCGCCGGCGCGGCCTGCGGGAAGCCGTTGCAGACGACGCCGTTCCAGGCGCACGGCGCGGCGTCGCTGTAGGTCCAGCCGGCCAGCGCGCCCAGCGGGTCCGCGGTGACCGCGTTCTTGAAGGCCATGAGCAGCACCCCGTCGGCATTGAGCCCGCGGGAGCGGGCGCACAGCGAGGCGAGAAGCAGCAGCTGCACCACCGCTCCCGCCGCAGGTCGGCCGCGACCCGTCCTCCGCCCATCCATTGCCGCTTCCTAGACGCCCAGCGCCGGCGCCAGCATGTCCGTCCTCGGTCGTCGGTCCTCCTCCTCCTCCTTGGTTCCTAGCTTCCTCGGCTGCAGAGCAGGCGTTGACCGCTCCCGCCCCGGCCGGGTTCCTTTTGGTAGCTCGGCGCCCTCCCCTCGCGGTCAGGGCTCAGGTCAGGAGCAGCAGCAGGTGGAGAGGCGGTGCGAGCAGTGAGGAGAGGTTGGCAATGGCATGTGAGGCTGGGTGAGTGGAGCGGAATAAAGAAGCGATGCGCCGGGTGGGTGGCCGCGTGGGCTGCAAGGGGTGTGGGAACTGGGAAGCCGAGGCCGTGAAACCTCCCCGGTTTTGAGCTGCGCTGCCCGGCCGCTATGAATTTTCGAGTTGGGGGCCCGGACGGCAGCCGGCATGCAGTACACACGTCGTTGTCGCCTCTGACCTCCGCTCCGCTTCCCTACCGACTACCGAGGGGACAGACAGCTCGGTCCGTCTCCATGGATGGATGCAGTAGCAGGTAGGGATGAAAACGGTACGAATATTTTTCGATCGTAGGCCTTGTTCAGTTCCCCAATTCTCTCCCCAAATTCCACTATGCAAAAAGAAGATTCCCCGTCACATCAAAATGTCGGCAAATGCATGGAATACTAAATGTTGATGAAATCAAAAACTAATTGTACAGTTTTGTTGTACTTTGCGAGACGAACATTTTAAGCCTAGTTAGTCAAAATTTGGATAATTTTTACCAAATACAAACGAAATGCTACAGGAATTCTGATACAGTGTTTTTCTCCCCAATTCACCAATCTAAACAAGGCCGTATTCGAGATCGAATCTGTTTAGAGGGGTTTTAATCTGTTCGTATCTGAATCCGGATATTTAACATCCGATACCGTATTCGTATCCGAATATTTAAATCACATATTTATGATGTCGATATCCAATCGTATTTTATCCGGCATTTTTTATACTATCCGTATTTGAATCCGAATCCAGACATAAATATGAAAACAAATAATTTTTTTTGGCAAAATGCTACTGTAGCAGTTTCGTTGTTATTTGGCAATTAGTATCCAATCATGATCTAATTAGGCTTAAAAGATTAGTCTCGTCCATTTCGTCTAAATTGTGTAATTAGTTTTATTTTTTATCTATATTTAATGCTTCATGCATGTGTTCAAAGATTCGATGTGACGGAAAATCTGAAAAATTTGGCAAAATTTTTGGCATCTAAACTGTACCTAGGAGCAGCAGCTGTGCTGGAGGTCCAGGCCGTCGCGTGGTGGCGTGGATCATGGCATCGTAAAGCGTGACGCTGAGCCTCGACCTGCCGTGCGTGCCCAGGCCCAGGCCCTCCGCCTCCGGTCGGTCGGCTCGGCTCGGGTCTCCATCGCCGGCCCGCCGGCCGGCCGCGCGATGCTTTTGAGTTGGGTCGCGGTTGGGGACGGACGGATAACGGATTTTTGTCGTGGATATTAGGTCGTTGTCTGCTCATCCCTTACGCTGAAATTTAGTTTATACGGATACTTATACTGAAATGGTACGAGAAGAAGACGATGTTCCGTAAGTGAAAAGTAGCCAAGCGAACAGGGTCGTTGATGCAGAAAAAACGAAAGTGACGGGTGTACGTGTACGCGTCGACGGCTTCTTTTTCGGTTAGATCGGCGTCTCGAGTTTGGTACTGTACCGGACGGGGTGCTGGTCGTCTCTCGTCTGCCGTCTCCTTTAAAAAGACTAAGGGCCTGTTTAGATGCAAAAAATTTGGTAAAATGGACACTGTAGCGTTTTCGTTGTTATTTGGCAATTAGTGTCCAATCATAGTCTAATTAGGCTTAAAAGATTCGTCTCGTGGATTTCGTCTAAACTGTGTAATTAGTTATATTTTTTATTTATATTTAATGCTTCATGTATGCGTCCAAAGATTCGATGTGATGGGAAATGTGAAAAATTTTGCAAAATTCTTGAGGAACTAAACTGAGCCTAATCTTTTGGACAGGAAACGGACACTTCATTCATACTACTTCAACGCTGCATGCTAATGCTACGTCTGGGCAGCTGCCTGCCGCTTTCATACACAGGCCTCGTTTATATCCAAAATTTTTGAGGAAAAAATTCTGGTAGCACTTTCGTTATTATTTGGTAAAATTTGTCTAACATGAATTAATTAGGCTCAAAAGATGTTATTTTTTTACTTACATTTAATGCTCCATGCATACATCCAAAGATTCTATGTGACGGGTACTGTGCAAACTTTTTTTATATTTTTGTCAACTAAACAGGCCCACAGTTACACTTCGCGCTACCCTCCTCCTCCTACCGAGCATTTTTTTAATAAAACTAGATATAAAAGTAATATAACATGCTATATATAACATGCTATATAACCTGGCCGACAGACGATGGATCAACACAAGACAACCCTGTTCGCTGGAATTTATCAGTCCAGCTTATTAGTCATGTTACTGTGTTTTTCTCTAATAACAAAACATTATCAGCTGGTTTATCGACCGTAAAAACCATCAGCCAAACTGTTATAGGGAGAGGACACTGGTTAGATTCGCATTGGGGGACCTCTGGAATAAATGCATGGATGATGGGATGATCGCCTTGCAATGAATGCGAGACGATTTCTCCATAAACCTTGATACTATGCCATCGGGCAGGGGGTCCCCCGGAAGAGGAAAAGTCGGTTGTCACGTTACTGTACAACAATGCTCTAGTGTGAAAAGGAGTTGGAGGACGAAAGGCCAGGAGATCGAATCTTGATGCATGCATGCCAACCAAACCAATGTGTAATGGTGGCCACCCACGCACATGTGCCCATGCACGCATGCCGCAGCTTTGCATTGCTACGGTTTTGCTTTGCTAGCTCCTGTTCCCGTGTCCCTTCAGTTAGGTGTTGAGATTGAGGCGACGACGACGACAGTGAAATGATCGAGCGCCGCTGCCCTGTCGTCGTAGCATGTACGTACACATCTGTCGTCCCATGGCCACGTACTACGCACGCACACATGTTCCTTGTCACATGGCGTGTACGCTTGTTGGGTGGTCGTGCTCATGCATGCATGCTAGTAGCTTTTGCTCGGTTTCCATCGTCTTTGGAATGGATGCGATATATATATATATATATATATATATATATATATATATATATATATATATATATATATATATATATATATATATATATATATATATATATATATATATGCATGACATCTTAGCAGCAAGATTATTATTAATCGATCGATCGATGGAGGACAGTCGCTTTCACGATTGAGGAAATCATTATGCTTTTGTTTTCCAGCTCGAGTTTGTTGCTTGTTCAACGTCAGTCATGCATGGAGCCAGCAGTTCTGGACAAAACATATTATACTATACGCAAGGAATCCGTCGTTCGATCATATGCATGCAACAACAAGATGATGCTACGTAAGACAGTTAGGTCATAATTTCAGAATCATGCATGCATGGTGTATAATGGGATTGTCGGTGACTGAACATCATATATAGGCAATGTATGGCAGTGGCATATATATAATTAATTTATTTAACGGTCGGTTTTCTGAAGGACGTACGACGGAGTTCAAGCGCAAAATTAATTAATTAAGCATGTGTGTACCTTGTGTAACAATGGATATGAAAACAAAAAATCTGATTGTCTCGCAGGGACTCCTGCCCTAGCGCCGCCGCCGTCGCCCCCGCCGTCCACCACCGCTGGTCCCCCTCCCTTCGCCTCTGGCATCTCGCCGGGGGCTGAAGGGAGTGGGGATCCATTATTTTTAATAAGTTTTTTTTCAGTAGATCGAGTCATTAGGGTTAGTGTCTCTCCATGCCAAATTATTTGGTACTGGAGTTTTATCTCCTCCTTCTCCTCATCTCTGTCGACAGTGAAGGAGAAGGGTGGAATCGTGTTCTCCATGGCGGCTCCGTTGAAGATGAGGGCGACAACATCGACGTCAGTATCTTCATCGACATGACGACATGGAGACTTTTGTTTCCAAACGGCGGCATCAAGGCGGAGATGATGTCGCCGCTATGGAATAATTTTCTCCGGTCTCTTCTCCGTTTTATTGTGGTTAGATCTGGCCACGATGAAGGACTAGGGAGAATAATTTTCAGATCAGTCTTCCTCACTCTTCGGTGGCAGAAAGAAGAAGAAGGAAGGCACCAGAAAGAAGAAGTTCCTCAATTCCGCCTACAGGAATGTTGGCCGCTATTCGTTGGGCATTTGTTCTCAGGCCATTTGCCGAGTGTTTGCCTGTGCGGTCATCCATACTGCAAAGCATCTAACAGGTTAGGTTTTGAGTTGTGCTATCCATAGCGTGGGTACTATTTTGTAATCCAGAGTGCGTGTAATGTGTTGATGTACCCCGCTATCATTATAATATAATTCTTCTTTCGTCGCAAAAAAAAAGCATGTGTGTACTCGTTGAGCCAGTATGTATACATGTCTACGTACAGGGAGAGACAACGAAGTACAAGGAGAGACAACGAAGTACAAGTTGGCGCAATGCATGCATGAGCGAGACATCCATGCTCTGTTGTCCGTGCATAAGATTTTCTGTCATGCATGAAAAACAAGCAACGTGTTAGTTTCTGGAGGAAATTAACGGTATTAGTATATAATATGACCACTTCCGTATATACTCCACATATATTAATTATTATTGAAGTCGTTGTCATGAAACATGAGTTGTTTTGGTAGATTTGTCTGGTCAATATACAAAGGAAAAGTTTCGGGTTTTCTACTCCATATATTATCATTTCAGGATTTAACACACTACACACACTATTTTGCCTCAGACCCACAGTACTCCAGGGATCCAGGTGTCAGTGACACATCAAACGAGAAATAAATCCGGATGTGGAAATGAGCCAGCAAGTCGGTAGCATCATATGTATATGTATGCTCATTACTGACATTTGGAGCAGTAGTAACATACTGTAGATGTCCTACTATAATGCGTTGTGGCAATATACGAGAGGCCTGATCGAGATGATGTTGGTGTGTGCCGCGCGTGTGAAATGATTGGGTCGAATTGGGGTCCCTTTCCGAGCTTGCACCGCCACTTGTAATTTGGAGTATACTACTGCTTGCATCAGAGAAAGAAAAAACAATTCTAGTTCTAGTTTTAGTCAAGCCGTCTAAAATTTAACCAAATTTATAGAAAATATTATCAATGCTTACGGCACCAAATTTAAATACTATAAAAACAAATCTAATGATACTTATATAATATTATAAAATTAATATTTTTTGTACAAAATATTTAGGAATATTTTTGATATAAAGTTGATTAAACATACTCCCTTTGTCCCTAAATATCTGTCGTTTTTGTATTCCGAGAAACAACTCTGACTAAATATATAATAAAATATATTAATATTTATGGTACATAATTAGTATCATTGGAAAGATCTTTGAATATAGTTTTTTTAATAAATTTATTTGGAGATACAAATGTTGCACGTATTTTCTACAAATTGAGTTAAATTTGTGGCACGTATAATACGATGATAGTTATTTTGGATGGAGAAAGTAAGTAAGATGAATTAATTTAAAAATGTAATTCTACTCGCGCGGGACGGAACAATATTTGGTACCAACAAAAGTAGTCTCTTCTCCAATGGCGCGCGATAAGTTTGAGCGTTGCACGTGATGACTGCACGAGGGGCCACATGGGATGAGACGGGAGATACTATGTCATCGATCATGTCGCCATGATGCGAGCGTGAGATGAGATTGGTAATCCACGGGCAACGGCCTGTTTAGTTGGCAGAAAGTGAAAAAAAAAAGTTTGCACAGTAACTTTCACATCGAATCTTTAGATATAGCATGGACGTCGAGATGAATCTTTTGAGCCTAGTTAATTTATAATTAGATAAATTTTATCAAATAACAACGAAAAGTGCTACAAGAATTTTACTCAAACTTTTTTTACATCTAAACAGGCGGGTAAAAAAAAAAGTTGCTCGTCCTACGTCTCATCTGGGATTCATGTGATGTACGTACTGCTGATGCGTGCTGTCCTTTTGTGTTCGAGTGCATATATGTTTTCTTTTTGAAACTCCCCAAAATCTTTATAGACTCGCCGGAACATCGCTCTAGGGCTTCATCATTGGCTCTGGCCTGGCTGGGGATGTTGGTTGCTTAATACTAGCGGAATCTGGATTATAGTTAATTAATGTGTGGATTGCAGCTAAGAGGTACTCTAAACAAGCATCAGGGTAAAAGGATAATTCTTCTTCTTCTACTGTATCCAAAAGTCCATCTTCTTTGCTGGACCTACAGGAGTTAAAA
>CM039615.1:49967230-50019268 GCA_022457205.1 Saccharum spontaneum | reverse complement strand
GAGGATCTTGAACCAGGAAAGAGAAAGTTTGTAGAGGAGGATGTGGGGCAACATTTCTCTCTAGATGATGATGAACGGCCAATAGGGGGCAAGAAAGCTAAGGAGCAGATGAAGAAGAAAAAAAAGAGCAGCCTTGTATAATAGATCTTTGAAGATGAGCTTAACAACTTTCTAGATGCTCAAAAAGCAGCAAATGAAGGGCGTGCAGGAGATGTTAGAAACACAAAGGCATGTGTCCAGTGAGAAGCTTGAATCTCAGAGGCTTGCTCACCTTGCAGCCATGTCTGAGTTGATTGAGGCTGATTTCAGCCATGTCTTTATAGAGGACATTGTAGTCACCATACCTCTATCCCAAACTCATCTTACTTCTACAGCCCATCAGAACACTCTCATCTTCCTACTCGTGCTCTCTCATCTTTCTACTCAGCCCAAACCATGTCTGACTCATATTCATACTCAGATGATTCTGATGAACTAGCTCCTTCCAAAATCATTGAACAGCATGTTGCAGAGCAGAGCGTCCTTGACTCCTTTGCTAGGACGCTCATAATGAAGATCAAGGCTGCCTTCACGGGTGGGGTTTCTCAGCGACAATATGGTCCTAGAAAGAGCATTCGGAGGGATCATGGAGGTGCTCATGAGCGTCTTGTAGAGGACTACTTTGCTATAGAACCACTCTACGCCGAGAGTATGTTCCGTACTAGATTCCGTATGAATAGGCGTCTATTCTTACGCATTGTGGATGCCCTTGGTCAGTGGTCTCCCTATTTTACTTATAGGGCAGATTGTGCTGGTCGAATAGGGTTGTCACCACTGCAGAAGTGTACAGCAGCCATGCGCATGCTGGCTTATGGCACTCCTGCAGATGCTCTTGATGAGTACTTGAAGATTGGAAAGTGCACTGCATTACAGTGCTTGGACCAGTTTGCACGAGGGGTGATTGAGGTGTTTGGTGGGGAGTACATGCGACGCCACACACGTGAGGATGTTGAGCGTTTACTCCAGGTTAACGAGTCTCGTGGTTTCTCTGAAATGCTAGGTAGCATAGATTGCATGTACTGGCGTTGGGAGAAGTGTCCTTTAGCATGGAGGGGCCAATTCACCCGTGGTGATTATGGAGTTCCAAATAGTCCTAGAAGCTGTTGCTTCTCAGGACCTTCATATTTGGCATGCTTTCTTTGGAGTTGCTGGGTCAAACAATGACCTTAACGTGCTCAACCAGTCCTCATTATTTTTTGATGCTTTAAAAGGAGAAGCCACTCAAGTTCAGTTAATGGGAATGAGTATAACATAGGTTATTACCTTGCTGATGGTATATACCCAGAATGGGCAGCCTTCATGAAGACTATTATACTTCCTCAAACAGAGAAGCATAAGTTGTTTGCCAAGCACCAGGAAGGGGCAAGGAAAGATGTGGAGCGTACTTTTGGGGTACTGCAGTCCCGTTTTTCCATTGTTCGCCGTCCTGCACGCCTGTGGAAGAGGAAGAGTGTTGGAAGGATCATGCTAGCTTGTGTGATTCTCCCACAATATGATAGTGGAAGATGAGAGAGAGGATGCTACTATTCATATTGATTTGAATGAGAATCTAGGGGCATCCATTGCTCTACCTCCTGAAGTGAACACTGGTGGTAATTTGTGCTTCGCTGATGTGTTGCGTAGAAAAGCTGCTATCCGTGCTCGTCCACAGCATACCCATTTTAAAAATGATTTGGTCGAGCACATTTGGCGTAGGTTTGGAAATAGCCATCAGAACTAGTCATGGTAGAATTATGAAACCTACATGTTTCTGTTATTTTTCCCTTCACAGTGAGAACTAACATGATGTCTTACATGTATCTTTTCAGGAATCAGGACTGGGCATGGCGTGCTGAATCGAGCAGATGCTACTTGCAGGTATCCACTCTAAAATTCTGAACATGTTCTCTTCAACATATTTGATCCACACTTGTCCACAAACAGAAACTTTTCTAGCTAATTTTCAGGATCCATATGTTTGACTTTCGCATTATTATGCTTGCAGTGTTTTCACTTTTGATGCAAATGGGCTGGCTGCTGCATTCTGCCAGTTCAGCTATCAACTATGGCTTCATGCTTCTAGCACCGTCGTCTAGATCAATAAATAATGGCCTGTGTGCCAGTGAACTTGTTTAGTACTGTTTTTAGTTAATGGCTTGTGTGCCAACGAACTTATTTAGTATTGTTTTTAGTTAATGGTCTATGTGCCAGCGAACTGTTGCTTGAAATTTGTCATCTATCTGGTATTGTTGCTTGAAATTTGTATTGTTTCTTGAAATTTGCCATCTATCTGCCAATGGCCTTCCATTTTATTATGTTGTTTGGTAAAATGGTTCATCTCAGATTTTGTTTGGTAAAATCGTATGGATGAGCATATTTGTTTTCTAGTTGAATGAGCACATATATACGGCCACAAAGATGTGATCACAGCTGATGGTTTGCAGCTTGTTTGCACATTTGAGCAATAAATGATTATAATATGAGCAGCAGCCAGCCAAAGAGCTCATCTATTATATGAGTTGGCTATATAGCTGGCTGTGTATGACATGGCAGTGGCATGTCGCCCGCTGCTGGCTGGGTTATTAACCATGCTCTAAAGAGATATTTGGCGCCGTGAGGTCGTGGAGGACCGGAGATGCTTCTGCTTGCAGCATTGCTGTCTCATAACTCTGACCACTTATTAGTTATTTTACTACTTAAGGGGTGTTTAGTTCCTCAGGTGAAAATTTTTTAGATGTTACGTCGGATATTTTAAGGATGTTCGGATACTAATTAAAAAACTAACTACGTAAATCGTTTGGAAACCGCGAGACAAATTTATTAAGTCTATTTAATCCGTCATTAGCACATGCTAATTGTAGCACGATATTGTCAAATCATGAATTAATTAGGCTTAAAAAATTCGTCTCACAAATTTATTGTAATATGTGTAATTTATTATTTTTTTGTTTACATTTAATACTCCATGCATGTGTCCAAACATCCGATGTGATGGCGTAAAAATTTTTTAGGGAGAAACTAAACACCCCCTTATAATCGTGTTATGCTATTACAATTTTCCTTGCATGCTGAACCATGACCATTTTAAGTAACTATTTTTTTTTGTAAGGAAAGTTTCTATGCTCGGGAACACGGGAGAGAAAAACAGAAGTGTCCCTAGTGCATTTCTTTTCTCCAGTTAGAAGCGGCAAATTCTGTCTCCTTTTGTGCCACCAAGAGTTGCCCTACCTCCAATTTGGCTCTCCAAATTGAGCTAGAAGCAGCTCGCTGATACGTGGCTCTCCTCCTTTGCCGACAAAACGAGCTATCTGTGGTATCTGGCCGCCCAAAGGGGCAGGGAAATGGTCGTGAATAATTGCTCCTCATTGACATCAGATTATCCCTCCCTTAATAATGCTCTAGTCAATTGTTTTTTTCTTTCTTTATTATTTTTCCCGGAGGGATCAGCCCAGTCAATTGGTTTCAGACAGGCCTATCCGGCTAATTAAACAAAAAAAATTGCAATTATAATCGACACATGTTTCATCGACAAAAAGAAAAGATAATTTTGTCCACAGGACACTCATAAAGCGTGTATTTGTGTGCGGCACACTGTACTCATTGAATTAGTCACAAACACACTGCAAAAGCATTGTTTTTGTCCACAACACACCACACCCAGTTAAAGGACCATCTTGCCCTTGACTCTTTCCCAGGTCCTCCCTTTCCACTCATTTCTCAAGAATAGATTTTTTTTATCCATCTACAACTGTGCTAGGTATTAAGTTCGTGGGCTGAGAAGTTTTGTTGATTAAACTTTATCAAAATTTTCTTTGTCACTTTCCTCAAAAAAGTTTTTTGTTAATCACGAATTGGTGTTATGTAGGAAACAAGCGCCTCAGGAAAATGATCACCTATGCACACCAACAGAATAGGCCACATCAAATCTTTACATTGATAAATCTCTTTCTTCCAAGTTTAGCTGTTGTCTTTATTTTTTAAGTGTAAATTACACTATTATTTTCAAAGGTGGCAAGCATTCCAGTCAAGAACAACTCGAAGCCTTGTAAAATCTGTGTGCTGCTCATACGTTTTATACTCTCCTTCTCCACTTATAAATACAAGCCAATGACGGATCTTTTGATGAAAAAAAACAGTCACTTCTTGTTAATTCGGACTGCAGTAGCAACCAGCGTGCCGCCCTCAATTGGAATCAAGAGTTCTTGGTGACATACTGTACTACTCAACAGTGAAAGAGAGATCACATGCCTGGTCGAAGTTAACACAATTGTTGGCCGTGATGCCCAACACTTTTTCTTCACCAAAGTCGGCTGACTTTGGCCACCGGATTCCGCCCTTCCCCTGTCAGGTCGTGTGCGCATCCCTGGACCCCATGCTTGAGGAAGCGGCTTTGCCTCCGCTGCCAGTATGGGAATTGGCCCCATGGAAGGAATTGGGTGGCCATGCCATCAGCAGTCCATCTGATAACGTTGATGTGTCGGGCGTCCACGTGCAGTCCACTCCGAACTCTACTAACGTTTCGGATCCGGCAGCTTGTTGTTGGGTTGGTGCTGAGTGTGCGCCTCCTGTCACGATCTCAAGCTCTCCATTGCCTTCTACTATGGAGATTGATGGCTCCGATGGGGCGCTTATGTCGCAGGGTTGTGGCCCAGATGTCGTCCAGCCTTCTGCCACCGCCACGCCAGATATGGCTACTGATGTCGTCAAGGATTTCATCGACTCCTTCCGACGGCCCCTGTAGCAGCCCCTCGTCGCGTCGCCTCCTAGGTTGAAGGTGACCAGGAAGATCAACTATGATGTGGACGATGATTTCGTGCCCAAGCGCAATGCTCGTCTAAGGAGCCGAAACCAGAAGCTCAGGCGAGGAAGGTTATGATGAAGAGACTAGGCCTCGAAACACCGACGGAAGTCCCCGATGCGGCATCCTTTGAAGACTTTCAACAAGCCTTCGCTTTGCCGCTTTCACCCATGACGAGGGAGGCAATGGATGCGCTCTTTCCGATTAGGCGGGGTACGAAGGGTGCAGCTGTGGCTAATGCGTAGATGAAGTTAGCTGCCTTACTTGCTTCACTCTATGGCCAAATAGTACATTTTAATGGATTTGATTCTCTAGTGTTCCGGTCGTACTAGTGTCTCGCTAGCAAGAATGGTAACACTGTTGTAATAACCTTTTAAAATTTTCTCTTAACGAAAAACGGATTAAATACCCGATCGAGAAAAAAAATTGCTGGCCATGGGAGGAGAAAAGAAGATTAGTAGAGGGAGAAATGCGAAGGGGATGGAGAGTGGGCCCGTGGGCTAGCTGGTCATTTTTTTTGCTTTGGTGTGTTGGAGACAAAATGCACAAAATCAAGATGCCCAGCGGATAAAATTGACGAATTGAGCGTGGTGCACACAAATCCACTCTTTATGAGTGTCCTGTGGACAAAATTATCAGTCCCCTGGGGTCTGGGGCCTACTGTGGACAACAGTTGTGGCCTCTTTCCTCACTTAAGAAAGGGGGGGCCGTTCTGACGGGTTCGTGTCAAGCAGCCCTTCAGAGTTTCAGCGGGGTATAATGAACAGGTGGTGACAACTCCTGATCCACCTGATAAGCACCAAGCTTAGCCAGTAGCACTCTCTGTATCTGGTCACGTAACAATACGTGCAACATTCCTGATAAGCCCACCAACGAGAAAAGAAAACGCCTGGTCTGACCTGACCTGGCTCCCATGTTTCATCAATCAATCAATTAAGGGGCCGGGGAGTAGCTGTCAAATTGGGACACACACAGCACGAACACAAATGAAGAGGGAAAATAAAAAAAAGGCCTAGCCATTTCTTTACGAGTGCGGTACTGTGGCGTATGCGTGACTCAGCACCGGCGTTGTGTGTCGTGTCCCTTTCCCGAGCCGTCAACTTCAGATCGAGCGCGGGAGAAGCCGAACTGCCGAAGCATGAAGCCACTGGCAAACGACGACACCTCCGCCGACCGAGGCCCTGTTTAGTTGCCAAAAGATTTTGCAAATTTTTTTAATTTTCCTATCACATCGAATCTTTGACATATGTACGAAGTATTAAATATAAATAAAAAATAAAACTAATTACACAGTTTAGACGAAATGGACGAGACGAATCTTTTAAGCCTAATTAGATCATGATTGGACATTAATTGTCAAATAACAACGAAATTTGTTATAGTGTCATTTTAAAAAAAAATTGCAACTAAACAGTTGCCCCGAGAGGAACAGGACGCGCGCGCACGGCCGCACGCTGCCTGTGCCCGCCTGGAACTGGACGAGTCGCGGCGCGTCGAGAACCTTGTGCCCCGCGCCGCGCGGCTCCTGATTAGCGCTGGGGCGACTGGGCGAGGCAAGTGAGAATGTGAGATAGATCTCCCCATGATGTGTGTGAAAAAATGCGGAGGGGGGAGCGGAGTCCGGCTGCCCGGATCGCAGCGCATGATGGTTGTGATCGATCACAGGATCTGGCTGCCTGGCTGGCCGGGTTCTTCGGCGCACCGTCAGGCGCGCGCGTTGGTTCCACCTGCAGGAAAATCATCGCCTTTTTCTCGTTCGTGGTCGGGAGTTCGAGCGGTATCTGATCTCTCACGTAATCACGTTGCATACCACGAGCCGCTGTAATCATCGGCCAAAATCGTTGTATTCGGTGATGATGAGCAGTACCAGACTGCAGGGTGCAGGGAGTCTTTGCCACGCAGCACTACTGATTGGACTCACTGACTCGGCACAACTTGTAAACTTCTGTATTCACGAACTCAGGATCACCTCAGCCTGCTCGCTGTAACTTCTCCGGCTGCGGCTGTTTGATTCGTCTCGTTTTCGCTTGATTCTTCTGGATACACCTGAAAACGAAAGAAGCTCCATAATTGCACAAGGTTATCATCACTCTACGCCTTCGCCTGCCGAGTCCTGATCGCAGTAAGCAATACAGCATATCAATATGGGAGGAAAAAAAATCAGGCGGGCTCCTTCCTGCACGCAGGCAGAGACGCGGCCAAGTTCCCCTTGGCACTGGCCAAGCGTCGACACGGACAGACGGGTCTCTTTCCGCGCCGCGGTAGCCGGTAGGGCCGGTGCACACGCGGCAGGCAGGCTGAAACTGAAAGGCAGCCGAGCGGAGCCTCGCAGTGCCTTTGCCGCGACGACGCACCCGCGCGAGGGGGAGGAGGCGTGCGCGGTCGGTCTCTGTCCATCCCCGCGCCCGCGCTCCGCCCTGTCCGGGATGCCGTCGATCCGCCTGGCCCCGGCTGCCTGCGACGGGTCTGATACGTCGCTGTGCTTCTCTAACACTTGGCCACAGATGATCCCCGCAGAAAGTGTGCCAACATCGGCGGATGCCCGGTGACCCGGGCCGGGAACGAAAGCGGCTGGCCGTCGGGCTTACAGGGCAGTGTGGTTTTTTGTTCAGTCATCACTGAGAAATTATCTCGGTTCACGATTATGTTTGTGATGTCACCTCCCGCTGCAGTCTTTGAGGCCCATGTATCACAATGTCATGGAACAGAGTAGGTACTGTGTGACAACCAGTACAGCACTCCAGGTCGTGTACTGTACGTGCACCCGGACTCCCGGAGGATATGATATGATATGACCCATGTTAAGCCCCGCCAGTTCGAAACGATAACGCAGGATTGCAGGTGGGTAAGTTTAGCTACGAACCTACGACCCGCATATTACTAATCTGAAAACGGTGCTCACGAGCTATTATTAAGAATAATAATACCAGCCAACTGGATACGCTGCATTGCCAGACAGCCGAGACCCAGGTGCCGCCGTGGTTTAGCTGTACAGTACAGTACGTCAAACACAGGTCGACATCCAGCCGTGAAAACAGAAAGAAAAATCGCCGTTTGCCCCGTGAATCCTCCTCCTCTGCTCTGCTGCTGCGGAATGTCAAATGGAAGCGAGAAGCATCCAACTCCAACACTCCCATGGCATCCGCCGCCGTCCTGTGTCCTCCCGCCACGCATCTGCACGCGGTCCCACCAGACCAGAGATGCAGATACCTAGGTCCCGAGCGCACGCTACCCCGTCGTTCACAATCACAGCCAGCCAGTCAGCCACCGTTATATAACCCCACGCCTCCCTCCTCCCGCTCGGATTCCCATTCCACCTCCACCTGTACCCCGCCACCACCACCCAAGCCACGCTGCCTGCCCGCCCAAGCAAACGAGAGAGCGCGGGCGCGCGGCCGACCGACCGACTAGAGCTTCGCAACGCAATCGAACCGCTCGACTCGATCGCATCGAACCGACCGATCGCCTCCCTGTTGGTCCCCATGGGGCGGCGGCTGAGCGCGTCCGCCGCCGCGTCAACGGCGTCAGCGGAGCCGCTCCTCCCGCGGACGCTGAAGCGCGGGGTGCTGCTGGAGCGGTGCGCGTCGCACGCCGACGACGAGCTGCAGTGGTTTCGCTCCTGCCTGCGGTGGGTGTGCATGGACCACTCGGGCCCAGGCCAGGCGGCGCTGTCGTGGCTCCTCTTCCTCGTCCTCGCCATCATCGTCCCGGCAGCGGCGCACTTCCTCCTCGCCTTCCGGGCGTCGCGCCGGCCCTTCTCGGCGGTCGTGCAGCTCTCGCTCTCGGCCGCCTCGGCGGCGGGGTTCCTCTGCCTCTCCTCCTCCTTCCGCCGCGTGGGGCTCCGCCGCCTGCTCCACCTCGACAAGCTCCGGGGCAAGAGCGACCGCGTCAGGCTCAACTACACCGCGCGCCTGGCTTTCTCCTTCCGCCTCCTCGCGTCCCTCGTCGCGCCCTGCTTCGCCGCCGAGGCCGCCTACAAGGCCTGGTGGTACGCCACCTCCGCCGACCGCGTCCCGTTCTTCGCCAACGACGTCCTCAGCGACGTGCTCGCCTGCTCGCTCGAGATGGCGTCATGGATGTACCGCAGCGCCGTCTACCTCCTCACCTGCGTCCTCTTCCGCCTCATCTGCCACCTCCAGGGGCTCAGGCTCGAGGACTTCGCGGGCTCGCTGCTCGAGGAGGTCGAGGAGGGCCGCGCCGGGGTGGATGCCGTGCTCAGAGAGCACCTCGACATCCGCAAGCAGCTCAAGGTCATCAGCCATCGCTTCCGCAAGTTCATCGTCGCCGCACTGCTCATCGCCACCGCCAGCCAGTTCGCCTCCGTGCTCCTCACCACGCGACGCGACTCCGTCGACGACCTCCTCAACACCGGCGAGCTCGCGGTGAGTCTTACTATTACTCGTGATTAATTGCTCGGCTTCGTGTTCAATTTTTTATGAGCTGCGCCCAATTAGGCACAATTGTTGAATTCCCAAATTCCATTCGCTTAAGAAGTGAGGAGAACTTTACAGTGTCTGCTTTCTTAATTTTGACGCAATCGATAATTGCCGTTGTGTCACTTTAAAAAAGCGCAACTGGGACAATATAGAATCGTTGAGATGACTGATGGATTGCCTACATGAAGGGATGAAGAATCGGGCCTAATCAAATGGGGAAAACAAAACAGGTGATCTGAACGCTGAATTGGACTGGGAATTGTGGATGATTGTATTGTGTTGTGACCCAATAGCTCGTTAGTTAGCAAATAGTGATTAGCGCGGTGTCAGAAACAGCAAACCTGAGGCGTGATGTGATACACGCCCAACTAGTAGATACGATCTGTCTGGCGCTGGATCTTGATTCTGAAAAGATGTTCTGCTGCACTGCACAGCTATTCCTTTCAAATCTGGAGGTAAACATGCAAAACCAGTATGCCAAGGCGGTGCGACCGTGCGAGTAAAGGACAATGATAATTGTACTAATTTAGTACATCACAAGCAGAACAGCTAAATTCCAAGTTTCTGTTGCAACTTTACTTCAGCTATTTTTTGCATTACTGCAAATGTGAGTCAACGTAGATTGCAGTTTACACGAGACGACACTTCATCTGAAAGAGAATGCTTAACAACTACGTACTCCAGTTAGAAGCATTTTGAACATGCCAAGAATAGGACTCCTGGACTCGCATCCTTGCACACTTGACAAAGATTCCAGCCTGTACTACTAAAAGAAGAACAATTCCAGTTTCAGAGTCAGACTGCGATTATGGTAGCCACAAGCTCGCGTATTTATTCCAACGACAATTTCAAAATCCTAACAACGATCCAATGTTTCGATCGCTTTGTTTCTTTCTTTTTCTTCCTGATGACTGACGACTGGGGATATATATCCTAATATTTTGTTTTGTTCACATTTTTCAGCTATGTTCAGTTGTGCTCATGTCCGGGCTCATCATAATCCTGAGCAGCGCCGCCAAGATCACCCACCAGGCGCAGGCACTCACCGGCCACACCACCAAGTGGCACGCCTGTTGCACCATCGAGCCCGTCCTGGAGGAAGGGGAGCCCGGGTCCAACCCGAACTCCATGATCGAACAAGAACCCGAGAGCGACAGCGACAGCGACACAGAGTACAGCGAGGAGACCGGAGACGAAGATCTCCTGGAGAACACCAAGATTCATATGCCGCACGCGCATGTCATCTCCTTCCAAAAGAGGCAGGCACTAGGTAATCAGCCTGCAATTACCTTTCCTACAGTTTATTCTTTTTTTTCCTTTACCCTGCTCTTGTGACTAATTCTCGGCGGTTTTTGGATCCCTTGCAGTGACATACTTGGAGAACAATAGAGCCGGGATCACCGTGTTCGGGTTCACGCTGGATCGGTCTTACCTGCACACGATCTTCATGCTCGAGTGGACGCTGTTCCTATGGCTGCTCGGTAAGACCATCGGCTTCTCGTGATTCGTGAAGAAGACGAGTATGGAAAGAAGAGAGGTGTCCTGTGTCCAACGTCCGGGTGGTCGTTTTTGAGAGTTGACGCATGTCGTGGTTGCCTTTTTGGGGATGGATTTGGATGTGTGCTTTGTTTTTCGGTCATCCTGGAATGGGGGAGGCTTTTTCGCGTGATCCGGACTGCTGGCACGGGAGCGTTGAGCTTGAGCATGTAACGCCTCAACGCCTGTGTATGATAGCGATTTTGTATGATGTGTGTAAATTGTGATATGTGATTGCCCGTGTCAACAGCCCTTGTAAATGTGTGTTGTACAGTCTCGTTAGTGGGCGTGCATAGGTTCCGTTTACGTCATACAGCGGTATACTGGTAGTGCAGGTTTTTACAATCTCGTGTTGTAAGCCAACACATGTTGTAGACTTGTACTGAGAATTTTGCATTGTAAAGTTAAAGATCGTTGGGGTTCTTTTTTTCTGTGAAAACCTCAAATATGTGGGTGTCACTGCTGGAACACGTGGGTGCTAATCACAAAAGGACAAAAAACATGGGGATGTGTAATGACCCACGTGGGAAGGTGATTAACGGGAGAATCTATAAATAGGAGTACCGTAGTAACTAAAACTAGTGAATCAAATAAAGAGCTCCCTTCCCCTTCATATATCCGTGTGTTCTCTCTGTGTTTATTCTGTGTTTCTGTGTGTGCATTACAAGAACTGATTTCTCAACATTTTAATCTTCATGAGTTATAAAATTAATTCAAGATTTGATAGTCTCTTGCGTTTCTCTTTTGTCTTTTATAGATACTATCTCTGTCTAAAAAATATACAATTCTAAACTGAAATTGAGTTAGTTAGACTAAGTTTATAGAAAACACTATTAACATTTAGGACTCTAAATTAATATTATATGAAAATATATTTAATGTGAATCTAATTATAGTATTTAATATCATTATTATTGTCATCTTTTGGATATATCAAAGCTGAGATAGATTGACTTGCTAGAAAGCTAGAATTGGATCTTTCATGTGATGAAGGGAGTAATAACTACTCTGTACATTCAAGTTATAAGAGACGTTTTGGCTTTTCTAGATACATTCTTTACTATGTACCTAAACATAGTGTATATTTAAGTGCATAACAAAAGTTACGTATCTAAATGCCAAAACGTTGCATAATTTGGAACGAATGGAGTAGTAAATATGTTCGTGTGCTAACAAGATATATAATTTATTGCGCGGTCACATGGACCCGCCATGTCAAAGAAAAAATATCTTTGTTGGATTTAATTGGGTTTGGCCCAACCTTTTTATTTTGATTAAATCGATAAGGTCTATAATAAAATCCTAGGTGCAATAAAGGACTATTCCCCTATGAAAAATCGACTCAGGTTAAAGGGGTGTCTAGTGTGTGCAATTGTAACTTGAGATATTAAGAAGGGTGGAACAAGAGCCATAGTCTCTTGCCAAGGGTCTATGTTTGCCACCTGGTCCTGCCATGGGTCTACATTTGCCACTCATGAAATCGAGAAGAGGATACAAACTATCGGGCTTTGTACTCATGCCATGGGTCTATGTTTGTCGTTCGAGCCTACCATGGGTCTATGTGTTGCCACCTGCGTTTGCGAGAAGAGTGGGAGCAAGGGACGACAGATTGGGAGACAAAAGAAGAGGTGTGGTAGTTGACGAGGAATTGAGGACATCACTCATTTCACTCCTTAAGAAGGGCCAATTAAGAGTTTGAGCACGATAATCTAATCTCCGGGAGCCTAACTTGTGACCTTAATCATTCTTCTACAATTTGAGTTGTGTCTATCTTGTTCTTGCTTGTATTCTGATTCGCAGGAGCCAGTGGACGGTTGATCGTCGTGCAACAGTTACACGGTTTAGGTTTTTGTGATTGAAAGCCAGATCATATGTGCGTCAAATCTCTACCAAATTAAGAGTTACCTTCGTCTTATGGAAGTTTGGGTAGCCACGTTCCCTTCAAAGTGGTAACTTCAATTACAAGTATACCATTTTGTTCGTAAGAGATTGTTCCCGTAAGTACAACCAAATGGTTTCTCGAAGGTGTCATGGGTCCCCTCAAAAAAAAGATGGTGTCATGGGCTGTACTTTTTCATTTTTCAAACTCATGGGATGGGTGCCCACAGTGGTAACTAGAGTTACAGGTTCGTAAGGGACTGTTCCAATAAGTACCATCAAACGGCCCCTCAATGGTGTCATGGGCTGTACTTTTCGTTTTCAAACTCATGGGCAGTAGCCCATCAGCTCCAGCCCAGAAACGCAAAACTATAAATCTTAGGAGCCCAACCATTTCGCCCATTATTGCGCACAACCAGCCCTTTCGCACGCCACGGCCTAAGGCCCACGGCCCGGACGGAGAAGGTCAAAATAAAAGGGCACCAAAAAATGGAAAAAGGAAAAAACGAGACGGCCAAGCTCCAACCCCAAACCCCGGCCCCAGCCGCCAGACCATCTCGACACGCGGCCGCCGCAGACGAGATGGCCGCCGGGGACGCAGGCCGCGCGCCGACGGCTGCGGCCGCGCAATCGCTGGTGGAGTCCTTCTGCGGCGTGACCTCCGCGACCCCCCAGGAGGCGGCCTTCTACCTCGAGAGCCACAACTGGGCCCTGGAATCCGCCGTCCGCTCCTACTACGACTCCGCGGACGGCGAACCCGACGCCGGCGCCGCCGATCCAGTGCCCCCGCCACCAGCTGCACCAGCCGGAGGTGGGGAGGACACCGAGGATGAGGATTACGTGGTCGGCGGCGGCGGCGACGAGGACGAGGATGATGAGGACTACGTCGATGGCGACGACGGCGACGATGAGGACGCCGCGCTCGCCGCTGAGGCCGTGGCGGAAGAGGAGAGGAGGAGGCCTGTGAAGAGGCAGAAGAGAAGCCACGACACGCGGGGTGGGAGCGGTAGCAGAAGCGGCAGCAGGGCCAGGGCGGGTGGTGCGAGTGCGCGGGGGAATGTGAGGACGCTCTCCGATCTCGGTGGTGGCAAGGGAACCGCGGGGTCCGACGAGAACTCCGAAGACGACGATGAATGGGCACCACCGCCCGAGTACTTCACTGGCGGCGAGACGAGGTGATCTCTAATCTCTAATCTCTAGGGTTGGGATAGTTGTCTCCTTCCTAACTAGATCGAGGTACTCATCTAGTCATCTCTATGGTTTTAGGCTGTCTTGTTTAAGTTCAAAATGGGTTGCTGGTGGGATGATGTTATAATTAAATGTGCTTGTGTTGGGATGATGCTATAATTAAATGTGCTTGAAGTGGGGAATCAGCAGTCATCCAGCAGTGTTTTTCTCTCACAACAAACCAGCAAACAGTACTTTCAGCCACAATAAACCAGCGAAACGAATAGGCTGCTTCGTGTTTCTGATGAATCCCCATTTGCTGCATTTAAATCTGACTCATACTCTGCTCAGGTGTTTTGATCTCTAGTTCCTCTAGATTGCTTGATTTGTCCTTCATCTCTAGTTCCTCTAGATTGCTTGATTTGTTCTTCAACATTAATAACGCTAGCCATTAGCCACAAATAAACAATGTAGACCATGTTGCAGCAGCAATAATGATGCAATGACCTTCCATAGGCTAGGAGTTTATGTTATTATTACGATAAGGTGCTAGACATTATGCTTGGTACTGTTCTGGAGGGCTATGTGTTGGTTTTGACTTGTCAAGTTGATTCCTGAGAAAAGAGGTCCAAAACTTGGGGATCTAGCCTGTATCTAACAATATGTCAATTTTAGAGGGTCTTAGGCTTGCTATGCAGCAATCAGAAGCCACTGGTTTACCCTAGCTAGAAAAAACTAAGAGTAAATTATTTGTGAAGGGTAACATTCACAAAATTTGATGGGAACACATAGCATGATCTCATTATTCTTAGCAGTACTGCAGTAGACTTGAGTTCTGAAATCATTCAAGTGAGGGGTCAGAGGCTAGATTAGCACCCTGCTTCACCTTGAAGCAAAGGAGACCGGGGTCTGAACTGAACTCCAGCTGGCCGTCCCACAACTCTATCAAGGGTGCGACCAGCTGAACTCGAGGCCAACTCAGTTGGCCTGAAATAGAATTTCTTGTCCTGATTCTTGACATCTAACCTCCGTTTAGCATTGGGGTGGATTATGATAATCTTGTTTGGTGCAGCTGCTTTTATATATTTAAGACCTGTATTCCTTTTAATCTAGGTTGCAAATGAAGATATTAATGTGTAGTAGATTACCCAAGCTAACCCCAATGAGGACCAACAATTGTACGATAGAACTTATCCTAATATAATTGTCTGAACTTACTTTTGGACTTTCCAAATACTGCTTTTTACAGCAGCTTAAAACCACTGTGGCACAGCACAGGGCAGCTACTGCAAAGATGTCCATAGTATGATTTGTTCATGAAATCCTGGTAGTTTAGGTACTAAGTAGTTAAGAATGATAACATGCTTTGGATCTTTAAAATGCATGCCTTCATTGTTGTAAAAGAGTTAGGTGATAGGTGAGTGGCAGGGCACCACCTGCAGCCTGACAAGTGTTTAGGTGGGCTAGGGCTTGGCAGAAATTAGCTCCCACGAAGAGGATGCCATGTGGCGCATAAGTGGGGCTCTTAAATGACTTGTTAACGGATTAAAGCGATGGCCTGAGCCAAAACCCCTGGAAACTTTTAGGATGGCAACTAGTTACTGATGAAAGCAGGTTGAATTGGTGAGCCCTTCTAACTGTTAAGCTTCTTGGTTGGCAATCTATTTTATGTGTTGCTGGTCAGTTATCAGGTTCAGGGATAGTTGGTATCTTTCTGGTTGTACTTGTTTGGATCTAACTCCTTAGTTTGGATCTTTTCTTCATTATCATATTAAAGCAAGAACCACATTTGTATTTTGAATGCTGATGGGTTCTTGGTTGCTCTGCAATCAGCCATTTTTTTGGGATCTATTTGATTCGTGGAATTCAGCATTCTGCAATTAACCTATTTCTATTCCCATCAACAGCATTACAACACCATTGAAGTTGGCAGGATCTCTTCTTTGCTTGCCACTTCTTTCATCGTTAAACTAACCAGGATTCCAGTTATGACTTGCCTCATTGATTTGTACACTGTACAAATTTGGAAGCTGTAATGTAGAATCTTGTAGATGAAAGAGTGCAAGCATTGTCTGATGGTGTTTGTTTTATCATGTACTGACTTTTTACACAGTTCTTTTTTTTTACTCTAATGTATATTGGCATGGGATCCATGCTTTTGATTCTTACACAAATTATATAGCAATGGTCAGTAATTTAATCATATGCTGTGCACCCTTGATATACCGGTAGTCATCTATATTTTATGCTTAATCTTTTTTTTTGTCTTCAGTGGAATGGTTGTTAGAGATCGATCAAAACGTAAAAACGACACGGATGAGGTATTCAAGCAAGCTAAAAGGAAGGGGGCTAAGCAAGGTCCGTTTGAGGCTCGCCGGCGATCTAATTCGAAGAACTTTACTGGGACTGGCAGACTTCTGACAGGTGAAACTGTAGAGCATGATGCACCACAGCCACCAGAAGAAATTGTCCATAACATCTACTTCTGGAGGAATGGCTTCACAGTAAACGATGGCCCACTTAGAAGTTTCGATGATCCAGCAAATGCATCCTTTTTAAAGGTAAAGAACTCTGTTCTGTGCTACTGCGCCTATCACATTTCTGCTTTAGTATGCCTAATTTTATGTGAGGCACCACCCACCTTCTCTTCAAACATATATATATAGCTTGTTCACCCGTATTTTCAATCCAGAATGGTACTTCTAGTTAATGTTTTTGTCCTGTTGGCACATAGCCAGTACAGTACGATGTGTGTCAGACTTTATATTGAACAATAGAAAGATTTCTGAGTAATTAATGAGTTAGAAGAATCAAGGGATCATATGGAACTGTATTTTCTTTTCACTTGGAACAAGTATTATTACTTCTCTGCTGGTTTTCATCATAATGGTTTGCAACTGTTTTGTTTTTAGACTGGTCCCCTAATAATAATTATATGAATGGGGCAGGAGCTGTTTGGTAGGTGAGAGGGAAATTTTTAATAGCCAGTAGCCTCAAATTTCCCACAAGGGGGCAGATTGTTTCTGTTTGAGAAATCTGTTTGTCTGCGAAGTCTTGTTCACGCCTGAATTGGTATCTGGTCAGGAAATGATAACTCAACCTAATTTAAAAATGGAAGTAACACTTTGACCTATATTTGTCAAGTTTTATGAACCAACCAATTCAGGCATAGGCCAAGGGATTAAGCAAATGCTTATTCTTATTGAGTTATATATACTTAAGCACTTGCCTCATATATGAAGGTTCCACCAGGTATTCAAAGTTGAGCAGAAGAAGGCCATGCTATTTTTTCCCCCTTAAAATTGCTTAAGTCATGTTGCAAACTCCGGGACTAGACATAAAAGCCTTAAGTTGTAGACAGAAGGCATTCTGTAGATGAAAGGTGGATAATGTAGGTTTCAACATTAATAAGATATTTATTTGGTACATTGTCGTTTACTGTCTTTTATCGTGTCTTCTTGTATACTTGTTATCTCCTTCGGTCTGTTGTTATTCTTAGCTTTCTTGTTTAGTTTGTGGCACTGCATGTTAGTTTCTCTATTCCCTCGTATTCTTTTTACTAGAGCATCAAGGATTCTGTCTGCCCAACTGAGCTTGAGCCGGCTGATGGGAAATCTAAGGTGAATGTGAATCTTGTCCGGAAGGAAGAAGAGTTTACTGTGAGTATCATCAGCCTGAAATGTTCGATTGCTTCAATCAGTTGTTCAAGTATCTAACCTTAACGGTATCTATCACTGCCTTGGTAACAGGAGCCAGTCAAGCGTGCTGCTCCTTTTGAAGGGGAACGAAGAACCCTCATGGAACCTTCTGATAATAATACTTCCAATGCTGCTGCTTCCAGTAGTGTAACTGCTCCTCGGACAATCACAGTGGACGATTCTTTGCCATCAACCTCCCTCCAAATCAGGTTCGCAGATGGCAGTCGCTTGGTTGCCCGTTTCAACACAAGCCACACGATTAGCGATGTGCGGGCATTTATTGACGCGACAAGGCCAGAAGCCAGTGAGTACATGCTGCAGGCCGGGTTCCCCCCAAAGCCGCTTGAGGACGCGACCAAGACCATCGAGGAAGCCGGCGTCGCCAACTCGGTGATCATTCAGTCGGTCTAGCTCGGGATAACAGGTGCCGACCCTATTCCATTAAACACGCTAGGCATCTGAAAAGCTACCACCTCCCTTGATTTGCTGTTCCTTCATTTTACTTCTCATCAAACCTGGCTTTTAACCTTCTATATGGCTTCGTCATCCAGTAGCTACTACTTCTGGTATTGGGAGTGTAAAACAGTGAGATCTGGGTGCCCCACATCTTATATTCATCTAAAGCATATAGTACAGTACGTATTACTTAGCCTGCTTGTCTCCTTCAGCGTTTGGTGGGTTAAAGTGCCCTCTTGTTCTTATCTCATCCCCCTGGTTGGTAGAATACTAGAATGTCGGCACTTGTGGACAACGTTGGTTGCACCAGATGCCCAAATCATTCCCTATTGCGGTTACTGATGTCCGGACGATTGCGATCTGTAAGGTGAGTTCTTGTCCAGCTTTCATATGTTAACAGGTTATATGTCGTTGGCATTCCTTCTTGGTGCTGCATAATGGGTCTGGTCGATCGCTAGTCTTTTCCAACGTTAAATAACTGCACATTCATGTGCTACATTTGGTTGATCATAATTTGCGCTCCCATTCCAGTTGCGCGTAGCTATCTGGTGACTGGTGTGCTGATCGGTAGCGCCCATCCCGTCATCTTCGCCGTTCCGGTCCCGTCGATCCTTCCGTTTTCGTGCATTTCGCCATTTCCTTTCCATTCGTAGTCCAGTAGTTGCGACGTGGCTTTTCAAGCGGCAAAGGTTGTGTGCGTCTCAGAGTGATCATCGCCCGTCAAGTAGGTGAGCGGTGAGCCTCGTGCGCTCCGCTGCCCCAGTTGTCCAGCCCTCAGGCCCCGCTGCAAAGAACCCAATGATTCGCGCGCCGTCGTCCCACATCACCGTGGAGTGTTTCTCAAAAAAAAAAAAAACACTGTGGAGTGTGTTTCTCAAGAAAGAAAACGTCACTGTGGAGTGTGGAGCGTGGAGCGTGGACTACTGGAATGTGTGGTCACTGGTCAGGCAGGCATCATGACGTCCCATCCGGAATCCTGGATCACGGCTTGAGCCTTTGATGCGGGCGTTGGCCGCCGAGCAATTCGTCCCCTCTCTGTAGTACGTGCCCAAGGCCGCGCGCGACACCCGGCCGACCATGAAGATAAGACTTGGGAGACCGCCGAGCGCCGACAAAACAGGCGCGCGGACGGAATGAATGAATTCAGCTGTAAAACTGGCTGCTAGCGCACCCAATCGACTCATCGAGAGTAAACGACGCCGGAACGCGAGGGAACACCACATGCCGTGGTTGGCCGCGCACCCGTCTGGATCGCGGGGGCGAACTGGGGAGTGGCCGAATGGCCGCGGGCAGCTGGCTCGGTACACGGGCACAGTGACAGCGCAGGACAAACCGGAAGCTCGCTTTGCTTGGCGCTGCCTTCTTTCTCGAGTGTCTTTGGCACTTGGCAGGGCTCCTTGTCCTTGGGAAGGTCGTCCCTGGGAGGTGGGCCCAATCTGTCACGGGCAGCGGGGCCACCGCGCAGGGGAGGTGGCCACGCAAGTCACGGGCGCTCGATTACCCTGCTTATGCTTATCATTAAGCGGCGAGATGATTGGTGCACCGGGCTTAAGCGTCGGCGTCAGATTTCCCTCGGCACATGCCATGTCTAGCCGGACGTGCACGAAGGTTGCCATCACTTGCTCCTGTGATGCCAACTTTCGACGCGCTAGTATAGCAGCAGAGTAGAGCCTGGTATAAAACAGACTGATCGAATCGCTTTTCAGTGAAACGAAAAGGGCAGACGTTTCGACGTACGCTGTCTGTTACAGTAACTGCGTTCGCCTGTTCGTTCGTTCATATCAGCTATCCACTACGACTACGAAGAAGAAGAGGTGTCGGTTTGCCCTTGCCCCCCATGATGAACATGAACGAACCTTTTGGGGGTGCTGGAGCCTAGAGCGGACCCCAGCATGCTTGACTAATGGTTTTTCTGATGTTCCACCCAACGAATAATCAATCCGGGCATCCGGCACCCGTCATTCCGAGCGCCCACTTTTTCTAGTTGTTTAGAGCTCGCCATCGTCCTCAGCAGCGCATGCACGAGCAGCGATGCGAGACCCCGGTCGCACTCCACGTTTGGTAGTAGTGACAATCACGCCGTCCGTCCGTCCTCTCCACCTCTCCATTCTCCTGTCTTCTCCCAGCTGCATTTAGATACATCCGCCCGGAACCCACGCTGTACCCACACCCACACACACACACCGCGGCCAGGGAGAGAGGAATTAAGCCTTGCCGACACCACACTGCATTCCCTCGGCTGCCTGAAGCAAGCAAGCTAGCGACCGCTTCTTCCCAGGCCGCGCGCGCGTGTCTGAGCTGTCGCTGATGGATGGATGATAGATAAAGCCGTGGAGCAGGGTGAAGGGGAGGTGCTGCCCATGGTGACCATCGCCATGGCCGTGTAGAGGAGCGCCGCAGCCGGAAGAGATTTTTCCGATACAGACAGAGATATAAGGGGTGGGAAGGAAGGAAGGAAGGAAGGAAGAGATAAAGGGAAGTGAGCAGGATGAATTCAAGAACTGCGACACTTGCGGCCGGCCTCCTCGTCGTCGTCGCGCTTGTGGCGGTGGTGGAAGCCGACACCGACGCCGGCGATGGTAATGCGGTTTTAGCAGACACCGACATCGAAGCCGGCACCGATGCCTTCCCCGGCTCGGCGTTCTTGGTTTCCTGAACCGTATTTTAGCAGCTACGCCTGTGTGATCGGTGCTCTGGTTGTTCTTGCAGTTGCGGCCTTGGGGAATCTCTACAGCTCCTGGAACAGCCCGGCGCAGCTCACCGGGTGGTCCGCCAGCGGCGGCGACCCCTGCGGCGCCGCGTGGACGGGTGTCTCCTGCTCGGGCTCCGCCGTCACCTCAATGTATGTAAAAGAGATTCTATCTAGACTTCTAGCGATGAAAACGACAAGTCACATTGAGCTGTGATTCTAGTATGACATGGAAGGTGTTTACTCTTTTCTTCTCCCACTTCACTCCTGCTCCTTCAAAAAAAAAAAAAGGGGGGGGGGGGGGGGGTGGAGGTGGCGCCGCACGGAAAGCCTCTGATCAATTATCTGAACCTTTTTTCTCATGCTGCTTGATGAAAAGTTTGTTAGTGCCTACCATTTACAAGTACATCCATCCGCTGCTGCTGCTGCCCTGCTTTTCCACCAAAAAAATGGATCACCACTGCTGTTATGGCCAAACGGATATTATAATAACGATCAGCACACTGTACTGGTCCTGGAGATAATAAGTACTCCCTCCATTCCAAATTAAAGTCGCTTTGACTTTTTTTTTGGTACATCTATTTTGATATGCATCTAGATATAATAATATGTCAAGATACATAGCAAAATGGATGAACTAAAAAAGTCAAAGCGACTTATAATTTGGACATAATAACGCACTGCTTTTTCATGCTTGCTATGATGAGAATTATGGTCATACATTGTGTTATTCAGCTCCGGTAAGGTAGTAAAGGCTGTTCGGCATAATTTTGTAACTGGAATTTATAGTTTTTTTTAACCAAAATTGCCTTTGACAGCATCTTGACATATGTGCTGTTAAGCTACTGAAATCTGGTTTAGTATACAAATAAAGTTTGCGGAGTAGAAATATTTACCTTCAAAATGCATGTGGACTCTTATCATTTTCATTTTTCTATTCACAATCACTGCCAAATGAACTTATCTGTTGCCTGAACTCGAGGTGCTCAAAACTGAAGTTCCACGCTTTGCAGCAAACTTTCTGGTATGGAGCTGAATGGTACTCTTGGTTATCAATTGTCAAGTCTACAGGCACTGAAAACAATGTATGAGCTAACACTTAAGATTATAGTTGTTCAGTTTTCTCATGTCCTTTTCGTAATTTATATCTTCAGTTTCTAAACTGGCAGGGACTTAAGCAACAACTACTTGCATGATGCAATTCCTTACCAGTTGCCATCAAACCTCACCTATCTGTAATGCCTCCCAACCTGTACATGTTTATTCATGCCATTTGATTCTTGAAATTTGATTCAAAGCGAACACAGGAATCTGGCGAAAAATAACTTCTCGGGTAATCTTCCGTACTCTATATCCAACTTGGTTTCACTTGAGTACCTGTAAGTTGCTGTCCATTGCAAAGATGTAATTCGTTCTCTGATGATCTTTTTTAGTAAACACAATCTAACTCCAATGAACCACTGCGTGCAGCAATCTCAGCCACAACTCGTTATTTCAGGAAATTGGTGAACTATTTGGAAGCCTCAGTTCACTTTCAGAACTGTAAGGACTACTCGGCTGTTGTTTTCGTATGCATTGCAAGCTTGACTTGAATATTGTGTGGTTGAAATTATTAGTCATGCACATACCATTTCAGTATTGAATATCCTCTTCATTAAACAATAAGTGTAATTTTGAGCACAAATATAATATTCAAAATATAACATTGCCACCAATAAAATTGTAACATACTTCTTTTGATCACAAATATAAGCCCATCTAGGTCTGTCCTAAGTCAAAAAAATTTAACTCCAACTAACAATATATTATCTGAAATGAAATTTTATCTATATTATAAAATTAGTTTTTTTTTTGCGAATGCCTGAACACTTATTTCACCAAGAGGAGAACCATATTATAAAACTAGTTTTTGTAATGAATCTAGTATTGTCAATCTTGTGTTGTAAATCTATATAAATGTTTGGATAATTGGTGGTCAAAGTTAAACTAATTTGACTTAGGACAAAGCTAAATTGACTTCTATTTCCAATCATAGGAGGTATCTGTAGAATGTAATAAAAAGAGATTTTTCAAGAAAATCTACTGGTGCCATTTTGATGTGGACAATCTAACAATCATATAGACATTATTGTTGAAAATTAAAATAGTCTGACGCATGGATCCTAGGGTGACTTATTTTGACTGGAAGGAGTATCCATTTTCAAGTGAGGACGATGATAATTTTTTAGTGTTAGTACAATATATGATTAGCTGCTCTTAAACCCCATGAATTCATCTTATGCTAATAAAAATCCTTACAGAGACTTATCTTACAACAACCTGACGGGGAATCTTCCATTTTCTATGGGCTCTCTGTCAAAACTTTCTAGCCTGTAAGTATTCAGATCTTCCCCCATTTGTATTTCTGTTTCATGGTTCTGATTGTTTTCTTCTTGGCTGCTATGCAGTTATATGCAAAATAATCAACTATCAGGCACAGTTGATGTCCTCAGCAACATAAGCCTTGCAACACTGTAAGTAGCTTCCCACATATTGATATGACTGCTAATTTTCCTTTCATGAAATTTTATCTGATAATTTGTTATGTATTATGATCAACCTTCAAACAGAAATATTGCAAACAACAATTTCAGCGGCATGATACCTCAAGGATTCAGCTCAATTCCAAATTTAATGTATGCACAAGTATGCTTTACTTTTGTCTTTTCTATTTTAATCATCAAGTACATACATGCTGATGTGTTGGTGCAATTGCAACCACAGAGTTGGTGGAAACTCATTTGTTAATATGCCTGCCTCCCCGCCACCAACTCTGAAGCCACATGATCAGCCAAACGATCCTGAAGGACCTATTAGTGCTCCAACTATCCCAGACACTCCTATTGATCAAGACGACAAGAAGATGCAAACAGGTCCTCTTATAGGCATAGCGGTTGGCTCAATTGCTGCTGCCTCATGTGTTCTTTTCGTGTTGGTGTTCTGCCTTCACAATGCACGAAAAAGAAATGATGATGCAAGCAGTGAACCAAAAGATATTGTGGGTTCTCTTGCAGTAAACATAGAAAGAGGTATGGTCCTATTTCTTTCTGCACTGTAGTGTTCTACTACCGTACCAGCATTTATTATCAGTTAGTGATTCATAATTCATCAGATAAGAATCATGATATTGCCTGACTAGGGAATACTAAAATAAACTAGTAAAACCACGGGATCTAGTAATTTAGTGACGTAAGCAAAATGGATCAGCAGCTCACGATTTTTCTGTTGTCATAATTTTTAATAAAAAAAGAGTAAAAACAAAACAGCCAAGGAAGGTCTGACTTGAATTGGTAAACTGTTGCTGCTCGGTCATTCATATATCTTTGCATTCCTTGGTGTTTCATTGCTGCAGCATCTAATAGGGAAGTCCTGAACAACAACCATGAAAATGCTGTTGTAGCAACTTCAGATCTCCAACCTGCTGGAAAGATGACTCCGGACAGAGTGCATGGTACAAATGGTTCTAGTGCCAAAAAGCCAAAGGTTCCTGTGACAGTGACTTCATATACAGTTGCTGCTCTCCAAGTTGCTACGAGTAGCTTCTGTCAAGACTCTCTCCTAGGCGAGGGTTCGCTTGGTCGTGTTTACAAGGCTGATTTTCCTAATGGGAAGGTAATAGGATATTTGACCTAATTGAAAATTTTGAGCTGTGCTGTGCCATTTGTATCCCATGTTCCTTATATCTGATACAGTGATGAAGCGCTGTGACTTGGTTAGGTTTAGTTTCCATATTTGACTGTTTGGATCATTTTTACCTTTTTTTTCATTATCAACAACACACAGTCAAATATATATATAAAAAAGAATGTTGACATAGCATTGCTTACGTCAATTAATTATTAGTTTGTTTTGTTTCGTTATGATTCTGAAACTAAATCTTGCCTGTGAATGTGATGGCAGGTACTTGCCGTGAAGAAGATAGACAGTGCTTCGCTGTCTCTGTATGAAGAAGATAATTTTCTCGAGGTTGTCTCGAACATTTCTCGGCTCAGACACCCAAACATTGTGCCTCTTACAGGCTATTGTGTTGAGCATGGACAAAGGCTTCTTGTGTATGAGTACATTGGAAATGGAACACTACATGATATACTGCACTTTTCTGATGGGATGAGCAAGAAACTCACATGGAACACCCGCGTAAGGATAGCGCTAGGCACCGCTCGCGCTTTAGAGTATGTTATGTTATTCAAGAAAATCTGATATTTTCATTCCATGAGAAGGCTATGTTATTCTGGTATTCATTATACTACATGTAATATCTAATTCTCTAGGTACCTGCATGAGGTGTGCCTACCCCCTGTGGTACATAGGACCTTCAAGTCATCTAACATCCTGCTTGATGAAGAGTACAGTCCACATCTGTCTGACTGTGGGCTTGCTGCTTTAACACCGAATCCTGAGAGAGAGGTAAACAATGTAGCGCTATCTATCCGTCAATGGTAATTAGTATATTTCCGAAGCGTCGTCTTCAGCCTTTTTTTCTATGTTATTATGCCGGTATGCCCAGGTTTCCGCTGAAGTGGTTGGCTCTTTTGGATATAGCGCCCCTGAGTTCGCCATGTCAGGAACATACACTGCAAAGAGCGACGTGTACAGTTTTGGAGTGGTGATGCTAGAGCTGTTGACAGGCCGCAAGCCACTAGACTGGTAATAATGTGCCTGCCATTTGTGACCTGTTCATTTGTAGTATTAGTGAATAGTGAGTGCAACTGGTAGACCAAGCTGATAATTCAATCTGATCTTGTTGCGATTTGGATAACTGTATGTGTCTTACAGCTCCAGAGAGAGGTCAGAACAGTCTCTTGTCAGATGGGCAACCCCGCAGCTCCACGACATCGATCTACTTGCCAAGATGGTTGATCCGGCACTGGACGGGTTGTACCCTGCCAAGTCCCTCTCCCGTTTCGCCGACATAATCGCGATCTGCGTCCAGGTACATTCTTTGCTGCCGCATAAATTCCTCCATTCCCTCCCTCATTTGTTAAAGCCTTGTGTGTATGTTCTTGCGTTGCATTGCATATTTGCATCACCCTGTTTGAAGAAACAACCACTGTTAGCGACCACCGAGTCCAGTCGTAAAGTCAGTCGACAGCCATAAAATAGTTTCAGAGGTGGACTAAGATGGCCAATTTTTGCAGTCGGAGCCGGAGTTCCGCCCGCCGATGTCGGAAGTGGTGCAGCAGCTGGTGCGGCTGATGCAGAGGGCGAGCATCATACGGCGGCAATCGGACGATCTGGGCTACTCGTACAGGGTCCCCGACCGCGAAGCCGACGTCCTCTGAACTTGGTTCAGTTGTATGTGTATACAACAAAGCGCTGCACTGCACAGTTGTATATTTAAAGAAAAGAGCAAACAAAAGAAAAGCAGATTGGGGCTGAGGCAGCAAGACCTCAGGGTCAGGTTACTTTGGAGTTGAGTGCTGCGAGGTGCAGGTTACTTTGGAGTTGAGTGCTGCTGGATCCTTCACGTTTTATTCTGTGTCCTCTGTTAGTCTAGTCAACTGTAAATGACATTTGACATGGATAGCGTTTGGAGTTGTACCAGGACTTTTCGTGAGCTGTGAGTGTCATGATGTAATGTATAGTGTTGCATGCAAGTGGTAGATATATATAGAAGGGAGAGAAAAAAAGTGTCTTTTTTTGATGTGTTAAAATTCTTTGACATCACACGCCAGCGGCCAGCCGCAGACGGTGACCCGTCCGTCCTGCAGCCTTGCTTTGCGGCGAGGCAAGCTCGTCCGATGGCGGCGCGGCAATTCGGCCAACGCCTTCTGGCTTATCGCATGGAACGCATGGACAGATGCAGAGGCAGGCCATGGTGTTGAGTTCAGCCGCTGTGGCGCTGGCGCCGATGTCAAACGGGGGGATTCGTCGATGCCGACGGCTTTGCGATATCCGTCTTGGGGGTTTGCTGGGGTCACCATCCGCCACTAGCCCACTGCTGATGACTTGCCGAGCATCTGTACGTGCACCGTTCGGGTCATTCCGAGTGGAAATTGTTCGTTTGTACTGCAGCAGTGTTGACCGACCGAGGGAGCGAATCTGCGAATGGATTGGGTTGGCAGGCGGGAATGACGCAGGCGGACGGACGAGCGGTTGGAAGAAGGATTCGACAGGTATACAAAGGCAGTGTTTAAATTTAATGGCTAAAGTTTAGAGGTTTAGGGTCACGACTGTAGCATCACGTTGTCAAATCATAGACTAATTAGATTTAAAATTTTTATCTTATAAATTAGTCGTAACTTGTATAATTAGTTATTTTTTTTCGCGATCGGGAATATAGCCCGTTTTTCATTAAGAGGAGTGAATTACAAGTCAGCTATGACAGAACCCTCATAGCGCAGATTATAAATCACTAAGATAGTAGTAAGTAATATATTTAATACTTTATGCATATGTCTAGATACATGTGTCTAGATATTCGATACGATAGAAACTAAATTTTACAGGGACAAACTGAACAAGGCCAAAATCTCAGCTCCTACTACGATAGCTCGATCGGAGACCACATACGAGAGTGGTTGCACGTCCGTTCAGCCAAGCTCGCACTCACACGTAAGACTAGCAACATGCACGTAGCCTTCCGCTTAAAGATGGCCATGGGGCCCCGATCCCCGAATCCCCGTGGGAAATTCCCCTATTAAGAGACGGGGATGGGATACATTTAATCCCCACGGGGATACAAATGGTAGGAAATATAACCCCGTCGGGTCTGGCGGGGGCGGGGATGGTTTCCTGATCCCCGTCCCCGATCCCCGCCAACCCGCCCCGCCAAGCAACCACCCAGGACTCGAGGCCCATCTAAAGGCCCAAGTCATATGGAGTATATATATGCGCCAGTGAACTTCTAACCCTAATTCCCCACTCCCCAACCCAATCCGTTCCAAGCTCCAGCCGCCGCTCGTCTGTAGCATAGCGTGCACTGCCCACCCCCCAGCAGCTCTCGCTAGCAGCCTAGCACAATGCATCCACACCGGAGTCCAGAGTCCAGACGCCACCACCACCCCCTTGAATCCACCGAGACTGGCGGATGCTTGAATTCGTACGAGACCGGCCGGCGGCGACTGCCTACAGCCCGGGACATCGACCACGACTGCTTGGGAGCCCGCGTCGACACATTCAAGAGGCGAGATCCACTTCCTCCCCAGCTCTCCAGGTAGCAGGGCGCTTGCTGATGCTGACACCATCAGAGACCTGCACGAGCTTGACACAACAAAGATGCAGATCGAGTGTCTGAGTATCCATCATGATTTGGCCCTCTCGTGTCTCCACCCCTAATCTATTTTGGACTTGTGTGGGGATGAGTTCAAAATCTGCGTTCTTGAGCTGAAGCTTGATGGGATGAGTGGAGCAATTTGAGATGTGTTTTTGTTGATTTTGACTTTTTATTTGTGAACTCTTATCAGTATAAATGTTTACTTGTGTATTCAAGTCATGCAAATGTGTGTTGACCTGTGATGGCTTTGAATGGTGATGAATTGACCATGAACTGCGACGAACTCACGCGGGGACGGGGATCCCCGACGGGGATTTTTCCCCAAGTGGGAGCGGGGATGGGGAAGAAAGTGTCCCCGTGAGCTTCGGCGGGGATGAGGATGGGGATTTTTTCTCCCCGCGGGGACGGGGATGGGGAGGCAATCCCCGATGGGGAATTCCCCGTTGCCATCTTTACTTCCGCTGTCACATGTGCGTACACCGGGTGGCTGGCCGCCGATGGCTATCCCTCTACGCGTAGCCCTAGGGTGGGGACGTAGCCTACTAGTGGCTACTGGGCAGTGGCCATCGCAGTCTCAGGCTCCTGATGAGAAAAAATCGAACCATTAGATAGCGATGAAATTAATCGACAACAGTGTTGATTGCAAAGATCAAGGAAGAGGCTCGACCACGGTGTAGTGCGGGAGCCAAATAATTACGAGAAATTTTGCCTATGGATTAGGCTGTTTGTCTCTTTTGCCTTGAGGGCCTAAATCCCTCATTTGGGCCTAGCTACTGAAAATTATAGATTCCCCTCCCTTTAATACTATGAATTTAGATTTTTTTTATGACCTAGTAGTAAATGCCATTGTTGTGATTTTTTTATATAGAACTTGACAGTCCAGCAAGCTTTCTTTTTTGACAACACAGTCCAGCAAGCTTTATTCCCTTTTTACCCTTTCGAGCGACACCTTATCGAAACAAAGATTCATTTCTCCCAAAATTCTTCTCCCTCCTCTAGCACGGTCCATTGCCCAGCGACCGGCACGTGTGCGCACGCGGACAGCGGCGAGGGCGAGGCATGGGCCGACGGTGATCATGGGCAGGGTGCATAGATATGCGTGTGTGCGCAAACACGTCAAGGCATAGTCACAAAGTTCCAGGAACGATCGGTCCGTGGAACAGCAATCATGGAACCTTGTATGCTCCGGAACGTTACTAATCCATGCACGTTTCTAAGACGCGGAACATGGCACCGTACCACATTCTCAGTGACTGTGAGGCCTAGGAAAGCGGTGAGGCCTGGGTGGCATGCGGTGGATGCGAGTGCATAGTAGCACTTGGTTCGCGTTGACAAACTCAAGTCCACATGATTTGCCAGCTTGGACAATTTGGAAGAGGGCAAAGGTGTGTAGGGGCACTTGGGACAAATTTTCTGTGAAAATAATTGAGAGCCACAGAGTCTTCTTGAATGACACCTGGGCGATAGGGGAAAGTTAAATGCGTAGTGCCTGAGAGCAACTCTAACAGCTTGGCTATTCTTATTGTGAAGGCTATTTTAGAATTTGTTTAGCAAAAACTAGGCTCTAACGGATGTGCTATCTGACTTCGTAAAATAGGGAGCTGACTATCTCTTGATTTTCAGTGGCCATATATAGCCAACTATGAGTACTTGTTATCTAACTTTGTAAAATAGCAAAGCTGTTGTGGACCTCTTCTTTTCTGAGAAGTTTTCTATTTTACAAAATGGCTAAGCAATGGAATTCGGCTAATAATTTTAGCCAAGCTTTTGGAATTGCTCTAAGGCCACCTACAATAGTAAGAATCAGTTACTGGCTCTAAGCCAATCTCTCCATTAGTATTAGCTTTTAAAAGGGCTCATAGTATGGTTAGACTTACGTAACACTCTCACATGTTCTTAGAATGTGGTGCTCTTGATTAAGAGCTGGCTTTTCTTTCTCTTCTATTAAAATATGAAGAAAAATAATGTTTAAAGGTAGCTTATAAGTCACCTATTGCAGTGTCTAAGACTACCTGCATTGGGTACTCTAAAACGATACTCTAAAGCTTTAGAGTATCAATATAGAGTAAAAACTGTTGCACTGGGTACTCTAAAACGATACTCTATCTTTTCTCTCACTCTATATTTAGAGTAGTACAGTGCTTACTCTATACTCTACAGTGGAGGGCCCTACTAGCTAAACAAAGAGAAAAAATGCTATAACTCACAAACCAAAAATCCAAATTAAATTTCGATTGCACCATTAAATTCGTCTCAATAAATCCTTCAAAATTAGATCACACATGGATATATTTAGATAAAGTGACAAGTGGGTTCTACGGTGGATAGAGTGGATAGAGAATGATATAGAGAATGGATGGGTACGGAAGAATTAAGTATAGAGGAGAGAATCTTGCTGACTAGAACGTATAAAGGATGAATATAGCCATGAGTGCGGGTAGTCTAAGAACTGTATTTTGTTTGTGCCACATAATTGACTTTTATAAATTTTCTTCGAACTTAGCGAGGCACGCCCGCACCTGCCCAAAACCGCGCACGATCCCGCGGCGAAATGGCCAAATCACGGCCAACCGGCCAGCCAGGCAGCCACGGCACCCAGCAACGCACGCCGTGCGGCCATGCCGGAGCGACGTCGCCCGCCCACCCGCGGACCACACGCAGCCACGCTCGGACGACGCTCGGTCCCGGACCACCGTGACCGTCAGGCTACACCGTCACAGGCACGCAGATACAGTCCCCCGCCGGCCCGCGGCCTGCCTCTGCCACCCCTCGGCCAGGTCATCATCGCTTGCTTGTCGTCGTACCAACCGCCCTTCCCCACCCTCCTCCTGAGCCTTGACCGCGCCGCTGTTCTGTCGTGTTCCCTTGCCAGCTTGCCTGCTGGCTGCCGCTGCCGCTGCCAGTGCTACCTGCCTGCAGGCGCCGCTCCTCCTTCGGTTCTTCCAAAATAAAGCGGGAGGGGGATGCGCTGAGCCGGATGGCGGCCCATCACTCGCTCTCGCTCTCCCTCCCCACCATCGTCACGCGCTCGCGTGTGCCCCTCGCGCTCCTCCTCCTCCCGCACCGCCGCGTCGCCGCCCGGGACCGCGCCCGCCGAGGCCTCGCCTCCGCCTCCTCCCCATCCCGGGCGCGGCCCCTCGGCCTCGGCGGCCGCCCGGCTCGCCCCCGCGCCGCGACCCTCGGCTACGGAGGTGCGTACACACGTTCTCGACCCAGCACACCCGGCTCCGCGTTCTCCCTAGGCTCGCCGCAGGCCAAGCCTAGCAATCCGGACGCCCCGTCGGGTAGCATTTCGGGGATTAAATCCAACACCCCCGGTTCTGCTGCGATCGATCCATCGGTAGCTCCTCTTTCTATCTCTCTGCGCGAGAAGGCACGCTGTGCGTCGATTCTGTTGGATCATCCATGTGTGAGTTCCTCTGATCTTACATGCGCGTCCTGCTGGACTGGGGGCGCTTAGAATTGGGAACAGTGGACCGGCGTATGGTACGGGTGAGCAGCAGACGTGGCCGTGCCCATTCTCATGTTCTCGGATACCGCGGTTTTTTTTTTAGATCTAGCACGAGGAATCAAATAGGGATGGTGGATGGATGGACGAAAAAGGTGACCACGATGCATAGTGAAAGGGAGGAGACGGGGACAGTTTAGTGGCTGTAGCCCTTTCCCACCCATCCTCAATTAGTTCCGTCTTGTCAATTCGTCTTGGACGTGGTACGGGGCCTAGGAGCCGGAATCGTGATGACTGTTCACACCTTGTAGTCTGCTTGTCTGGCTATGCTTATCAGCTCATGCTATAAGTGTGTGTTTAAGTATAGGAGCCGGAATCGTGATATAAGTGTGTGTTTTGGCACAATTCAGTCTCTGAGTTCATTTTTTTTTCTGAAATTTAGTTGGTGCAGGGAGAAGTTGGAGTGGTGGACGGGGCCACAGAGCCATGTCAACTTCCACGAATTCAACTGTGGCCGAGGAGTTGTCGGTGGCTGAGAAGAGTGGGGATATTAAGCCGCTACCTTTTGTGCATGACAAACATGGAGGCGTCATCATTGAGATGACGACTCCGATGGATCCTGGCGTGTTTTCAGCTTCCTTGAAAGCAGCGCTGGCGAGATGGCGGGAGCAGGTGATCCCCCTCACCATCAATGTTATCTATCCTGTCATGCTGAGATGGCTTGTCAAAAATGCTATCGGCCTCTAATTTGATATAGTGCATGCCATGTAAATATCCCAACATTTAAATTTTGAACTGTGGAAATTTGCCGCAAAGATTCTGGAAATACGTTTATACGGTAGGATTGGTAGGTGAAAAAAATTGGTACCGCGCATAATGACTATTTTAAACAGTTTAAGTACACTGTAATATCTTCTATGAAACTTGAGGAGCCATCAACGGCAAGGCATGTGATACAGTCATGCGGAGATTACTGTACTTGCACATTATTATTACCAATTCTAGTTATTCATGGGTACCTCAAGAAGGAGAACTGTACATTTATTACTGTTCTTTCCTCATTGTAGGGAATAAGAGGTGTCTGGATCAAATTGCCCATCACCCTTTCCAACCTTATTCCATCAGTTGTAGAGGTAATTAAACTCACGTTTTCCATGTTTATACTAGTGTAACTAGTTTCTTGATGTAACTTGTATATTTCAGAGTGAAGTATTTTATTACACTATTTGAATGACCTGAATTCAATTTTTGTTTTGGGGTGTGTTTAGATACTTCAAACTTCCAAAAATTTTACAAGATTCTCCGTCACATCGAATCTTTGAACGCATGCATGGAGCATTAAATATAGGTAAAAAATAACTAATTACACAGTTTGGTTGTAAATCACGAGACGAATCTTTCGAACCTAATTAGTCCATGATTGGACACTAATTGTCAAATACAAACGAAAGAATTATTGTGCTTCCAAAAATTTTACAGCACGAACTAAACACAGCCTTGTTTTGATAGTAGTTGGTAACGGCAGTGCTCACAGTTTGCTAACTATGTCTTTTCGATGACCTTTTGTCTTTTCAAGAGAAATAGTTGGAAATGATCATATTGTGTAGTATAGTCTAACAGTATGGAAGGATTCATATTTAGTTTTTCTCTGAAAAATGTTTTTACCTCATTGTGTATGTAGGAAGGTTTCTGGTACCATCATGCAGAGGAAACTTACTTGATGCTTGCATACTGGCTTCCAAATACAACACATACACTACCAGTAAACGCAACCCACCGCGTTAGTGTTGGAGCTTTTATAATGAATGACAAGAGAGAGGTAAAAAATGAATGTGATAATTTTAGGATTTAGCTTGTTATTGTTCTGTTACCTCCTTTACGAACTCTAAAGCATATATCAATCGTTATGAGTTATAACACAGGACATTCTGTTAGGCATTATCCATAGATAAAGCTTTTATCCTCCATACCCTGAAATTCTTATTTTTTGCAGATCTTGGCTGTACAAGAAAAGAGTGGTGTGCTTCGAGGCCTAGGTGTGTGGAAAGTTCCAACTGGTGTAGTTGAACCGGTAAATTCTGCACTGAACATGTAGATATATTAAGTATATTCTTTACCAACTTGTCCTATTATAATTCATAAGATATTGGTATATATACAGGGGGAAGATATTAATGTTGGAGCCGTAAGAGAAGTAAAAGAAGAGACAGGGGTATGTACTAGTGTGAACAGAAGCCCAAGTTGTTTCCAATAGACTAGTTTGATTAAATGCTGCCATTGGTTGTTCATTCTTTTTTTCCTTTCTGGATCATATCTCAGATTGATGCAGAATTTGTTGAAGTCCTGGGCTTCAGGTAACGACTGGATTCAGTCCCAGTTCTTCCTATATTTATCTAGTACTGATTTACCAATTATCTTGTCACACTTAGCTTTATTGCCCATTTGCGGAATATACCAACAACACCAAAAAAAGAGATGTATTGTGCAACAAAATATGTGCAGACATTTTTAATTCATAGCTAGAGAACCAAAAAAGAAAAAAAATGGCAGTGTTTTCCATTTCTGTTCATTATGAATTTTTCCTAAGACCTGTTTTCCTTTCTTTTTTTTTCATTCTCTTGACGCAATCTATTGTGATGACAGTGTTTAGTTTGAAATAAAACATCTCTCCATTTGCAGGCAGAGCCACAAATCGTTTTTTGATAAATCGGATCTATTTTTCGTGTGCCTGCTACGACCACTTTCATATGACATTACGAAGCAAGACTCGGAAATAGAGGCATGCCAGGTACTTGGAACCAACATTTTAATGTTTTTTCAGACAGAAAACCCCCATAATATTAAAAGTTTACTTCAGTCCTTCCAACTCAAGCACCATTTGACCAAATGCTTTGATACTGCACTTCTCCATTGCAGTGGATGCCAATAGAGGAATTTGCAGCGCAACCATTTCTCCAGAAACATGAGCTTGCGAAGTACATCCTCGAAGTAGGCCTGGCTAAAGTTGACAAGGAATATGCAGGGTTTTCGCCAATCTCCATAAAATCAGCATTTACAGACAAATTGTCCTTATTTTACATGAACCGGAGGGACCTCGACAGGGCCTCAGGATAGAGTAATATGTAATGAGACAGTGAATTCAAGATAGTGAAATTTCACTTTTGGTATGTGAAAGCGAGCTAAGTCCTTCATACTTGGTTATTTTGTTCACAAATTGGTAGCTTGGGGCATCGGGCACTTGTGATTTTTGACCATATGTCGTCTGCTATACGTCTGTGTGTCAAAAGAGTATCGCAATCCAAAAGTACAGCTGAAACTGTTGTACTTATGGATTTGTATTTGTAGGTCTACATACATAATAAAACGCTGGTTTCCTTTATATATAAAGAAACGCCGAAGTGCTTTTGTTCTTCTTTTTTTTGGATAAACTTTTGTTCGGTTAGTTTCGATCTAGATGTTCGGATGCTTCTGTTGTCTCTCTCGTTTTTTTTAAGGAAAGACAACAAAAGCTTTGCCACAATTTTTATTTATCTTTCTCTCTCTTCCTGCTCAAACATCGGTATTTTCATTGTGCTTTAATGGAAATGGGATCTGGAAAAAAAATATAAAAAACGCTGGTTAGACTTAACACAGAAGGTTTTTATTTGGTTTGTGTTAACCGGTGGATGCAACTCCCGTTTTAAAATTCGGCGTGGCTAGCGCCCGGACGCCCGTGCAGCCCGCCCCTGTCCGTCTTCGCCCCGCCCCACGCACGCACTCCGCCCCTGTCTCTTGCGCCTGCCGGTCCTTCCCTTGACCTCTCTCTCTCCCCGCGCAGGCGGCACTCGGGAGCCGGGATGAGTGGCTGAGGACGAGCACGCCCCTAGCTTGCCCCGACCGCATCACCCCGTTCACCGGCCCTCAATGCCCCCGGCTCGCCCTCATCCGAACAATATAAAACACTTACAACATGAAAAAACATTTGAATGCAACATACGTATGAAAACAGATGAAACATTTAAAATATGCACTTTCAATATGTGTGTGAAACATCCAAATAAAACACTTACAACTTGCAACATGAAACCACTTGCTGCAACATAAGAACGAAACAGTTGAAACATTAAGAACATATTGTTGCAACATATGTGTGAAACATACGGCTGAAAACAGATGAAACATTTTGAACAAACACTTGCAACACGCCTCTGAAACACTTGCAACATCTCCCGATCTACTTTTTCAACATCAAAATAAAATAATTGCAACATACATCTAAAAACTTTAAACATACATGCAATGGAACATAGGGGAGGGGAAGGTCAGGGCCAGTCGATTCCAGCCTCGAGGTGGGAGTTGGCGTCGAGCCATGGTGCATGAGCACCACCAGCACTGGACTCGCTCGTGAGTGCCCTTGGCTTGACCAGAGAAGACCTGAGGCGACACAACACGTGTGCCCCAGCGGCCATGGCGGGGGAAGCAGTGAGCAACAGCGATGGGGACGGACAAACGACGAGGGAGCAAGTGGCGCATGTGATTGGGACGGGGCGCACAAGCGGCCGGCGATGGGGCGCGGGGCGGTTGGGGGAAGGGCACGACGCGGCGCCGACGAGCGCACGGCAGGGTGGAGTGGAGCGGGCGGATGTGCGTCCACACGCTCACGCCGAGACGAACGGATGAGCGAATAAGCGCGGTGGATATATTCTTTTTAAGAGAGCAGATGAGTGGATGAGGACGAGCCATATCCAAATGGAACATACGCACATGGCCAAGCATTATCGTTTAAAATTTTGATTGTAATTAATTAATTAATTTTGTAATTAGACTATGGTTACAAGATTTTAGGTTTTACTTTTGTTTTTTTTTGAGGAAAAGGTTTTACTTTTGTTGACGTCGCTGACTGGGGAAAAAAATTGAGTGGGGCCCATAACACAGCGTGAACACCCACCGTGGTGATTCGTGGGCCGCGGCCTCGTAGGTCTTCTGGCGTTGTGGTCCCTGATTGAGAGGGTTAGGCACTTAGGCCCCACCAGCATGATAAACGGGCCGAGGCGGCGAGGCCCGCGCGGCCGATTCATCCCTGCGCAGCGTCGTCGTCTCCACTGCGGCCGATTCACCACCTGCTCGACGGAATACCCCAGTAGACCAGGACCAGGACGCCTGACGCCATGTCCTTCTTGGGGTCCGGTCGCGGCCGCCTGCTCCGGGCGCTCTCCAGGCGATGCACGCAGCGACCTCAACGGCAAGGTGCCTCCATTTCTCCCTCATACCAACTCCGCCCCCGAGCCCCGGCGTCGAAACGCTGCGGAGTGCTAACGCCTCTGTGTTTTTTCCCGTTTGTTCCTGGAACCAGGAGACTATGCCGCGTGCTTCCGGCGGTACAGATCGCATCACTCCTCGGTCGATGGAGTTGAGGACGCGGCGGAGCAAGCCGCCGAACCGCCGCCGGTGTCTCTGGCGAAGAGCCTGGCTTCTCTTGCCGAGGAGTCGGCCGCGGCCGTCCAGAGGCAGATGAAGCCCCTCACGCGGATGGAGCGGAAGCGGCTGGCCGAGCTCCGCATCAAGAAGAGGGTCAAGGAGCAGTACCTCAACGGCAAGTTCTACGGCCTCATGGATAAGGTGGTGGCCAATGCTGCGACGCTGGAGGATGCGTACGACATCGTGCGTCTGAATTCGAACGTTGATCTAGCGTCTGCAAAGGATGATGTCTGCTTTGTCACGCTGGCAGAGGAGCTGAGGAGCGGGGAGTTTGATGTCCGAGCAAATGCTTTCTCAGTGGTGGCAAAGAGAAAACGAGAAGGGCACCTTGTTCTTCCTAGGCTGAACTTGAAAGTGGTTCAGGAAGCGATAAGGGTGGTGCTTGAGGTTGTCTACAGGCCTCAGTTCTCAAAGATATCACATGGCTGTCGTAGTGGGCGAGGATATCACTCAGCTCTCAGGTTCATATCTGATGAAATCGGGGTTCCAGATTGGTGCTTTACTGTCCCGTTGCACAAGGAGGTTGATAGCAATGTGACCTCTAAACTTATTTCGCTAATACAGGAGAAGATCGATGACACCCAGTTAGTTGCATTCATGCAAAGTATGTTTGATGCCAAGGTGATCAATTTGGTATTTGGTGGGTACCCCAAGGGTCATGGGCTGCCTCAAGAAGGAGTACTTGCACCAATCCTGCTGAACATATATCTTGACAGTTTTGACCATGAGGTATTCAGGATTTGCTTGAAACATGAAGGCCTTGGTTTAGAGGCAACAAATGTTTCAGAAGACTGTGGGTCAAATTTGCGTCGCTGGTTTCGGAGTCAACTGAAGGGCAGGGATGAAAACAGTGAAGATCAAACAGATTGTCAGACAAAGGTAAAGCTATATGCTTGTAGATATATGGATGAGATTTTTGTCGCAGTTTCTGGATCCAGAGATGTCGCGGAAGATATGAAATCTGAATTGATTGCTTACTTAAACAAATCACTTTACTTGGAAGTTGATGATAAATTTCATCTTATGCCAATCAGAAGGAACCCACGGGGCTTACAGTTTGCTGGTTTTGTGGTCAGAGTAGAAACGAAGGAAAATGTTAAACTGAAAGCTGTGCATAAGCTGAAGGAGAAGATTCGTTTGTTTGCTTCTCAGAAGCAAGAGATTTGGGACGCTATGAATCTTAGAGTAGGAAAGAAGTGGTTGGCATATGGCTTGAGAAGAATAAAAGAGAGTGAGATCAAGTCGCTTGGCCTTAGCACCCCTTTGCTGGATCACATTGCACAATTTAGGAAAGAGGGAATGAAGACAGATCACTGGTTCAAAACTTTGCTAAAGGTATGGATGCAGGATGTCAATGCCAAAAATGAGCTAAATGAGGATGTTCTCTTATCAAAATACATTGCTGAACCGGCACTCACGCAAGACCTTAGGGATGCATTCTACAACTTTCAGAAGCAAGCTAAAGATTACATTTTATCAGAGACTGCTGCAACAGAAGCATTATTGTCCAATTTGAAGAGTGAGGAATCAACTAGCACTGATGGCAGTGTCATTAAAATTCATGCACCTCTTAGCTATATTCGGAAGTGCCTTCATCGCTATGGTATAATTAATCTCGAAGGTTTCCCTAGGCATGTTTCAGCCCTTGTCTTGCAAGATGATGAGTTAATAGTAAGTTGGTTTGCAGGAATTGTTCATCGTTGGATAAGATGGTTTTCTGAAGTTGACAATTTTAAAGAACTTCAGCTTATGTTTGTGGAATGTGTTAGAAAATCCTGCATCAGGACACTATCTGCGAAGTATAGGATGTATGAAAAACTTACAGAAAAGCGGTTTGAACTTGATGATCATGGCATTCCAATGGTTGAGGATTTTGAGGCAATAATTAAGCCTTTAGAATCTAGTTATCCTGTGGCTTCCACTGATGAAGCTTTGGTGTATGGCATTTCTGGTAGTGGTTTAGTTGTCCTAACACTGTCAAGAGTTAGAGTCCCTACTCGACAATTCAACTGCTTTGTTATGGGCTGCCAATCTGCGTCACCAAGTATGTATGTGCTTCATGTGAAGGAGAAACAACATTTCCCTGGATGGAAGACAGGTTTCTCGTCATCAATCGATGGGATTTTGGATGGTAAACGAATTGGATTGTGCACCCAGCATATTAAAGATATATATCTGGGACACATCTCCCTTCAATCAGTTGATTTTGGTTCCCTGATTAGATGACTCAATGATATGGTACCTGCGATTTTCTAATAGTTGAAGGCTTTGTACTGAGTACTGACTCACATGATAGTAGGTTCAGTAGTTGTAAATCTAAACATGGTTATACAATCATAGTATGATATTGTAGACTCAACTTGAGTGGTATGCTTGTGGACTATTTCAAATAGAAATTAGCCTGCAATTTGAAGTTGCTCCTTTTCGGTGAATGGTTCAGACTTCCATAGTTCAATTTTATTTGGCAGTTCTTCAATATTCTAAAATGCTATGTGTGTGTTCTGTGTGTGTGAGGAAGTGGTCTTTTTGGTCTCTCCCCTGTAACTTATTCTTTCTTCTTAATGAAATGACACGCAAGTCTCCTGTGTCGTCTGAGAAGAAAAAACTCTAAAATGTGCTTGGCACTAGGTGAAGGTGAACCATGGGTGGCACCTAAGCACTTCCTAGGTAGACTAGATGGCCATTAGCATTAGGTGTTAGGCATTGTTTGTCTAGGTGGTCTAGGTGGCTACTTTGATTTTTTTATCTTTTCTTGAACGCGTAGGAGAAATGTGTCTTGTTGCAGTAATTGGAAGAAAATGGTCCAGTCACATGCCAAGGCCATGGCTGGGGCTAATCTTTTCAGTGGCAACTTTAATTTTATCAGTGTTTCTAGAAGTTCTGAAAAATTGATGGATGTAATTTCCTTTCTGCATTTTTGATTATTACCATGGTACTTTGCTTACCAAGATTTTACCCTCTTTTTCATGATATCAAACCATCAAGAAACCAAGCTACTTATGCAAAAATAATGTTGAAGCAATAGATCCTGTGCCCTTCATTTTTGATAAATTTCTGTTCCTCTCTTGCATATTATATATATGAGTCCCGGGTTCAAATTAGCCTCATCGCAAAATATATGTGTCCTGGGTTCAAATCAGCCTCATCACAAAATAAGCAAGGGTAAGGCTGCCTAAAAATTCCCTTTACCCTTTTTATTTACATATATGAGTGATAATATCTGCTGAAACTCAAGTTCATTTGACAGACAAGAATTGCAAGTCCTGCTGGATTGACTCGCTGGTTGTAACATAAATACAGTGGTAGTTGCTGGGTTATAAGTTCCTAACTGGATCAGGCAGTAAACGCATGTTGTATTTTTTGTCTACAAGACTTGGGCAAAGTAGTTTTCTCCTACATACTCTTTATTTAGCCTCTAATCTAAACCATGAATTAATTACTTTATTCATAAGATGTCGCTTGTGATCTATTCATAAGATGGTTACTGTGGGCCTGACTATGCTTTTATCTCTTATTAAGTCTGGATTTCAAGATTTTGATAGCTTCATATAGTACATGGCGCACTGGAGAAAAACCACAGTAAATAAGCATGAACGGGGGCGCATTATTCCTTGATACACATGATGAAGTAAAACAGCAGTATATCATACTGGCTCATCATTAGAGCATTAAGTTAGGCTACAAGCCTAGGATTTGGCATAAGCATCTTGTCCGTTCTCAGTTGTGAACTGGTTTCCTCTTATGGGGAGAGGCATGGTAATCCTTGTTAAGAAATTTTAGAACTTCATCACTGGCCTCTAGCATTTTCTCCTTCCAATCCTCATTAATTTTATATAAGGTTCTGTGAACTACTGAATCCCTCAGTTCCTTTTTGGAGCCTGCATTTGAATTCCTGGAGTGCTTCGATGGCAATGTTCTTAGACGTTGAGGATTTGGAATGCTCAGTGCTATCACTGATGTGCTTCCTTCTAGTTTTACTCTGTTCCTGGATGGTCCTGCCTGCATCCGGGAGCTACTACTATCCTGAGACATTTCACTAGGAGATTAGTAGTTGCTTATACCACTAATAAGGAAACGCAAGGAAAATAAAAAGATAAACAGTGGTAATTGCTATTATGACTTTCTGGGACAGGTTTAATATATTCAAAAGGGATGTTCGTGTTCCTGGAAAATGTTAGTCTGGTATAGAGTAGCGTGCAGTGTGCACATGTATGTGGCCATGTGGTACCTCAAACTTACTCTCCCATTTTACTATTTGCCAATATTGTGTAGACCTTTTGACATATCTGAAATGTACACATGTGCATGTCTATTTATTTCTGGTATGCACACTCTGATATCAGCATTAGAAGTATGAAGTTGCAGTTTTAAACTCCACATGACTACTATAAAAATTAAATCCATGCCATCTTTTTAAACTCCACGACTACTATAAAAATTAAACCCATGCCATCTTTTGACCCAAAAGAAACATGTTGATGTAATGTTGGGAAGGAGGAAGAGATCACCTTTATGTTTGACGGCACACGTGAATTAGTTGAGTAATTCTTATTTTCTCCTGCATTAAGAATGTAAAAATATTCAAACTGAACAGAAAATGGAAATGTAGTAGTTCATTGTTATTTTTTCTTGGGATTTTCTTCCTTTGTTGGTTTAAATTTTTTTTGAAAAACTTTTAACATCTAGAAAATTGAAAATTACAAGTCTATCTTGAGTAAAATGGTGCATAAATGCTGAACTTTTTTCCCAAAAGAAGTGTAACATAAGTATCATGATTCATGACATAGGAAAAGGACCAGTTATTTTTTAATCATAACTAAATACATGTATCTAACAAGAAGGAAAAGCCATTTTTGACATATAGGATGGCAAACCAAAAGAGAAATGGAAGGAAAACAAGCTAGTTATAGCTACTTGGCTAAACACATGTATCTACTTCTAGTTGTTCTTGGGAGGGTGTTTCCGGGGTGAACGGTAATCAGCAGTGAAGGGAATGTGACCATCAAAGTAAACCTTCGGTGGAGGTTTTCTACTTCTAAAGTTACAGTTCATACTCAAATCCTTCCCTCCATGCCTGCATTTTCCAACAGAATGTTTTGCACCTGAGCTTGTTCTGCTTTCAGAATTCTTTGTTTCCTTCTGCCCCATGACTGCATCTCCAAAAGCCAGCCTTCGACCTGTCAATACATTGCTTCTGACTTCCTCATCTGTCCTGATTTTGTCAACGCTGAGTTCCTGCATTCGACACATCATTAGTTTCTGTAGCCAGGGATGAGTCCTGGCTACATAATTTATTACTTGACATTGCTTCAGATTCTTACCAGCTTGATTTCTGCTCCTCCCTTGCTGCCAGTTACTGACAGTAATTCTGAAAGCAGACGGAAGGTGTGTCAGTTCATCAAACATGCATGCTTAAACTGAGAAGGGAATGAGCTGGGAAGTCTTAGAGATACTTAGAAGAATAAGGTTAAAAGTAGGCAGAGCTGCAAATGCAGGAGCGATGATTATGTCTAACCTCTATGTGCAATGGCGACAAAGGGGCCAAGGGTGACCGAGAGGATGGCCAGCCCAAGCAAGAAGCTTATACAGTTTAACGGCTGCATAACTAACTGTTTAGCCCTGCTTTTAGGTATGTCTGTCTTTAACTAACAGAAATGGAAGGAGAAAGCGGAACAAACGAAGTGTGGTTTTATAGGCCTTCAGAGACATGGGCACTCCATTGGTCAAAGTAGAGTTGCAATATCTCCTATATTCATTGAATGCTGCACCTGTACTTTTAATCCATACTATACAATTAGCTAGGTCCTCGGCAGTTTCTTATTGGCTTAAGTATATTCTTGTGCCTGGGAGCTCTCAAAGTTTGTCCATTGCCATTTGCCAAGCAGTAGGAGTAGTTTCCAAGGATCTCATGCACAGTAAAAGTGCTTCAAGGATCGGCAAATTACTTGAGATAGAAGATTTTGAGTGCATTGGGCCTTATGCCGCGGTGCTGCCATTGCCAATGCATCACAGTGAGCAAGAAGAGGCAAACTTTAGTGGCCAACTAGAAAGGTTTTCAGTAAACAAGGCCAGAACCTAGAGTTTCACCTCCCATTGATCTTAAGCAATGCTCTCGGTGCCCCCACATGTATTGTAAACCATATTGAATCGTCAGACTCCTAGGTGATAGTAACTTAAGAGACAACTGGTGGTGAATTGGTGGGTGTGTGAAACAGCCACCCTCAGCACGCAATGGCAAACCTTGTGTTTAGCCACTGTTGTCGGTAGCATTGAATCGGGGAACTTGGGAGAGGAGAATCTTTTCTGCTGGTTGAATTTGGTCTGTTTCTTTTCGCGGGGTTACACTCACTTGATTCGAGCATAGACTAACCATCCATATGGTTTTCCTCTTTTCAGGTGTTGGGCATAGCAAGTGGCCTGGAAAAGCATGACCAGGATGCCAGCTTGGGTTTTGGTTCTGCTGCTTGATTGTACGGTTTGGGTAACAGGTCCTAGGCCTCTCTGCACCTGGTGTCAAGATCCATACTCCATTCAACACGGTCTTCTGGGACTCGAGTCGTACCAGCTGCGTGCCAATGTCTCGGCATTGCGGTTTGCCTATTCCGTGCATCTCAAGTGAAATGATTCAGATCACTGCATGTTCATTTTGTCGACTGACCGAGGTCGTCTTTAATCTGTTCTTCGGATGTTGGGGGATTTGCTTGTCATACGGTATTTGTGATAGAATCATTGAGCTGATGACTTTTTCCCTAGACACTACGGTATGAAGCCCTGAACAATCCTGACTTTGGGCCTTAAAGTGAGATGCGTAACTGTTGGTAGATTTGAAGTTTCCAGTAACAGAAGTTCCTGAATCATTACTGAGGACGACAGCGCTTTTGACAGCGCAGCTATGTTGGATTCGTGCGCTGCAGCCTGGAGGTGATACTTGTGTAGGAGAGCAAGTTGGCAGAAATACTGAAGGGACTACCGAACCATGATGGGTCCGCAACCGTGGTACGCCGAAGTGAACACATTGATGCCAGCTTAAGTTGGTGGAAATGTGGATACACCTACTTCATCTGTCCTGAAATATAAGAATCTGAATTTAAATTCAAGTCAAACTATGCTATGTTTGACTAAATATGTAGAGAGAGGTATTGACAGCTCCCACATCAAAGATGTAAACTATGAATTATATTCAACAATGCTAATTGGATGTCGTAAATACTATCATTTTTTTATATAGATTTGATCAAACTTAGACAATTTGACTTAGAAAAAATTTAGATTCCTTACATTTGGTGGAGAGTATATTTTAACACTCTTCTCACATGGAGGCGAATTTACACCTTACATGTACAATAGGAGCAAGCAATTTTTTTTATATCATCGCACCAGCCAAGAACTCTAAACCTTTTGCTCTTATATCATATAAAGCTGTATGCACAACACTAATCGATTGCACCTAATTGCTTTAGCTGATGGAAAGACATACAATTCGTTATGTCTAGATACGTGGTAAATTTGATGTATTAAAAAAAAGTTTAAAGCGGTTTATAGTTTGGAACGGAGGGAGTGCTTCATTTCAAGTGATGAGAAAGTCAGTCCTCTTGCTTTCTAGGTGAGACAATGAAGTAATAGTCGGACATCAATCGTTAGGAAGGTTATACGTAGACTTTGTCCTTTTTTTATCTATGTAAAAGTTGAGCTAAGTTAAAATTTTGAAGAGTGATAGTGGATATGATAACTTATGTTAAAAATAACATTATAAATCATTATCATTAATTTTTATACAATCTTGTATCTCTAGGGTAATTTTATTATAAGATGTCCAAAAACTCATAATTTTTTGAGACCAGACTATATGCCTGTATTTCATTAAGCAGAAGAGAGTGACCGATAGACCTACACATAGTTGATACAAAAGGATCCGCGGGTAATCCATAGATTACCAACGAAGTCCACAACACAACACAAAAGCAAGAACACGAGAGGTGGGGAACCTCCACTTGACAACCTCAGCAACTGAGCCTAATACAAAATATATCTCAACACCTTGGTAGCCCGTAGTGATAGGAGCCGTAGATGAAACAGCGGCAAAGCATCCGCTAGAACTCCTCGGTGGCAAAGCATCCACCAGAATCACGTCGGCGGGCAAAACATCCGTCGGAAACGACCCGCGACCTCGGCGGCAAAGCGCGCGCCGGAAACACGACCTCGAACTCCGATAGCTCCTCTGAGTCACTAAGGGCCATTACCCTCAGGACCATGGGCGAGGAGGACTTACCTAAAGATACGCCGGCGACAAAGCATCCACCCAAGCACCCTCGGCGGCAAAGCATCCGCCGGAAACCCCTCGGCGGCAAAGCATCCGCCGGAAACGACCACAGCTACGGCTACAACACACACTAACTAGACAAACCAAGTGAGGAGAAACCTAAAGCCCGAGTAGGCACAGCTGAAACAACGACGACGACCAAGCGCAACGCCGAGGAGGCAGCCCCACACGCGCGCCATGGCATGGAACTTCAAAGGCAACGCCTTCAAGGAGGACTGCGACGCAGGAGCGTCGCCGCTGCCTGCCCAGAACGGGCTAGGTTTTCACCTCAAAGTTCCACGCCAGCCGGAGAGGGGGGGGGGGGTGGCAACGACAGATACGCTCCAAGGAGGAAAACGGCGCCACGAGGGCGTCGCCATCGTCGGCCAGATAGCAAGGCTTTCGCCTAGCGCCACCCTTCCAAGCGCAGGCTACGCCAGACGTTTGCCGCGCCCGTCGACGCCAACCCTGTTGCCGATGAACCATCGGGGGCACGAGTGCCCGCCCCGACCGACATCAGCTTCGCCACCATGACGCTGCAGATGCGAGGGACGGGCGAGGCCACGCCATCCACGCCACCATGGCGTCGATGACGCACCGCCGGAGCCGCCGCCCACATCACCACGATGTAAGGCGGCGCACATTAGTGGCCTCGGTGCCCACACCTCCATTCGCCTGAAGGAGCGAGGTGTAGGCACAATCGGGGGAAGGGGATGCGGTCGACGGGGGGCCCCACTGTCCGCGCACACCGCAGCGCATGGGCCCCAGCAGATCGGCGTTGGGGGGAGGGCGGGCAGCGCACGCGCTCCACCGGAGCCGCGCGAGACCCACCGACCCCGCATGGCCGGCGGCGCCCCACCCATGCGACCGGCCGCTGCAGACAGAGGGGGGGGAGGGGGGGGGCTAGACCTGGCCGACCCATACCCGCCCAGGTCGCCGGACCCATGGTTGGCCGGCCACAGTCGGAGGGGGGGAGGCCAGATCCGGGGCCCCACGGGCCCGGATCCAGCGGACCCCCGTCCGCCCAGGCCGCCAGAGGGCGCGAGCTCGCCGGAGCGCCGGTCGCCGCCTTCGTTGGGGGGGTGGAGGGAAGGCCGGGCTGGAGGCAGATCTGGTGCCCACAGGTCCGGATCCGGCCGTTCCCAGTCGTCGGAGGTCGCCGTTCCCGGAGTTCGCCGGAGGGAGGGGGTGGGGGGGCGAGGGGGGAGCGAGGGCCGCGAGGGGAGCCTTTTTGGGCGCGCCACCATTGGCCGCCGCCGCCGCCGCGAGCAAGGCGGCGACGGCGGCCAGAGGGAGCCGGGGGAGCGGGGACTTGGCGCGGTGGTTGGCGGCGCCGCCCGAGTCGCCCTCAGAGAAGAGCGACGCGGGGCTTCCCGGTAGGCACAGTCCGCATTCACGCATCTCAACTCATAAAATTTTGGCATTGGTTATGATGTCAACAAAAAAATTAACTTACTTGGGGGAGTAATTTGATATTTTTTCCCCATAAGAAAAAATCTTACATGGAAGGAACGGTGAAAATCGGCAGGAGCGAACGTTCTCAGCTGTGGCCAGTGAGCTCTCGGGCACAACACCGGTGCCATCGCGCTGCCTGCGTGAACAGCGATTCGACGCGCGGGGTGGTCGACACGACACGCTCGCTGCCGCTTTCGGCGACGCCGTGGACCGCGCGCGGTGCACCTCCCGCGGCGGGGCCGGCTACGAGGTCCGATCTAGGTCCACCCGACAGAGCCGGCGATGGAGGAGAACCGAGGAGTGAGAGCGCCGGCCATCGGTAGCGGCGCCGGGCGAACGTGCGCCGGGGCCTCGGGCGCCGCTGGACGCATCATTCGCATTAATTTGACTGGGGAGTGGGGAGGCGGCGTCGAAGGACTGGAGCGAGAGAGGGGAGTGGGGATGCGGAGCACGAGGGCGTGCGCTCCGTCGCTCTCGCTCCGATCCTGGCGGCAGGGCAGCGACACATTTTCCTCCTCGCGGCAGCCGCAGCTCGAATCGAGGGTTGTACCAGTACGAGTGAGTTCCAAGGTTTTGCTGGCAGTAGCACTTGACTACGGCAGTGTTTAAGATTCCTTCGAACTTCTAAAAATTTTACAACATTTTCCGTCACATCGAATCTTTAGACGCATACATGGAGTATTAAATGTAGGTAAAAAAATAACTAATTACACAGTTTGTCTGTAATGTCGAGACGAATCTTTTGAGCATAGTTAGTCCATAATTTGATAAATTTTACCAAATAATAATAAAAAGTGCTACCGAAACTTTACACCAACTTTTACACCATCTAAACACTACCTACGCATATTTGATACACACTACTGCAGCGGGCGGTTAGCTCAGCCGCCCTGCCATCCCGCTCTTACAAATGGAGCATGCCGCACCTACAAATCGATTTTCAAAAAACCACGATTTTGAATTAAAAACATAGCAAATTAAATATGAAAAAAAAATTTATTTTAATTCAGGGAGGGCCTCGCCGGCATTTTTCGCGTGCTTCGCGGTTGCAGAGATTTGAACCCACAATTTCACCCTCGCGCGAAACATCCCATACCACTGCACCACACACTCACATACTCTCTCCGTCCAGCAATGTTCGTTGTTCTAGGCTCGGAAGGGATATCCCCAAATGTTTGTGGCTGGCCTAGTGGGTATAGGTCTCCTACTCCGGTCTGCAGGCCCGCAGCAGTCCCTTCGCCCCCTCACACCGCTGCACAGCCTTATCCCTTTGTTTTGTTTACTGTAAAAAAGTACTACTCGCAGCGGCCTGTCCATTCGCAGCGGCAGCAGGTGGTACTCCGGACTAGGGGTGTCAGGTTTTGTTCCTATGTTCCTTAATTCTTGAGCCTAAATCTAAAACGACTCACGTTCCAGGATGGAGGGAGTACATCTATATATTATTTTGGTTCTCCAAATATTATAACGAACTGAGTGTAAATTGATTGCATGAGGCTCTAAACGAAGTCAAATGAAATATTGTCAACTACCAAGTTTCGTAACTTTTTAAGATCTACAACTTTTATTTGGGTAGATTCTCCATCCGAGGTCATTTACAAAATTTGAATTTCAAATTTGAGAAATTCATACATAGTTTTCGTGGGCAAGATGACTTCAAATCAAAAGGTTGTCAACTACAAACTTTCATAACTTTTCGAGAACTACAACTTTCATTTTGGTAGTTTCTCCATCTGAGATCGGTTTATAAAATTTGAATTTCAAATTTAAGAAATTCATAAATAGTTTTCGTGGGCAAGATGACTTCAAATCAAAAAGTTGTCAACTATAAAGTTTCATAACTTTTCGAGAACTACAACTTTCATTTTGTTAGTTTCTCCATCTGAGGTCGTTTACAAAATTTGAATTTCAAATTTGAGAAATTCATACATAGTTTTCGTGGGCAAGATGGCTTTAAATAAAAAAGTTGTCAACTACGAACTTTAATAACTTTTCGAGAACTATAACTTTTATTTTGGTAGTTTCTCCATCCGAGGTCATTTACAAAATTTAAATTTCAAATTTGAGAAATTCATACATAGTTTTTCGTGGGCAAGATGACTTCAAATCAAAAAGTTGTCAACCACAAAGTTTCATAACTTTTTGAGATCGCCAACTTTTATTTTAGGTGTTCCTCCATCCGAAGTCGTTTGAAAAAAATCAAATTTTTATACTTAATTTTTAAATATTCGGCACCTATTTGTAGGGACGGCTGATGATTGAGCCACCCTTACAAATGAGGTGATTTGTAAGGGCGACTCAATCACTGGCCGCCCCTACTATGCCCATTTGTAGGGGCGGCTCAAACACCAGCCGCCCCTACTATGCATTTGTAAGGGCGGCCGGACGACTGGAGCCCGAGCACGTCACTATAGGGGCGGCTCTAACCACAGCCGCCTTTAAAAAAACCAAGCATTCCCAAAAATCAGTTTCTACGTAGTGACATTCACAATGAGAAAAAAATGGACATGGGTTAGCGAGATTCTGATTTATGAAGCAACAATTTTGCCTCTTCCAACAATAGATTTTAGCGAGAGAATTTATAACAAGAATAAGTAAGCCTTGCTTAATACTAACATTTTTTTATTTATTCCAAAGTAAAAAAAAATAGGATGGACACATACACATTTTGATACAAACAATCCGACAGTAGATACTGTCCTACAAGCGTACTCCGTCCATTGTAAAATAAATAACTTTTGATGTTTAATCTCTACACCTAATACTACCAGTTATGGGTTGCATGCCACAAAAAGTGGTTCACGTATTGAGCAAGTTTTTAGTGAATAATATTCACATTTATAGCTTTAAATTAATTTATTATGAAAATACATTTCATAATTAATCTGATGGTATTTATTTAGCATCATAAATATGGATATTTTTTTTACCTATAATTGGTCAAATTTAAGGTAGTAAAACGTGATATTGTACTAGAATTGCATTCTTTTGGAATGGAGGAAGTAAGTTTCCAGGGGAATCGTCCATAGGGGCAAAATGATCAGAAAAAAATTAGGATCGGACTCTGCGAGGTAGAACAAAATCTCGAGGGAAAAAGCAAAAAAAAACCCTCCTACCATGCGGGCCGTCCCGTGCCTGGCTTCCCGCACAGGCCGCGACCTCCCTTCCGCTCGAGATTGTCTACTTAAAGTTGTACATAAAGATTAAAAATAAAAAAAGGATCAGTCCACCTTATCTACTACACGTTATCCTTCCCGACCTAAGTCACCACTCCATCCAACCTCGCACCCGTTTCTGCCTCCTCTCATCCCGCTCCTCGCTCATCGGTGGCTCAGCTCACCTTATCTACTACACATTATCCTTCCCGACCCTAAGTCACCACTCCACCCAACCTTGCGCCCGTTTCCACCACCTCTCATCCCCGCTCCTCGCTCGTAGGTGCTGCATCTATCTCCTCCAGGCCACGCACGTCGCCTAAGTAACTTTGTTGTCATCGCCTCTGCCCCACCCTCCTCCCAGCCTCCGCCCGCTACCTCCAGTCGCGCTCGCTGCGCACCTTCCTCCTGACATGCCCGCCGCTAGCCTACTCCTGGCGGCGCTCACCGCCTCCGCCGCCACCTGTTGTCCCTCCCTTAAGCAGTGTAGCCCTAGATTTGAGCACGCCGTCCGCCTATCCCCTTGGGCGAGGTGATGGCCCCTCCGCCTAGCGCATAAGCACGCCTAGGCGAGCGTCTTGTAGAACATCGGGGCGAGCACAGCCGCGAGGGGAGAGGAGGAGGTCGCCGCCCTATGCAGATGGATCGGGAGTAGGAAGAACTGACTAAGGGAGAGAGAAGAAAGAAAATAGAAAGACTATAGGTTGACCGATAATCCACATGTCCAGTGTGTCATCCCATATTTTTGTTAATAAAACTTGAGAAGCATCTTGTGTATCCAAAGGAGTGATGTTCTCGTAAAGATGTACAAGATAAAGGAAAAGCCGAACTTGTCACTAGTGTAGGAGGCCACGATGGTAAAGCATAAAAGATTTAAAGATAGTATTATACATGACTAATGAAGATAAGTATGCATTAAATTGTGGTGCTAAAGATAGCGATGTATATTTGCAGAACTTTCTAGACAAATAATGAGCAGTAATGAGGATATTTTGTTATATTTCATAGCAAAAACTAGGATACTTTAAGTCTAGATATTCTTGTAAATATCTAACAAATAGATAAGTACTAGGAAAAAAATATAGAAATATTTTTGCAATACGTAGCCATGAGCAGCTATAAATAGGCATGCCCATTGTTGTGTTCCGTTCACATCCATAACATGCCAACACAAATAATAGTCATAAGATAGCCACCTTATTTACCTTACTTTTTAATATGACAAGATTGTTGTGTTTGTACTAGAAACTATATATGAATATACATGAGTCCAACATATGAACAAGATGTTAAAAACTATTAATAATGTCATATGTACTGTTGCCAATATTTATTTATTAGACATAGTTTTAAGATTTTTTTAAAAATATCTTGTACACCCAATGTTACGAAGCTGTGTCCGCCATTGGATCTGAGTGTCCTAAAAAAAAGAAGATAAAAATATGTTACCTTAGTTTGTGTTGAGGCACACAAAACTACATGTCATCGGTTTAGCTAATCTAGACCCCTTTGGACTGGAAATCATGAAATATTATTTCCAAGGCTCTATAAATTTGGCACACGAACTTTGTAGTTCCGTCTTTGATATAGATTGAGATTTCTTTCAATGATGTGTGAAGAATTGGGAATACAGTTACACAAACACAATTCAGTAGAAATGACTGAGAAAGATAAAAATGCTTTAGAAAATTTACTCAATGATAAGTATATAAAGTTGACTCCAATTTGGAAAGCAGCAGTCGAGAAAATGAGAATTGTTAGCAGAAAGACTAGTTTTGAAGTCATGCATGAGAAAGGTTACCGCTATATGGCAAATAATTTACTACCCAAACTAATATACCATGTGAGGGGCATCAAAGAACAACCCCACCAAAATGATCAGCCCATACCACTACGTAACATTACCTCTTGACCTTATATTGTCATTTGCTCTAGTTAAAATGTGATTTTTTTTTTGCTAACTTGGTTCTTAAGGTGGCATTAGATTGGGGTTGTCGATTTTATACATGTCTACCACCAGTCCACCACATGTGTTTGTTATCTTGTCGAGTCTTGCCATGCTTTGAATACTGTTAGTGTCAGGCCTTCTTGTTATTATGTTGTTTGTATGTTTCTTGGGTTTATGAAAGTAGACTTAGAAATCTATAGTACTGGAACTTTTGCTCCGGCATCTATTGTCTCTTTGTTTACGTTGTTTATAGTGGAATTTGTGAGTTTTCAATTGCTGATTCAAATGGGGATTGAATTTGTGCAATGGAGGTTCATAAATGTATTGTCGGGGGTATACCCAAGACAA
>CM039615.1:49851553-49967130 GCA_022457205.1 Saccharum spontaneum | reverse complement strand
TGCTGGATGACTCGCTGGTTGTAACATAAATACAGTGGTAGTTGCTGGGTGATTAAGTTCCTAACTGGTTCAGGCAGTAAACGCATGTTGTAGTTTTTGTCTACAAGACTTGGGCAAGTAGTTTCTACTACATTACTCTTTATTGCCCTCTAATCTAAACCATGATATTAATTACTTTATTCATAAGATGTCGCTTGTGATCTATTCATAAGATGGTTACTGTGGGCCTGTCTATGCTTTTATCTCTTATTAAGTCTGGATTTCAAGATTTTTGATAGCTACATATAGTACATGGCGCACTGGAGAAAAACCACAGTAAATAAGCATGAACGGGGGCGCATTATTCCTTGATACACATGATGAAGTAAAACAGCAGTATATCATACTGGCTCATCATTAGAGCATTAAGTTAGGCTACAAGCCTAGGAATTGGCATAAGCATCTTGTCCGTTCTCAGGTTGTGAACTGGTTTCCTCTTATGGGGAGAGGCATGGTAATCCTTGTTAAGAAATTTTAGAACTTCATCACTGGCCTCTGCATTTTCTCCTTCCAATCCTCATTAATTTTATATAAGGTTCTGTGAACTACTGAATCCCTCAGTTCCTTTTTGGAGCCTGCATTTGAATTCCTGGAGTGCTTCGATGGCAATGTTCTTAGACGTTGAGGATTTGGAATGCTCAGTGCTATCACTGATGTGCTTCCTTCTAGTTTTACCTCTGTTCCTGGATGGTCCTGCCTGCATCCGGGAGCTACTACTATCCTGAGACATTTCACTAGGAGATTAGTAGTTGCTTATACCACTAATAAGGAAACGCAAGGAAAATAAAAAGATAAACAGTGGTAATTGCTATTATGACTTTCTGGACAGGGTTTAATATATTCAAAAGGGATGTTCGTGTTCCTGGAAATGTTAGTCTGGTATAGAGTAGCGTGCAGTGTGCACATGTATGTGGCCATGTGGTACCTCAAACTTACTCTCCCATTTTACTATTTGCCAATATTTGTGTAGACCTTTTGACATATCTGAAATGTACACATGTGCATGTCTATTTATTTCTGGTATGCACACTCTGATATCAGCATTAGAAGTATGGAAGTTGCAGTTTTTAAACTCCACATGACTACTATAAAAATTAAATCCATGCCATCTTTTTAAACTCCACGACTACTATAAAATTAAACCCATGCATCTTTTGACCCAAAGAAACATGTTGATGTAATGTTGGGAAGGAGGAAGAGATCACCTTTATGTTTGACGGCACACGTGAATTAGTGAGTAATTCTTATTTTCTCCTGCATTAAGAATGTAAAAATATCAAACTGAACAGAAAATGGAAATGTCGTAGTTCATTGTTATTTTTTCTTGGGATTTTCTTCCTTTGTTGGTTTAAATTTTTTTTGAAAAACTTTTAACATCTAGAAAATTGAAAATTACAAGTCTATCTTGAGTAAAATGGTGCATAAATGCTGAACTTTTTTCCAAAAGAAGTGTAACATAAGTATCATGATTCATGACATAGGAAAAGGACCAGTTATTTTTTAATCATAACTAAATACATGTATCTAACAAGAAGGAAAAGCCCATTTTTGACATATAGGATGGCAAACCAAAAAGAGAATGGAAGGAAAACAAGCTAGTTATAGCTACTTGGCTAAACCCATGTATCTACTTCTAGTTGTTCTTGGGAGGGTGTTTCCGGGGTGAACGGTAATCAGCAGTGAAGGGAATGTGACCATCAAAGTAAACCTTCGGTGGAGGTTTTCTACTTCTAAAGTTACAGTTCATACTCAAATCCTTCCCTCCATGCCTGCATTTCCAACAGAATGTTTTGCACCTGAGCTTGTTCTGCTTTCAGAATTCTTTGTTTCCTTCTGCCCCATGACTGCATCTCCAAAGCCAGCCTTCGACCTGTCAATACATTGCTTCTGACTTCCTCATCTGTCCTGATTTGTCAACGCTGAGTTCCTGCATTCGACACATCATTAGTTTCTGTAGCCAGGGATGAGTCCTGGCTACATAATTTATTACTTGACATTGCTTCAGATTCTTACCAGCTTGATTTCTGCTCCTCCCTTGCTGCCAGTTACTGACAGTAATTCTGAAAGCAGACGGAAGGTGTGTCAGTTCATCAAACATGCATGCTTAAACTGAGAAGGGAATGAGCTGGGAAGTCTTAGAGATACTTAGAAGAATAAGGTTAAAAGTAGGCAGAGCTGCAAATGCAGGAGCGATGTTATGTCTAACCTCTATGTGCAATGGCGACAAAGGGGCCAAGGGTGACCGAGAGGATGGCCAGCCCAAGCAAGAAGCTTATACAGTTTAACGGCTGCATAACTAACTGTTTAGCCCTGCTTTTAGGTATGTCTGTCTTTAACTAACAGAAATGGAAGGAGAAAGCGGAACAAACGAAGTGTGGTTTTATAGGCCTTCAGAGACATGGGCACTCCATTGGTCAAAGGAGAGTTGCAATATCTCCTATATTCATTGAATGCTGCACCTGTACTTTTAATCCATACTATACAATTAGCTAGGTCCTCGGCAGTTCTTATTGGCTTAAGTATATTCTTGTGCCTGGGAGCTCTCAAAGTTTGTCAATTGCCATTTGCCAAGCAGTAGGAGTAGTTTCCAAGGATCTCATGCACAGTAAAAGTGCTTCAAGGATCGGCAAATTACTTGAGATAGAAGATTTTGAGTGCATTGGGCCTTATGCCGCGGTGCTGCCATTGCCAATGCATCACAGTGAGCAAGAAGAAGGCAAACTTTAGTGGCCAAACTAGAAAGGTTTTCAGTAAACAAGGCCAGAACTAGAGTTTCACCTCCAGTGATCTTAAGCAATGCTCTCGGTGCCCCACATGTATTGTAAACCATATTGAATCGTAGACTCTAGGTGATAGTAACTTAAGAGACACCTGGTGGTGAATTGGTGGGTGTGTGAAACAGCCACCCTCAGACGCAATGGCAAACCTTGTGTTTAGCCACTGTTGTCGGTAGCATTGAATTCGGGGAACTTGGAGAGGGAGAATCTTTTCTGCTGGTTGAATTGGTCTGTTTCTTTTCGCGGGGTTACACTCACTTGATTCGAGCATAGACTAACCATCCATATGGTTTTCCTCTTTTCAGGTGTTGGGCATAGCAAGTGGCCTGGAAAAGCATGACCAGGATGCCAGCTTGGGTTTGGTTCTGCTGCTTGATTGTACGGTTTGGGTAACAGGTCCTAGGCCTCTCTGCACCTGGTGTCAAGATCCATACGCCATTCAACACGGTCCTTCTGGGACTCGGAGTCGTACCAGCTGCGTGCCAATGTCTCGGCATTGCGGTTTGCCTATTCCGTGCATCTCAAGTGAAATGATTCAGATCACTGCATGTTCATTTTGTCGACTGACCGAGGTCGTCTTTAATCTGTTCTTCGGATGTTGGGGGATTTGCTTGTCATACGGTATTTGTGATAGAATCATTGAGCTGATGACTTTTTCCCTAGACACTACGGTATGAAGCCCTGAACAATCCTGACTTTGGGCCTTAAAGTGAGATGCGTAACTGTTGGTAGATTTGAAGTTTCCAGTAACAGAAGTTCCTGAATCATTACTGAGGACGACAGCGCTTTTGACAGCGCAGCTTATGTTGGATTCGTGCGCTGCAGCCTGGAGGTGATACTTGTGTAGGAGAGCAAGTTGGCAGAAATACTGAAGGGACTACCGAACCATGATGGGTCCGCAACCGTGTACGCCGAAGTGAACACATTGATGCCAGCTTAAGTTGGTGGAAAATGTGGATACACCTACTTCATATGTCCTGAAATATAAGAATCTGAATTTAAATCAAGTCAAACTATGCTATGTTTGACTAAATATGTAGAGAGAGGTATTGACAGCTCCCACATCAAAGATGTAAACTATGAATTATATTCAACAATGCTAATTGGATGTCGTAAATACTATCATTTTTTTATATAGATTTGATCAAACTTAGACAATTTGACTTAGAAAAAATTTAGATTCCTTACATTTGGTGGAGAGTATATTTTAACACTCTTCTCACATGGAGGCGATTTTACACCTTACATGTACAATAGGAGCAAGCAATTTTTTTTATATCATCGCACCAGCCAAGAACTCTAAACCTTTTGCTCTTATATCATATAAAGCTGTATGCACAACACTAATCGATTGCACCTAATTGCTTTAGCTGATGGAAAGACATACAATTCGTTATGTCTAGATACGTGGTAAATTTGATGTATTAAAAAAAAGTTAAAGCGGTTTATAGTTTGGAACGGAGGGAGTGCTTCATTTCAAGTGATGAGAAAGTCAGTCCTCTTGCTTTCTAGGTGAGACAATGAAGTAATAGTCGGACATCAATCGTTAGGAAGGTTATACGTAGACTTTGTCCTTTTTTTATCTATGTAAAAGTTGAGCTAAGTTAAAATTTTGAAGAGTGATAGTGGATATGATAACTTATGTTAAAAATAACATTATAAATCATTATCATTAATTTTTATACAATCTTGTATCTCTAGGGTAATTTTATTATAAGATGTCCAAAAACTCATAATTTTTTTGAGACCAGACTATATGCCTGTATTTCATTAAGCAGAAGAGAGTGACCGATAGACCTACACATAGTTGATACAAAAGGATCCGCGGGTAATCCATAGATTACCAACGAAGTCCACAACACAACACAAAAGCAAGAACACGAGAGGTGGGGAACCTCCACTTGACAACCTCAGCAACTGAGCCTAATACAAAATATATCTCAACACCTTGGTAGCCCGTAGTGATAGGAGCCGTAGATGAAACAGCGGCAAAGCATCCGCTAGAACTCCTCGGTGGCAAAGCATCCACCAGAATCACGTCGGCGGCAAAACATCCGTCGGAAACGACCGCGACCTCGGCGGCAAAGCGCGCGCCGGAAACACGACCTCGAACTCCGATAGCTCCTCTGAGTCACTAAGGGCCATTACCCTCAGGACCATGGGCGAGGAGGACTTACCTAAAGATACGCCGGCGACAAAGCATCCACCCAAGCACCCTCGGCGGCAAAGCATCCGCCGGAAACCCCTCGGCGGCAAAGCATCCGCCGGAAACGACCACAGCTACGGCTACAACACACACTAACTAGACAAACCAAGTGAGGAGAAACCTAAAGCCCGAGTAGGCACAGCTGAAACAACGACGACGACCAAGCGCAACGCCGAGGAGGCAGCCCCACACGCGCGCCATGGCATGGAACTTCAAAGGCAACGCCTTCAAGGAGGACTGCGACGCAGAGCGTCGCCGCTGCCTGCCCAGAACGGGCTAGGTTTTCACCTCAAAGTTCCACGCCAGCCGGAGAGGGGGGGGGGTGCAACGACAGATACCTCCAAGGAGGAAAACGGCGCCACGAGGGCGTCGCCATCGTCGGCCAGATAGCAAGGCTTTCGCCTAGCGCCACCCTTCCAAGCGCAGGCTACGCCAGACGTTGCCGCGCCCGTCGACGCCAACCCTGTTGCCGATGAACCATCGGGGGCACGAGTGCCCGCCCGACCGACATCAGCTTCGCCACCATGACGCTGCAGATGCGAGGACGGGCGAGGCCACGCCATCCACGCCACCATGGCGTCGATGACGCACCGCCGGAGCCGCCGCCCACATCACCACGATGTAAGGCGGCGCACATTAGTGGCCTCGGTGCCCACACCTCCATTCGCCTGAAGGAGCGAGGTGTAGGCACAATCGGGGAAGGGGATGCGGTCGACGGGGGCCCACTGTCCGCGCACACCGCAGCGCATGGGCCCCAGCAGATCGGCGTTGGGGGGAGGCGGGCAGCGCACGCGCTCCACCGGAGCCGCGCGAGACCCACCGACCCCGCATGGCCGGCGGCGCCCCACCCATGCGACCGGCCGCTGCAGACAGAGGGGGGGAGGGGGGCTAGACCTGGCCGACCCATACCCGCCCAGGTCGCCGGACCCATGGTTGGCCGGCCACAGTCGGAGGGGGGAGGCCAGATCCGGGGCCCACGGGCCCGGATCCAGCGGACCCCCGTCCGCCCAGGCCGCCAGAGGGCGCGAGCTCGCCGGAGCCGCCGGTCGCCGCCTTCGTTGGGGGGTGGAGGGAAGGCCGGGCTGGAGGCAGATCTGGTGCCCACAGGTCCGGATCCGGCCGTTCCCAGTCGTCGGAGGTCGCCGTTCCCGGAGTTCGCCGGAGGAGGGGTGGGGGGCGAGGGGGGAGCGAGGGGCCGCGAGGGGAGCCTTTTTGGGCGCGCCACCATTGGCCGCCGCCGCCGCCGCGAGCAAGGGCGGCGACGGCGGCCAGAGGGAGCCGGGGAGCGGGGACTTGGCGCGGTGGTTGGCGGCGCCGCCCGAGTCGCCCTCAGAGAAGAGCGACGCGGGGGCTTCCCGGTAGGCACAGTCCGCATTCACGCATCTCAACTCATAAAATTTTGGCATTGGTTATGATGTCAACAAAAAAATTAACTTACTTGGGGGAGTAATTTGATATTTTTTCCCCATAAGAAAAAATCTTACATGGAAGGAACGGTGAAAATCGGCAGGAGCGAACGTTCTCAGCTGTGGCCAGTGAGCTCTCGGGCACAACACCGGTGCCATCGCGCTGCCTGCGTGAACAGCGATTCGACGCGCGGGGTGGTCGACACGACACGCTCGCTGCCGCTTTCGGCGACGCCGTGGACCGCGCGCGGTGCACCTCCCGCGGCGGGGCCGGCTACGAGGTCCGATCTAGGTCCACCCGACAGAGCCGGCGATGGAGGAGAACCGAGGGAGTGAGAGCGCCGGCCATCGGTAGCGGCGCCGGGCGAACGTGCGCCGGGGCCTCGGGCGCCGCTGGACGCATCATTCGCATTAATTTGACTGGGGAGTGGGGAGGCGGCGTCGAAGGACTGGAGCGAGAGAGGGGAGTGGGGATGCGGAGCACGAGGGCGTGCGCTCCGTCGCTCTCGCTCCGATCCTGGCGGCAGGCAGCGACACATTTTCCTCCTCGCGGCAGCCGCAGCTCGAATCGAGGGTTGTACCAGTACGAGTGAGTTCCAAGGTTTTGCTGGCAGTAGCACTTGACTACGGCAGTGTTTAGATTCCTTCGAACTTCTAAAAATTTTACAACATTTTCCGTCACATCGAATCTTTAGACGCATACATGGAGTATTAAATGTAGGTAAAAAAATAACTAATTACACAGTTTGTCTGTAAATGTCGAGACGAATCTTTTGAGCATAGTTAGTCCATAATTTGATAAATTTTACCAAATAATAATAAAAAGTGCTACCGAAACTTTACACCAACTTTTACACCATCTAAACACTACCTACGCATATTTGATACACACTACTGCAGCGGGCGGTTAGCTCAGCCGCCCTGCCATCCCGCTCTTACAAATGGAGCATGCCGCACCTACAAATCGATTTTCAAAAAACACGATTTTGAATTAAAAACATAGCAAATTAAATATGAAAAAAAATTTATTTTAATTCAGGGAGGGCCTCGCCGGCATTTTTCGCGTGCTTCGCGGTTGCAGAGATTTGAACCCACAATTTCACCCTCGCGCGAAACATCCCATACCACTGCACCACACACTCACATACTCTCTCCGTCCAGCAATGTTCGTTGTTCTAGGCTCGGAAGGATATCCCCAAATGTTTGTGGCTGGCCTAGTGGGTATAGGTCTCCTACTCCGGTCTGCAGGCCGCAGCAGTCCCTTCGCCCCCCTCACACCGCTGCACAGCCTTATCCCTTTGTTTTGTTTACTGTAAAAAAGTACTACTCGCAGCGGCCTGTCCATTCGCAGCGGCAGCAGGTGGTACTCCGGACTAGGGGTGTCAGGTTTTGTTCCTATGTTCCTTAATTCTTGAGCCTAAATCTAAAACGACTCACGTTCCAGGATGGAGGGAGTACATCTATATATTATTTTGGTTCTCCAAATATTATAACGAACTGAGTGTAAATTGATTGCATGAGGCTCTAAACGAAGTCAAATGAAAATATTGTCAACTACCAAGTTTCGTAACTTTTTAAGATCTACAACTTTTATTTTGGTAGATTCTCCATCCGAGGTCATTTACAAAATTTGAATTTCAAATTTGAGAAATTCATACATAGTTTTCGTGGGCAAGATGACTTCAAATCAAAAGGTTGTCAACTACAAACTTTCATAACTTTTCGAGAACTACAACTTTCATTTTGGTAGTTTCTCCATCTGAGATCGTTTATAAAATTTGAATTTCAAATTTAAGAAATTCATAAATAGTTTTCGTGGGCAAGATGACTTCAAATCAAAAAGTTGTCAACTATAAAGTTTCATAACTTTTCGAGAACTACAACTTTCATTTTGTTAGTTTCTCCATCTGAGGTCGTTTACAAAATTTGAATTTCAAATTTGAGAAATTCATACATAGTTTTCGTGGGCAAGATGGCTTTAAATAAAAAAGTTGTCAACTACGAACTTTAATAACTTTTCGAGAACTATAACTTTTATTTTGGTAGTTTCTCCATCCGAGGTCATTTACAAAATTTAAATTTCAAATTTGAGAAATTCATACATAGTTTTCGTGGGCAAGATGACTTCAAATCAAAAAGTTGTCAACCACAAAGTTTCATAACTTTTTGAGATCGCCAACTTTTATTTTAGGTGTTCCTCCATCCGAAGTCGTTTGAAAAAAATCAAATTTTTATACTTAATTTTAAATATTCGGCACCTATTTGTAGGGACGGCTGATGATTGAGCCACCCTTACAAATGAGGTGATTTGTAAGGGCGACTCAATCACTGGCCGCCCCTACTATGCCCATTTGTAGGGGCGGCTCAAACACCAGCCGCCCCTACTATGCATTTGTAAGGGCGGCCGGACGACTGGAGCCCGAGCACGTCACTATAGGGGCGGCTCTAACCACAGCCGCCTTTAAAAAAACCAAGCATTCCCAAAAAATCATTTTCTACGTAGTGACATTCACAATGAGAAAAAAATGGACATGGGTAGCGAGATTCTGATTTATGAAGCAACAATTTTGCCTCTTCCAACAATAGATTTTAGCGAGAGAATTTATAACAAGAATAAGTAAGCCTTGCTTAATACTAACATTTTTTTATTTATTCCAAAGTAAAAAAAAATAGATGGACACATACACATTTTGATACAAACAATCCGACAGTAGATACTGTCCTACAAGCGTACTCCGTCCATTGTAAAATAAATAACTTTTTGATGTTTAATCTCTACACCTAATACTACCAGTTATGGGTTGCATGCCACAAAAAGTGGTTCACGTTTGAGCAAGTTTTTAGTGAATAATATTCACATTTATAGCTTTAAATTAATTTATTATGAAAATACATTTCATAATTAATCTGATGGTATTTATTTAGCATCATAAATATGGATATTTTTTTACCTATAATTGGTCAAATTTAAGGTAGTAAAACGTGATATTGTACTAGAATTGCATTCTTTTGGAATGGAGGAAGTAAGTTTCCAGGGGAATCGTCCATAGGGGCAAAATGATCAGAAAAAAATTAGGATCGGACTCTGCGAGGTAGAACAAAATCTCGAGGGAAAAAGCAAAAAAAAACCCTCCTACCATGCGGGCCGTCCCGTGCCTGGCTTCCCGCACAGGCCGCGACCTCCCTTCCGCTCGAGATTGTCTACTTAAAGTTGTACATAAAGATTAAAAATAAAAAAAGGATCAGTCCACCTTATCTACTACACGTTATCCTTCCCGACCTAAGTCACCACTCCATCCAACCTCGCACCCGTTTCTGCCTCCTCTCATCCCGCTCCTCGCTCATCGGTGGCTCAGCTCACCTTATCTACTACACATTATCCTTCCCGACCTAAGTCACCACTCCACCCAACCTTGCGCCCGTTTCCACCACCTCTCATCCCCGCTCCTCGCTCGTAGGTGCTGCATCTATCTCCTCCAGGCCACGCACGTCGCCTAAGTAACTTTGTGTCATCGCCTCTGCCCCACCCTCCTCCCAGCCTCCGCCCGCTACCTCCAGTCGCGCTCGCTGCGCACCTTCCTCCTGGACATGCCCGCCGCTAGCCTACTCCTGGCGCGCTCACCGCCTCCGCCGCCACCTGTTGTCCCTCCCTTAAGCAGTGTAGCCCTAGATTTGAGCACGCCGTCCGCCTATCCCCTTGGGCGAGGTGATGCCCCTCCGCCTAGCGCATAAGCACGCCTAGGCGAGCGTCTTGTAGAACATCGGGGCGAGCACAGCCGCGAGGGGAGAGGAGGAGGTCGCCGCCCTATGCAGATGGATCGGGAGTAGGAAGAACTGACTAAGGAGAGAGAAGAAAGAAAATAGAAAGACTATAGGTTGACCGATAATCCACATGTCCAGTGTGTCATCCCATATTTTTGTTAATAAAACTTGAGAAGCATCTTGTGTATCCAAAGGAGTGATGTTCTCGTAAAGATGTACAAGATAAAGGAAAAGCCGAACTTGTCACTAGTGTAGGAGGCCACGATGGTAAAGCATAAAAGATTTAAAGATAGTATTATACATGACTAATGAAGATAAGTATGCATTAAATTGTGGTGCTAAAGATAGCGATGTATATTTGCAGAACTTTCTAGACAAATAATGAGCAGTAATGAGATATATTTGTTATATTTCATAGCAAAAACTAGGATACTTTAAGTCTAGATATTCTTGTAAATATCTAACAAATAGATAAGTACTAGGAAAAAAATATAGAAATATTTTTGCAATACGTAGCCATGAGCAGCTATAAATAGGCATGCCCATTGTTGTGTTCCGTTCACATCCATAACATGCCAACACAAATAATAGTCATAAGATAGCCACCTTATTTACCTTACTTTTTAATATGACAAGATTGTTGTGTTTGTACTAGAAACTATATATGAATATACATGAGTCCAACATATGAACAAGATGTTAAAAACTATTAATAATGTCATATGTACTGTTGCCAATATTTATTTATTAGACATAGTTTTAAGATTTTTTTAAAAAATATCTTGTACACCCAATGTTACGAAGCTGTGTCCGCCATTGGATCTGAGTGTCTAAAAAAAAGAAGATAAAAATATGTTACCTTAGTTTGTGTTGAGGCACACAAAACTACATGTCATCGGTTTAGCTAATCTAGACCCCTTTGGACTGGAAATCATGAAATATTATTTCCAAGGCTCTATAAATTTGGCACACGAACTTTGTAGTTCCGTCTTTGATATAGATTGAGATTTCTTTCAATGATGTTGAAGAATTGGGAATACAGTTACACAAACACAATTCAGTAGAAATGACTGAGAAAGATAAAAATGCTTTAGAAAATTTACTCAATGATAAGTATATAAAGTTGACTCCAATTTGGAAAGCAGCAGTCGAGAAAATGAGAATTGTTAGCAGAAAGACTAGTTTTGAAGTCATGCATGAGAAAGGTTACCGCTATATGGCAAATAATTTACTACCCAAACTAATATACCATGTGAGGGGCATCAAAGAACAACCCCACCAAAATGATCAGCCCATACCACTACGTAACATTACCTCTTGACCTTATATTGTCATTTGCTCTAGTTAAAATGTGATTTTTTTTTGCTAACTTGGTTCTAAGGTGGCATTAGATTGGGTTGTCGATTTTATACATGTCTACCACCAGTCCACCACATGTGTTTGTTATCTTGTCGAGTCTTGCCATGCTTTGAATACTGTTAGTGTCAGGCCTTCTTGTTATTATGTTGTTTGTATGTTTCTTGGGTTTATGAAAGTAGACTTAGAAATCTATAGTACTGGAACTTTTGCTCCGGCATCTATTGTCTCTTTGTTTACGTTGTTTATAGTGGAATTTGTGAGTTTTCAATTGCTGATTCAAATGGGGATTGAATTTGTGCAATGGAGGTTCATAAATGTATTGTCGGGGGTATACCCAAGACATGGATAAGAGAGTCGCTTAGGATGGGCCAGACAACCTCGGCTCAGCTGGGCCGTGGCCTGCCTCGACCTCTCTCCCCCAAGCCGTACGAGGCCCGCCTCGACCTCTCCTACCTCCCGACCACGCATCGCGCAAAGCACTCGACCACCTCCCGCCTCATTCGCTAAGGAAGGGATGAGATGTGGGTGGGCGCATTGAATACACCTACCCGGACGGGACGCGCACGCGTGCATTCTGCCGGATACGAGAATGATCCCACTATGACCGCCAGACCCTAGGGCAGAGCGTCACATTGGGCAGCACCCCACTGACACATAAGACAACACTAGGACTCAGCTATGTCACCCCGCGTGGCTCAGCACCGTCCAAATCCCGTCCAGCCTGATGCACGGGCGTACGATCACACCAACTCCGGTATGGGAATCACGGCCACATGAGCCAGCTCCTCCCATACCGGCTGCTTCCAAAGCCCCTGACCCGACAATGAAAGGTTGGGGCAATGGGGTGACGACCTAAGGAGCAGGTAGCCCATGATGGATAGCCACTCCTCCCCATACGATGACATCATGACTTCTCCCCGAAGAAACAGACGATAGGATGGAGGCCACGACGACCACGACAGGCCCATGCCATACAGGAGAGTTGGTGAACAACCACCATTCCCATGGCGCCGCCACGGCTGGCATAGTGCCGCCACGACCGGTGCAGTACCGCCACCGTATGACATGACTTGGCGTGTGGAGCAAGATCTCGACGACCATGCCTGGACATGCTGACAAGACCGGATAGACTGCTGACCAAGTTTACTATCTTCTCCCTCCCTCGGGCTCCTGACCACTCGGGCTGGGAGAACCCTACACTTCTGCATGTAACCTAGCCCCCATGGCTATATAAGGGGATCCAGGCCTTCTTCCTAAAGGATCGATTTCCCCTTCCTTGAATCTCTTCTACCTATAGAACCCTAGCTTGCATACCCCCCGATGTAAGCCGTTTGGAGCACTTGAACTTGAGGAACACGTACTCAGTCTCCGACACTGGACGTAGGGCTTCGTCCCGAACTAGTATAAATTCCTTATATCTCGAGTGCTAGCCATCGATTCTCTTGAGCAGCGCGGCGCTAAATTTATTCGCCGGTTCTCAAAACACCGACATGTATAAGCAGCAGAGAATCCTTGCTTTCTCAAGGCTTCTTGTTATCGCGCAACCCTTGTAAAATTTTCTCAGGTTGGCTAGAAACATATATTACTTTTTTGTTAATGTGTTTCTCTCGAGTCATTGGCAGAGGGAGAAGTTTTCCTTATTGAGGCCCCTTTTTCCAGTGAGTTTATTCTCATTTATTCTTTTAACTAACTATTGAAGTCTAATAACGTAAAATATGTGATACCACTTGTGAGTCATAAGACACAAACTGGCTTGGCCACTGCTTAAGGGAAAATGTGTCAGCATCTGTGTGAGTCGTTGGCAGAGGAAGAAGTTTTCCTTATTGAGGCCCTTTTCCAGTGAGTTTATTCTCACTTTTCTTTTAACTAACTATTGAAGTCTAATAACGTAAAATATGTGGTACCCACCTATGAGTCACAAGACACAAGCGGGCTTGGTCACTACTTAAGGGAAAATGTGTCAGCATCTATGTTGTTGATGCTTGTTTACACGTTTGATACAGTTATAATGATAATGATTATGTTTGTTATATCTGCGTCTCTCGGTAAGTACTGATGGCTTCTTACTTATGGGTAACCATTCTTTTAAGCAATTATCAATGCATAATTCATATTTTGTAAAGATAATTAGTGTAGGAAATGAGCTTATCTGGCATTCTGTCCTATGTGAGCTTGCCCTATTATCTTGCTATACTTTACCTCACTATGACTGTGTTCGCATTTTTATCTATTTTTGTGATAGCAGCAGTGAAGAAGGAAGCTTGACATTTCTGTGATTGACAGCAGGTGAAGGAGGATGCTTGACGTTTCTGTGATTGGCAACAGGTGAGGAAGAACAAGAGGGTTGGGAAGACCAGATACATCGACTTGATTCCAACATTAGAACTGAAGTTGTATAATCATGTTGGCGAAATAAATCCAAAGTCTAAATGTGAAATGAATCTCTTTGCACCCTCATGCTCATTTCAGACGTCCTTGTATTGCTTCCGTGGATGCCATGAGTTAACCTAGCCCGTGTTGCTATTCTATATCTCTGTTCTTGGTCTTGTCTGCTATCAATGGTATATTCACTCTATCCGTGAAAGCTTAGTGGTTTTGGCACTAGACAAAATAAGGAGATAGGAGAATGACATGCATGCCCCTAGTATTTATAAAAAAAATAAGATTCTATGAAAACATAGGATATTGCTTCCCAATGCGAAAGCTAGTTATGGGTATATACAAACAATAACTGCTAAATCTAGGAGATATCCTTCGAGAGAGAGAGAAAGAGTCTTTTATCAACATCCTTAATCTGTCTAAAAATTTCTAAAAAAACTATTTATTTTGGAACGGAGTTAGTACATGCATGTTATTACACACAACATTCAATACGGTACAAAGTTCCCACGTCATAACAATTTCACGAAACAAATTAAACTTTTTTTTTACCATAACTAGGCCATAGATTATATGCAAATCTTTTGTTTATAGTCGTCTACATGTGTCGACGATAAACAAGCTTACAGTATTACATTAGTTGTTCCAGATCGAAGAAAACGAGTTCAGTCGATAAGCATGCATGCAGCTGATCGTTATTTTTCTTCTTTACAACAGAGAGGCTATTGGATAAACTCAAGAAATAATGACACATTAGGTTCTCTTGAGGAGTACTGTATAACCTCGCTGAGTCAAGAACCAGAAAGATACAAGCGTTTGGTTGTTGGGTGAGGCCTCCTTGGAACCTGAGCTAGCTTGGTTTTTGCTTGCTGCTACGAGCGAGCGAATTCGGCTCGCCAGCATTGTCAAGGCAAGCTTGCTCGGGCCGACTAGGTGAGGCTATACTAGCTCGAGAACCAAACGTACCTTAAATGACATATGGATGAGTGGTTTGTGCTACGTTTTTATTTCTTCGGAGCAAACGTAGGCGTTGTTCAGCATAATCATTTTTTATTTTTAAAAATAAACAAGAGACTTGTGTATCATTTTGTTAAGTAAATAGAGTTTACAAACGAGTCAAATGAGTGACGTACACACTTAAAAATGTGTAAGTGGGTCATAGTCCCACTGTGGGACTATGATCAACTAGAAACAATTAGAAAGAAAAACATCGTAGCAATAAAAATGGAGAACTAACTATCCAACACCGATCACTCTTAGGGACAGATCTAACACTGGAGCACTTGGGGCTCGAGCCCCCTCCCCCTACCGGCTACCGCCACCAAAAGCATAAAGCCCCTCCTAAACCTCTTATAAATTATAACTATTAAAGCTTAAGAGGAGACCAAATATAATAAGGAAGAGGAGCTCCAACTAACATAAGTTTGCCTGTTCCTATAAGTTTCTCAGCTCCAACTTAGAATCCATAGAGATGAGAAGCGGTCACAATGAGCGGTCATCTCCTGCAAGTTGAAAACCCGCGTGTTTCTCTCCTAAATTCTTGAGGAGACCAACAAGAAGGCTCAGTCAAATTCTTTCCGAAGGTCCTTGTTGTAGCCATGGCACTCTCATCCACCAGTCCTTGGTGTGCTCCTCTGATAACGGTCTTCCGTGCATCCTACCCAAGAAAGAAAGCCAGTATGCCAAACTTGCTTTTGTGTAGCTGCAAGTGCAGAAACGCTGATCAACGTATCTCGTTCTTGATGACAGAGGGAACAAGTTGTGCTGTTCAGCAGAGTCACGTTCGGCCAATGGACCTTGACCCATAACAGTAGCACAATAAGCCAATAAGGTCGTCAGCTTTTTCTTTAGGGAAAAGGAATAAGGCCGATGAGCATTGGGCTTAAGTCAGCCCAGACTGTATGGCTGCTGGACTTGATGCTTCCCTCAGTTAATGTGGTCGTCTGATTTTTGTCCTTGATCTATAAAATCAGGTTTTTAACCCATTGAACTTTTAAAATTGTTCATGTTAGAGGAGATAAATCAAACTAGGTTGAAAGTTCGAGGAGGTAAATTGGACTAGAAATATTTTTATAAAAATATATAAAAATTTTTGAAAAACAAAAAATCTATCCAAATATATTTTACATGAAAAATATAACAATTAAAATCCTAAAACCTGTTTTAATGTTAAAAAAATTCATAGAAAATTTGTTTAGCAAGGAAAATTATGAAATTTGTTTTAGATTTGTTTCTAAAATCATGCTCTATGTTATGGTTCCTAGATTGAAATATATTTTTCATGTCACTTGATCCTATTTGTACAAATATCATGTCCCATGTGCTACCATCTAGATTTTTCTGCCACATTACGCTCCATAATTCATTGCACTAAAACTTAATTAAATCTAATAGTTTGTAAAACTTAAATAAATATATTAAACAAAGGGTGCATGCATGCATCATGCAGATGTGCTGCAGTGTGCATGCAGCCACACAGTTTAACGTAACTACTTTGAAATTTTATCTAGGGTAGGGACCAGTGCCCTCTATAGTCCCAATGCTTCAATGGTGCTTTTGTGTAGTTTAGATGATAAATATCCACTAACTATAATACATAAGAGAGCTTCTACTAGCAAATAAGCACCAAAATGAATCCACCAAGATTCGACCAATTTCAAGCTAGGCACCATAACATAGAGCATGCTTTTAGAAAAATTGAAAAAAAGTTTCACAATTTTCTGAGCTAAAAAGATTAAACTAGGTTTAGGATTTTTAATTGCATTATTGTTTATGCAAAAATATATTTGAATATTTTTGTTTGTATTAATTTTTAGATACATTATAAAAACATTCATAGTCCAATTTACCTCTTGAACTTTCGACTTAGTCCGATTTACCCCTTTGACGTTGTGCCATACAAGCAAAACCACTATCAAAACCGCTAGAGTGTAAAAGTGAATGGTTTTAAAAAATTAAGGGGGTTTAATAAAAACTGATTTTATAGATCAAGGAGAAAAATCGAATGACCCTATTAGGGAGGGAGTTAATTGGACTTCTTCCTTTTTTTTTTGTTGTTGTTTGAGAGAAAAGGAATAAAGCCGATGAGCGATGAGCGTTGGGCTTAAGCCAGCCCAAACTGGCTGCCTGCTGGACTTGATCCTTCGAGGCCATGCGCCGATGCCAGACAGCCCATTGGCCTATTCCGCAAAGCCCATGCGAGCCCCAGGTGCGCGCGTACACGTACTCAGTAGTCAGTAGTCAGTATTCACACCAAAGAGTCCCAGTTTGCTCCCAAAAAAAAAGAAACAGAAAAAAAAGAGTCCCAGTGCCAACCTCACCGCCCCGGCCTCTCTGGTAGCATGTGCGCGCGCCCGCGGATCCGGCGGCTTCGCTCGCGCAGTCGCGCTCCACCGCTACCACCTCCCGTTGTTGCCGGTTGGCCGCACGGCAGCCGGCAGGCAGCCGTCCCATGTGGGTCGGGGCCGATCGACGTCTCGGCAGCCCCGCGCCCGCGGCCTCTAACGCTGCTGTCGTAGATAAGGTAGAGGTAGCCCCGCCGTCGCGTAGAGCCAGCTGCTGCTGCCACAAAATCGGGCAGTAATAGAACAGCGAGGATATAATGGTAAACAATCACCGGGTAAACTTTCATTCATGACCACAAGAAGGGAAAATAAAACTGCCACTTAAAGTCCGATCAACATCTATGAAACGTTTCTGTGGAGTGTAACATAAAACAAAAAAAAAAGGTGCGATAGTACAACATATTTACAGTTATGCAACGATGGTGTTTCTCATTGCTTTGCAGGGGAGGCTTTTCTTCGACTACATCAGGTAACAAGTGAATGACTTTAAGGGAAAAAAAGGAAGTGGTTGGGAAACTATGGCTGTTTCCTTTCAAGGAACAAACAATTCAGGGGACACAAATACAAACCCTCAGTCAGACCAATACACCTTTTAAACAGCCACACTAAAAACACCCAATTGAATAATAAATTATAAAATTTGGAATACATACAGATGGCTAAGCGGCACTACCAAGTACTAACCTTCTGATGTTTTCAGCTCCCGGAAGCCGCAGTGAAACAGTCAATATTGCACAATTTGACTGACCTCATCATCCCGCCAAAGCTGTCACACCGAGGCATTACAAGAGTCAGGAGAGCAGGAAACAGAATACGGGTTACAACAAAGTTCCACAAGGGAATGTAAAGTAGAAACCATAAAAATGTATATACAAACCGATCAATGCTCTTCCGTGGCCTGTCAGGTTGATCCACACTAGCCCGTGGTTTGTCAAGCTGATCAACGCTCTTTCTGCTTTTATCTCTCCTGTCTATACTTCCCCTAGGTTTCTCCCTTCGATCAATGCTAGGCCTATGATCAATGCTTGATCTTGGTTTGTCCCGGATATCGGTGCTTCTCCGCGAGCTCTCCGCACTTTCGGATCCGGTTTCACTAGGATCTGAAGGATCTGAACTCTCTGGAGATTCATCTTTAACAGGTGGCGATCTCTCTATGGCACTGACAAATTTTTTCAGGTGCTTAATGTATTCTGGGTACAGTTCCAAATTACAGTGGTTCCCTCCTTTGACCCACAGAGGCTCGTATTTCACTTTGGATAGTTCCCATAGTGCCCTCCCATGAGAACAGTCAACAACCTCATCAGCTGTACCCTGCACATGGAATAATTCACTGATTTGGTTAAAACCCCCTGCGTATGGCACCCATAACCAGAATTTATATGCAGAAACTTGGTACAGATTTTGAAAGGCTAAAGGCACCTTATGATTTGAATTCTGGAAACTAAAAACAGTATTGTAGGGAATAAGTAGTGTAATACTGTATTGTATGATGGTACGTACAGACATAATGCCTAATATGTGTTCCATTTTATTATTGACCTCAAAAGTGTAGACCTTAATAAAATTGCATGAACGTTCCCCATTGAGCTTCATACAAGTGTAGAGCTTAATGAAAATGTAAGAACACCAATGCTCCATTGATAATAACAAGCTTGAAACTCGGAACACATTTTGAAAAGAACAAAGTGGGAAAATGGTATGTAACCATCAAATATATAAAGCCTTGAACCCTAGTTCCCTACATGCAAGACAAAAGTTAATGGCAATAGAGACACATGCATGTGCGCACATGGAACTACACATTATTAAAGAAAACTTGATGTCAGAGGAATACTCACATGTATAACTAATACAGGGCACTTGACCAGAGGAATTTTGTCAATGTTCTGTAAATAAATTAGTAGAGATTAGATCAAGTATACGGTCAAATTAAAAGGAATCAAGTAAATTAATCACCTTATATATGTCAAACCAATATGTATGCTTTACAGGATACATCACTCTTAAACCAGATGAAATTGGGCTATGCAGAACAACAGCTCGTAAATGAGGCAAACGGGATGCTAAATCCAAAGTAGGGCCACTCCCCACTGATTGACCATATAGAATGATGTTTTCCTCAGAGGCTCCATATGTTTCTATAAGACACTTATAAACAGCTTCTATATCAGCATACGTGTTTTGCTCACTTGGCTGCAGAATCAAATGGAATTAAATTGATCAGTCATGCTCATGCACAAGAGGAGCTGGAACTCATAAAATAGCATGAGAAGAGGGGTAAAAGGACTTTCCTAGATAAAAGCTGAATTTATACCTTCCCAGATGATTGTCCATACCCAGAATAATCATAACTGTAGAAAAATGTACAGGTCAGAAGTTACTAACATGGAGCATAGCAGGAATACAAAGTTCAAAGGAATCAAAAGGATCAGAACTGGCGAGCATAGAAATGAAAAGCAAATATATCATGAGCACAATAGAAAGGTTAAAACAGCCATAGATAATGCCTAGCAATCAATCACCAATTATGAAGTCAAACTACATATTAAATTGTAGCTAGGCTTATACACAACAAAAAGGGTAAAATAGGATAAAAGTTATAATATGGTGATAAGTGGAATTCATATATTCAATAAGAAACAAAATGAACAACCAGAAAATAAAGTGGGATAAAAGAGCAGACCAAATCCTCCATTTGCAAGATTTCAAATAGGTCACAGAGTGATAGATCCACTGTAACTAAGTTATTCTAACCGACAGCTCATCCCATCACTTTTATTAAACATAGCCTGCAACCCGGAAATGCCTAATTCCCTCAGTAAAACCTGGTTCACTCAAATCTCTAACTTGGATCTAGAAAAATCAATGGACAACTGTTGTAACCAAAGTATAAAAAAAATCAACCCACGGGGGAAAGACCACCCTCACAGCATTGCATTGAGAAGAAGCTTCTCGCGCATGGGCCGAGAAACACCCCGAAGGCTAGCTGACCCAGACGCAGGACACATTATTGTAATGAGTTAGAATATCTGCAGTGTCTGAAATGGTCTAATCTTCAATAATGTTCAACCAAACATCTGAAGATGTGAAGAGCCTTTCAAATGGGTATTTACCTTGGTTATCCATAGAGCACAGAAAATAATTTGCAGAAATTGAGCACTGGCTTGAAGGATTCTTGTAATATTTTGCGTTTTTCTTTCATTTCCTGTAAAACTCTCTTTTATTTATTTTTATATATTAATTAGTACTCCTGTTTTATTAGAAAAATGTAGACAGCTTCTAGAAGCTCGGGTAAGTGAATGGATGGTCATCTTGATCAGGAGCAACTGACACCCATATATTAGTGATGTCATCCAAATTCTAGCAAAGAAAATGGTAACCAACATGGGTCCCACTACATCTAACGTAGCATTTCTATGTACTAACTACCACGGGCGGAGCTCTTTGGAGGCGAAGCTGGGCTCCTGCCCCCCCCCCCCCCCCCTTGCCTGGCAACAATTTCTTAAGGCCCAATAGCCACCAGCCCATTTTGGTACTCATCACGTGTTTTCTCTATTTTGAAGATCACCAAGACAAGATTGCGCAACAAGATGGAAGATCTTTACCTTGCCAACAGCTTGCTAGTTCAGATCGAAGGTGAAATTGCAGGAGACTATACCTATGATGATATAATCAGAGATTTCAAAATCTGAAGAAAAGAAGAGCAGACCTCTAGTAGCGAGATCCTATGTCTGATTTCTATTTTGGTGTCTTGTCTTTTGTCTAACAGCGCCTATGGTCAATTGTATTTTGGTGATAACCAGGGCGCTAAATATATATCTATACAACCATGTGGTATGAATATGTGACTAATTATAAATATATATAATATAAGTACGAATGTATATATTAATGATATTATATGCATTGCCAGTTCATTTCTTGCGTCAATTACTGTTCACTGGTTTTTTTTTCAAATTCGCCCCCCCTTTAATTTGTCTCAAGCTCCGCCACTGCTAACTACGTACTAAGTACTAATGGAATTATTAAACTCAATAACAGGTCAAACAAGATTCACAATCAAAGGCGCCAATATAAATGAACGTCTTCCTTCCCCAAATCCAATAACTTCCAAACAACTCCAGTACTGACAATGAAGCAGACGTGCCCCTCAATCAATAGTACAGCACATCAACATCAAAACTGTCCAGTCAACTTAAGTACATGCACTAGCAAACAATTACCAGCTTCAATGAAATCTATCTACTGTATAACAGGACAGCCCAACTTTCCGAACCACACATCCAGATAAGATGCACTGTTGCAGCTTGGGACATTCCCGACTTTATATAACAATTAAGAACACATGAATTCACAAACAAGTAAACCTAGCAACAGAATCAAAGACTACCTTCCACAAACACACGATCCAAATAATACACGCACAACCTTGGACACTAACTTTTCCCCCAGCCAGTTAAGGTAAATTCTGGATCACAATTTCAATCCAAATGACATGCCAGATTTATACAACATTAAGCATCTAATTAAGTAATTAAAGCAGCTACAGATCCCAAAATTGCACGATTAACTGTAGGATCCCAATTCCCAAATGCACCCGACACCCGAACAATCACGAGCAACCAGGCAAGTCGCAAGTTCTAAACTAGCACAGACAAAACCTCCAATGCCGACAATAAGGTCCTAAAATGAGCTCAAATATGTATTCCTGTTTACCAAATGAAATGAAGCAACCGAATACTAACATCACAGCGTAATACTAACAGACAGGATCTCGACGCAGTTCAGTCGAAGCAGCAAAGCGCGGCGAGGGCTAGAGAGCGCACGTTACATATATACATACCCCATGAGGTTGACGTTGAGGTGTGCGCTGAGCTCGACGAAGAGCTCGTACATCTGCCCCAGGTCGGCGGCGTTGCCGTGGGAGTAGAGCAGCGTGAGGCGCGCCCCGGGCTGGCGCACGTACATGGCCACCACCTCGGTGCCGCGCTTCGTGGGCAGCCGCCGCGCCTCCACGCCGCGGCCCCGCGACACGGGCACCCCGCTGAGCTCCACCACCTCCGAGTCCGCCGCCGCCGCGGCCGGCGACGGCGGCGGCTCCACCCCGTACGACGGCGGGGTCGGCGGGAAGAACGCGAAGCGCGCCGCCACCGTCGACGCCACGGCGCCCATGGGGATGGGATGGGAGGGGAGGAGAGGAGCTCGCGCCGGAGCGGAAGGCGAGCGAGCTAGGGGACTGATGGAGTGATGGGGCTCCCGGTCCCGGGGCGGTGGCGGGACTCGAGGCAGGCGGAGGAGAAAAACTAGGAGATGCGTGGCGTGGCGTGGCGAGCTCGGTTTTTTAGTGGAGGCCTTCGCAGAAGCTGCCGCCGCGATCGGAGGGGAATAGGGTAACGGAGCGGAGCAGCGGACGGGGGCGGCGGGAGCGGGGGGTGGTTTGTTAATGCAAGCGGGCTGGGCCCCGCCGTCTGGATTAGTTAGCTGGCGACCGTAATTTGAGGAGGGTTTGAGTTTTGAAACCCAATGTCGCGCGAATTCGGGGCAAATTTGGAGGTATTGTGGTGGAAACACAGAAGAAAAAGGGTTTGGCGCGACCTGAACAAAAGACGAGGAGAGAGCGTTAGCATGTGAAGCAACTCGCTTTAGCGCTGCCGGCGGCGGCAACGGCAAAGGCAAAGGACGCTGCTGCTTTCAGAAAAAGCGTGTGTCCTTGCTTTGCTGACTCGAGGTGGCAGTAACACCTGTCCCTGATAAGTGGGCCCAGTTTGTGCTGGCCCCACCTGGCAGTTGATTTTGTACAGTTAGCGGGATCACTCTTCATTATTACATACTAGTATAATATACAGTCATGAAGTGCTAGCTTTTTCCCCTGTTGACGTCTGGTGGTTAAGTTGTTAACTAACGCTAAACAATCCCTTTCTCTGTGCTCGTTTAATTTGATCATCTCATGTGATGTGACAGTAGTATGTCTTTTGAAACGAATGTCAGAGACAAGGTTGCTTCTTGCTTGTTCCACATTTCAGTCAAATACTATCTATATATGCATTTGATTTGGAAGCTTAGATTTAATTTTCATTCAAATGTATGATGATGATGTGAAACAGAAGGCACGGGGCAAGGGGTTGCATGTTACTGACGCATCTCATTGGAAATGCAAAATAACTTTTTAATGTCCGACGACACTTCACACGTAAACAACCAGCTCAGCAACGCATCCTGCACTGCATATGCCAATTTGCAGGTCAAGCGCAGCAGGGTTGAAGTGGTCTCTAAGGCTGGTTTAGTTGGGTGAAATTTTTTTAAAAAATGTCACGTCAGATGTTCCGTGCGATGTCGGAAGAAGTTTTCGGATACTAATAAAAAAACTAATTACATAGCTTGTCTGGAAACCGCGAGACGAATTTATTAAGCCTAATTAATTCATCATCAGTATATTTGTTACTGTAGCACTTTAGTGTCAAATCACGAACTAATTAGGTTCAAAACGTTTGTCTCGCGATTTTCAACCAAATTATGTAATTAGTTTTTTTATCTACATTTAATGCTCTATGCATGTGCCACAAGATTTCTTACTGTAGTTTTTTGTGAAAAGTTTTTGGATCTAAACACACCCCAAGTGACGGTGCAAATCGTCAACGGGAAGCTTAAGCTAGATAACCGAGTTTTGATGTGTGAAGGGCAGAGAACACTAGCGGATGTGAAACATCTCGATACAATTCGCAGCTAGCTGCTTCAACAGTTCAACTTCAGTGTATCAGTTTCATTCAAGGGGTAATCGCATCTTGAAAAGTTTATCGGAATGTTTGCATCACGAATACAGTTCAATGCTAGATGAGCATCATGATGTTCGGTTGCACTTAAAATAAGCCACAGTCAGTTGCTTAAATAGTAATTTGTGACATTTTTTGACGTTTTTTGTGAGTTTTCTACGTCAGCCGGTGGCCAAAACAATGTAATAATGAATGATAAGTGCAAAACTCTTGCAGAGGCTCAAATAAAATTCCTTTATCTAAAAAATAGTAATTTGTGAGAGGAGTCAAAGAAGCAGTAGCCGGCTGTGGCTTATTTTATTCCAAGTGATTAGTTTCTTTAACATGGAATCTGCTTACTTGGGTTTTTCAAGGAAAAGATAACAGTGACAAGAGCATTTCCGCATCATTATTTTTTCCTACCTTTGTTTTTCCTTTTTACTTATGCTCTGTGGGTAGAGGTCAAGTTCAAAAGCTGATAGTTCTAGCTTTAAGAAATCTTTGGATACAGGGAGTGTTTAAATAACTTATTTTGTGTATAGTTTAGACTAAATATAAATATTTTTTTAAAAAATAATCTAGTTTACTCCAATCGATCTATCTATATATACCTCGAAGTTGCAGCCATTCCAAAGCAAGCCCAAAAACACTTTGATTTGTTTCTACTACATGTCACGGGAGTTCCGTTACGTTTGGCTTGGGCCATTTGACAAAATTGGGTAAAGCCCTGAATCTCGAGTATATTGGGCCTATAATTGAGTGATAGCGAGAAGTCTACTCAGCTGCTGAGCTACTACAGTGCGTTTGATTTTTTTTTAATAATCTTTTTCATTCAGTCACGTAGACACTAAGGATGGGTTTGACAGTGAGTTTCAGCTGAGCAGATTATTAGAATCACTGCCAAACGTCACGAAGGGATAAATGTTCCAGAGAGAATTACTTGGAACCGATTCTTGTTTTTGTACAAGTAGAGAAAAACATAAAAAAACTGGTTTCTCTTGATTCGAGTTCTAGTTTCAAGAATCCAACGAGCAAGCCAAACAATTCTACGAAGTAGTCCTGATTCATTAGAAATAATCTATATCCAAAACGTTGCTACGAGAATCTATAACCCTGTCAAACGCGCCCTAAATGCATGTACACATACCATTCCTATTGAAGTACATATGTATAATTATATCTTTAAGCACCTTCACTAGCAAATCTCAAGATAAGCAAAGTGACCATAGACGTCTCGTTGTCAATGGGTACTTAGCTTATGATTAAAAAAACTAGTATAACAAAATCTTAAAATAATAATATACGAAAAATACAAATCTCCTACAACTAAAAAGAACAAAGCGTGGACAATTTTTTTGGTGCGACATTTGCTTTGGCCGTCCGTCTGCCTGTCCCGTGCGATCTCCCTCACAGTCATTCCCGTGCGTTGCGCGTGCGTTGAAAACTTCACCCCAAATGCCACTATTTGCGAGCCACACGACCCCTCATTGAATGCCACCAATCCCAGGAGTCTCCATCGCCGGATTCGCCGCCATCCACTCCCCTCCGTCCTCCCCCACCGACGCCGCCCCGGTCCCCGCAGCGCCTCCCCTTCCCTCCCACGATGCCTCCAACTACGGCGGCGAGGATCGAGATGGTGGCGGGGATCAATGCCGAGCAGTTCCTGGCGAAGCCTGACTCCTTGTACGGCACGGTGCAGCCGAGCACTGCTGGTGGCCGCGGCCGCGGCTGCCCGCCCGGCGCCGCCGCGCCCACACCCCGCCCCTGCTGAGGTCGCCACGCCACTGCCGCGTGTGACGACGGCCGCCACCCCATTCCCCATCAAGGTCGCGAGGCACGCAGATCCGTGCTCCATCCACCTCTTTGGATCCAATTAGGGCAGCATATAAGGTAGCACAAAAAAGGTGGAAGAAAGAAGGATATTTCTTTTTGTATTTTTTTTTGTTTCAATCCTTTGCTTGAGAAGTCACCAAATGAATCTAGGCTATCAATTTTGACGCAAGTTATAGGATTGGATGAGATCTTGCTCCATTCCCGTACTTGAACCCAAGTGAGGTAGCATAAGGTAAGGGAGGTGGAAGAAAGAAAGGGACTGTTGCAAAAAAAAGGGTTTCCATTCTGTGATCGGAGGGTTCACCATTTGCATTTAGTTTTGTGGTTTTTGTGTGCGATAGTAGAAAGTATGGAAGGACCACTTTTATAGTGTTAGAAGAGAACTTCAAACACGTACATGCTCTGTTTGTTTTGTAAAGCTGTAAGATTAGGTACTTTATCACATACAGGCTTTGCTTGTCAACAACAACAACATAGCCTTTTGTCCCAAGCAAGTTAGGGTAGGCTAGAGATAAAATATAAAAGAGACGAGAAATAGAGAGACACATAAAGGGACATAAAAGGCACAAGACAGAAAAGAGGTCACGGTTCAGGCACGTTGATTGTCAGTCTCCAAGCGCTTCTGTCCATAGCTAAATCCTTGGAGATATTCCACTTCTTCAGATCTCTCTTAACGGACTCGTCCCAAGTTAGTTTAGGTCGACCTCTACCGCTCTTTACATTATCGGCCCGTTTTAGAACCCCACTACGCACCAGCGCCTCAGGAGGCCTCCGTTGGACATGTCCAAACCATCTCAACCGATGTTGAATCAATTTCTCTTCAATTGGTGTCACCCAACCCTATCCAGAATATCGTCGTTCCGGACTCTATCCCTCCTTGTGTGCCCACAACACCAACGCAACATACGCATCTTTGCTACACTCAATTGCTGGACATGTCGCCTTTTTGTAGGCCAACACTCAGCACCCTATAACATCGCCGGGCGAATCACCGTCATATAGAACTTACCTTTCAGCTTCTGAGGCACCCTTTTGTTACAGAGGACGCCAGAAGCTTGACGTCATTTCAACTAGCCGGCTGAAATTCTATGCCTAACATCTTCATCAATGTCTCCATCCTTTTGTAGCATCGACCCTAAATACCAAAATGTTGTGTAAACATGTAAAATAATAACAATAATATTATTGTGCTTATGTGGACCTAATTTTGTACTAACTATGTGATGTGAATAACCTTCTACAGAAAAGAAGGTTATAAGGATCAATTGCTTATTAACACGCCATCACCACTGCTACCGGGAGAAGTTAGTAGGTAAGTCATACATGTCATTCTTCTTCCACTATGCAAGTTTCTCATATATTTTATCTACTGCCTTTGTGTGCTAAAAAAATATCTCAGTTCTACATTGCTGATTTTTCAATTTCGTATTAAGTATGCAAATAATTAGATGAACAAGATTTGTAATTATTAAATCGCATAGGATTAGATAGCTTTTAGGATGATGATGAACCAATGCAAGCGGAAGAGCACTTAGAGGAGACAATTTTGATTTCACATAGTGATGAGGAAGAGCCGATGCAAGCGGTTCCACTTTGATTTTATTGTACCTTTGAGCAGTCTGCAGTACAAAATCCACTTCTGCAAAAATGTATATATATCTTTTTTATTGCTGCAGAGGTGCATGTACAAATATCAGCGGTTGTAGTTTTTGTCATTTGCATTATGCTAATTAAACCCTTGTGAATTTCATCCACTTTTCAGCTAACAAATGAGCTTCTGTTAAAAATTTTCCAAAGCATATGGGTTCTTGGAGTGTGCTATCCAGCATGGTCTTCCTAGGATATTTCCAGAAATAGGTGAGTACAGGACTGCAGGTACCATGTTAATCCATGTGAATGGTTTATACAGGATTGTTATTACCACCTTGGTTGTCTCATGTGTTACTGAAGGTGCCTAATTCTTATGTAGTCGATGATGATTTTCATCTCCTTGTCTTCAAAATGTCATGGCTGAAATGTTTTCAACTTGACCTGACACTTTTTCAAGAGAAATATTAAAATTGCATACTGTGGAGCAATATCGTTATTGTTGATTGTCCAGTGGCTTATTTCACCAAGAGAACTATTATGCTACTATATATGTCATTACTTAATAGCCTGTAGTTCTTTGTGTTTCTCAGGTTTTGATATACTGACATACGTCCTATTTTACATTAGGTTAGATAGACCAGCCTATTTTACAAGGAAATTAACATGAGCATATAGGGTTGTCCCATGCTTGGAAAAATAAATTGTTGTCCTTTCTGTTGGTTACTCCTTACATGATGATGAAGAAATGTCAGGAGTTTGAACTAAATTCATTTTGGTTTTGTTGATGGCATGGATTTTATGCCATTAGAAAGGTCAAGAGTTTGGGTTCCGAAGGACTTGGACCTGCCTAAAATTTTCAGCCTTGGCTTATAGTTATTATCATAATATCATGTAAAAGTGTTTTTGAGCTTCCCTTTCAGGATTTGATTCTTTACCTGCTCAGTTGTGCAATCTAACCATGTCATGCTGTAGTGCTTGGATGGACTGTGCATCTACTGTAGATGGTCGATTCTTGTTATCTCAGGGACCAAACAATATGTTTGTAGGAACCCTGTCAGCAACCACAACCCACTTGTCGAGCCTTGGCGCACAGCAATCATCGGAAGCAGAAACTCGGCCCTGCGGCCGAGTAGACAGGTATATGAAAGCACGGTCAGCATTACAATTTTATCTGTGTCAATTGTTTAGTGATCATACTACTTGCAAAATTTAGGATGGTAATAAAAACAAACAATGGGGGACAATTTACAGTTAAATTACTGAACAAACTAAGAGCCACCTGCCCACTTTATAGAGGTAGTCTTATTTTGTTTTTAGAACATGTTTTCCTTCCTCTCTTTTTTTTGGGAGGGGCAGCAGGTCTGATGATGGAGCTGCTATGCTAACTTTTGATGTGCTCTGAAACTCCGGAGTTTGCTAGAAAATGGGTTCCATTCTGTAAGAAGTACAATATAGAACCTAGGCCCGCAAAGTGGTACTTCAATCAGAAAATTGATTACATGAAAAACAAAGTTCAAGCTTCATTTGTTAAAGAACGCAGAGCCATCAAGGTTTATTGGTTTAAATATATGCACGTAGATTGTCAGTTCCTACTATATGGCCTAATACCATCTTATTGAGCAACAGATATAGTAAGTTCTTTTTTATTTGTCATGCATTTGTTTCATAGTTAATTCATCAGTAATGATTTTACCTGTGCAGTTTTTTTTTGAAAGATTCAGATTGGCTACTGGCTTTTTTTGTTTTTGAAAGATTCATCAGTAATGATATTCAATATTGCATTCACAGATATGCAATCAATGAAGAATCTTGTTTATTGACATATCTGTTTGGAATGTCTAGAATCTTATAAAATTTGATGCAATTGCTCAATTAACTGGTCATTCTTTATGTTTCAGTTTTGTCCATCTATGCAATGGCTCCTCACCCGCTGGCGGCCGTGATAGCTCCTCACCCTCCGCCGGCCACGGCAGCTCCTTCATCCATCAGGAACAAGAAGCTGTCACTGCCTTCATATCGCAAAGTGCGCCAAGCAAACAATTGTGACTACAAGGTTGAGATTGATGTTGCTCCGGATGCTACCCCAATCAAAGTGGTGACGGAGGAGAAGTTACTGAAAGGAGGCAATTTGAGGGACACACTGGAGGCTAGGAGGACACTCTTCCAAGGCAGCGAGGATAGGTTGGTCAAGCTGGCTGGACACAAAGCAGGGTCACGAGTTGTTCCGTACGAGGGTGGTGGTAATTTGGAAGAGATTTCAGAGGTTGAAGGTGGATCGGAAAGGTATGCAATTCACAAGGATGAGAGCTTGTCAGAAATAAGGACACAACTCCTTTAGATTGAAAATTAGCAAAGCATTTTACTGGATCTTCTCCAGGTAATTTTCCTTTATTCTGTTGGTTCTTATATTTTACAGTTCTCTTGCGAGACTTATATGGCTTGTAGCCATTACACGTTTCTTCCAGAAATAATTAATTACTAACTTCTCCCCTCACTACTAAGTTATACTAGAGAAACATTCTGTAACTGTAAGTTTGTCCATGCTGGAAGTAGGTATTTTGGTTTCTGGATAATTGGTTGCAAGGAGAGGGTAATATTAGCTCCTGTTTCAGAATACTGGAAAGCGGCTACTTAAAAATTGATGTTTCCATCCAACAGTAACTATTCAGTATCACACATTGGGTCAGATTTGAACATGATTATTGCAAGTCAAGACATTGTCATATACATATAGTAGCACATGTCATGTTGCTGTCCATGTTCCCTACATAACATTACATTGTTAAACTTAATCATGCACAAATATTTTAGTAGTGACGAGAAGGCATGCATGTTATCATCTTGCTGATTTAGCTGCACCTGCCATGTGCAATTAACGTTCCGTATCGTCATATGTAATTATATATTGGAATAGACCAATATATTTTTCATAATATAATTGTTTTCCTCTCAACTACTAGGTACCTAATATCTTAATACCAAATTTACTCGGGATGGGTTAGGCATGACGAAGACATTCTGTTCCAAGTGTGAGCTGGTCGAGTTTTCTTATTATCATGGAGGCGGCTGTAGTTCTCTTCTCCTCCGCAACCTTTTTTCAAAGGAATAGGCGTTGTCATTTTTATTATTTTATCGTGCGATCCGTATATTTTTAGTACAAAATATACGCTATCCCGTAGTAACGCACGGGCACGCTACCTAGTATCTATGTAAAGTCCAAAACTTAGAACCAGATGATATGTAATATGTTACACGACAAGAGCCTAATAGCTACGTAGAGGGGTTCTGTGATTTGGTATCAGGTTCTTTATCGGTCTTGATCGAAAACATCAAATTCCATTGATATTTTAAATCTTCATAAGTACTCATCATTATTGAACATATATCCATACAATGAGTTGGAATTATGAAATACCCAAAAACAAAATATGCTCTTAAGGTTTTCGGTCGAAAGAAGACAACACAAACTAGAATTTAAAGAAAAAAACTCGAGCTGCGGAGGTAGACACCCCCAAGCTATTTTAGCTTAAGACAAATGACTTCTCAACCAGCCCAAGAAAACCCCCGAACCTCACGCCCCGCCCACACACAGGGGTCCGTTACGCGGTGAGAGGACCGGTCCATTTACCTATGAGAAATTCGCCTGACCAAGGTTTCAAACTCTGGTCACGGGGATGCCACCCCGGAGGCTTGACCAACTGGGATTGGCCCTAATAAAAAAACACCAAGAAAACTCGAAATTGGCCAAAGTGTGATGTTTGGAACCCTGGTCCTAGAGTTTGTTTGATGTGGGAAGATATCATAAATGTTGAGATACAAGGAACCAGAGTTGCAAGTTGAAACGACGTTCACAAGATGGGCTAAGCGGAAGAATAAACAATTGTTAGTGCTAGGCTGACTTGGTGAACCTGAATCACTCTTTTAACCTACTCTTTGCTGTAGACTGATGTGGAGAACAGACAATAGAAAATTCACGAGGTAGCTTGCAAAACGCAAATGAATCTGTGTTGTTTATTGAAACATGTCATCATTAGAGTCCCTGTCAATCAATTGATTCCGATTGATTCCTGCCTAAACGCCGGAACTTGTGGCTGTAAACCCGCCATCTGTAATTAATCTATCTTCATGATTTGATTGGACTGTCGTTATGTGAAGAGTTTCTGCCTAAACAAACTCATTTGCTACTTGAAACCAGATTGCTAGTGACAGAAAACATGTTGCTACTTTTTTGTTGACTGATGATAAAAACAGGTGGCTACTGACAGAATGATAGACCTATCGAGATTAGAGATCCCGACGATTCTATCACTGCGCTCATTGGCCCGCTTGATGCTAAGAATCCGAACAACGGGTTTAATTTGCAGGAAATAATGTGCTCAGAATAGTGATCTCTGTTTCTTCAGGGATCCCTCTCACAAGTGAAAGGATCAAGATGCCCAAAAGGAAGGTGAATTGAGTTTTTCTAAAAATTAATTGCAAGAATTAAATCCTACAAACCGAAATTCACCCCTAGTGCCTATTAATGTTCCTTGTGATTCTACCGGTAAAAAGTTTTGCACCCTAAGTTCTAATCCTAGTCTAGCATGGCAATTCTAAAAAAGTAAATCAAGTAATGAAAGTAATACAAGAAAGTAAATGCTTGAAAGTAAGGGTTAGGAACACGGCGATATTTTCCCGAGGTATCGGAGAGTCGCCACTCCCCACTAGTCCTCGTTGGAGCACCCGCGCAAAGGTGTAGCTCCCCCTTGATCCGCGTAAGGATCAAGTGCTCTCTATAGGCTGATTCTTTGACCCTCCGTCGTGGTGAATCGCCCAAAACCGCTCACAAGATGAGTTGGGTTATCCACGAGCTCCGCCGGATGATCACTAAACTTCCAATCACCACCAAGCCGTCTAGGTGATGGCGATCACCAAGAGTAACAAGCTAGAACTCTCACTTGACCACAACAAGCCTAATGAGAAGGTGAATACACACTTGCTATTCCCTAGTCACTAATGAGGGATTCTTAAACTTTGATTCTCAAATCACTACCCTTACTAGAACTCTTGCACTTCTTTGCACTTGAAAGGTGTTTCTCAGCTGAACAAATGAGCAAGAAACCTCTAAAAGAGGTAGATGGGATGTATTTATACACCCCACAGTCAAATCCAACCGTTACCTGCCAACTCAGCAAAATACGCACTAACCGGACGCGTCGGTCGAACGTAACGGTCGAAATTCTAACTGGCATCGCTGAGTGACCGGACGCACCGATCAGGGGTGACTGGACACGTCCGATCGTGCAAGGTCCTTATTGTACTTTGACCTGACGCTCGGTCGCGTCCGATCAGTGATGACCGGACGCGTCAGGTCAGCAAAGTACCTTACTGGAATGTGATCGGACGCGTCCGATCACCTTCCAGTCGCGTCCGATCAGATCTTTTACCCTCTGAAACATGTGTCAACACGATCAACGCGTCCGGTCCTCGCAGGAACCGTGTCCGGTCAACCAGGTTGAAACACAGTCACTGTTAGTACTGACCGGACGCGTTCGGTCGAGACAGAGACCGCGTCCGGTCAAGGGTAAATGGCTTAAACGACTTCGAAACGCGACACAACTTGAACCGAGTTGATTCCAACTGAACTTTGAGCTTTACCTAAGCTACCTAGTGCTAAGTTTGACATGTGTGCACCACACCTAAACAAAAGACTCACCTAGGTCAAGCTACGCACTCATACCCCTCTTTATAGTACGGCAAAAGGAAAAAACGAAGATCCTAACGATTATTCCGAATGTAACTCAACACCTTGACATCCGGAACTCACCGTCCTTAATCTTGTCATTGACCCTTTGAAAACCAAAACGATTTCCATCAAGGGACATGAATACCATAGTGCCCAAAGCAGTTATCAACCCCGTGACCTAACTTATCAAAGTTTCTACAAAACACACGTTAGTCATGGTAATAATGCGTTATCATCAATTGCCGAAACCAACTCTCGGGGCCTAGATGCTTTCAAAATGTTCACGGCAATAGCCTTCGCCGAGAGTGCCTAATTTGCTTTCATGATTGATTGGCGTAGTGACTCGTGACCTTTCAAGACGCAGAAAGATTCAGCTCGAGAAAATGGTGTCCCTTGATAACAGCAGAAAGGCAAAAACAGATATGGTAGCGACGTATGTAATCATATCATTCTGAATCATTCAACACAAGACACCCATGTCCACATTTCACAAAATTTAACTAAACTCAGAAATTGGCATAACTGTACATTATTGTGGAGAAAGCTTTTTCCAAGACTTACTCTCCGCATAGAATATACATACATATATTTCAAGCGGCTCAATTCTCACTGAGCCGATTTGTGTACACAAGACCAGGAAACTTCAACAACAGCAACAACAACAACATAGCCTTTTGTCCCAAGCAAGTTGGGGTAGGCTAGAGATGAAACCCAAAAGAGACGATAAACAAAGAGACACATAAAGGGACATAAATGGCATAAGACAGAAAGAAGTCACGGTTCAGGCACGTTGATTGCCAGTCTCCAAGCGCTCCTGTCCATGGCACAAGACCAGGAAACTTCAATCATCAGATTCTTTCAAGTGGCCAAATTCTGAGGTGCTGATAAAGAAAACATTCCTTCACAGAATCCAAGTGCATCTTCCTTGGTCTCATCGAGTTTTGCATTACGAGACCATTCTTCATCCATCACTGACTACTTTTCAAATCTGAAGTTCAGGCCACTTCCTTCTTACAAAAGATGTTCATCGCGTCACTGTATAGGGCAACAGAATTTGACAGAACAGCAAGCACGATCATGGTTACAGCCAGAATCTTGTCACGCTTGGTTGCGATTCCATAAGAATCCCTGCAGAAATTCAAGTCACCATATTACGTATTATACAGAATGGCTTGGCGAGTAGGCAATATACACCAAGAATAAACATTTAGTTACCTAAGTATGACCATGGCAGGAAATATGAAACCAATTAGGACGGCAGCTGTGGCACCAGTAAACTGGAATGCGTCCCAAATGCTTGGTATGAGAATGGCAGCAAGATAAATTACTGTGAGGAGAGAGATGGTGACGATGGCAAATCTCTTATTGTCACGAGAAATGTGCCTTGATGTTGGGAAGAGCAACCCATCCAAGTTGAGCCGAAGGGCAAAGAAGACAATGGGAAAGACAAGCATGACATGCGCGGCGTAGCTCACTCGCACTATGTCATCAAAGACTGAACTGAATGGAATGCCAAGATTTGCGTCAAAGTTGGCAAGCACGTCATCCAGTGTGCCCTCACCAAAGAGGAGATATGCAAAGAAACTTGTGGTAATGTAAACACTGGAGCACAGGAACAGCGATGTTCGCACAATCGGTTTGATCTGTGTTCTGTCTTCAAGTTCATTGTCAATGCTGTGAACTGTGGAAACATGAACATGACGAATTGAGAATCTGAATGTTTGAATAATCAGAAGAGTATCTGTACAATGATAGTGCATACCGTTATAGTGGCAGATGTAGGCCGTAACAAGAACAGGGACAGCTGTAAAAAGATTCCAGATAGAATTAAGACCATCCAATTCTGGAAAAAGTTTGGGCATCGCTACAGTTCCATTGAAGAGCTTGATGATGGCAATCCCAGCAGTAATTACAACAAAAACTACTGCCAGGGCAACTGATAGTGCAGATGTGTATCTCAATGAATCTGCAAAAAATGACAAGATTTACTTTAAATAGTATGCAGCCAACAATAGGGAATATTTGAAGGATATTTTTCTCAATATGCAAACATGTACACATACCCAAACGCTTAAAGCTCACCAATGGAGCAAACACCAAAAGAGCTGTGGCAAGAAGAACAATGGGGCGAGAATTCCACAAATGAGCTCCAAACCAGCCCTCCAATATACCACGATGATGAACATCGCCTGATGTTGTTCCAGATAATACATCACCTATGAAATTATTAAGAACCAGAATTAATCTCAGCCAGTTGCATAAGTTGTTCATTTTAAGCGCAAGGTGTTTCCCCTCTCTCTCTCTCTCTAACATGAGAGATCAGGAAGGTCATAGGTGAGTTTCTTGAATTAACAGAAAGCAATATACTGAAGGAACCCATACCTAAAGCTATGGAATGAATTTTAAATAATAAATTGTATCTGGACATCCTTACGAAAAATTGATTTGGGGCTCCAAAGGCATGCCCAAAAAGAGCTGTGTCACCGTGTCAGTTAAAAAGGACTAAAAGATATACTGGGAGAACTACTCATACCTAGTCATTTCAGTGTGCATCTCAAATGTGCAAAAATAAGATTAGAAGTAGATGGAAGAGTGCTAAGTTTAAGAGTACCAATGATAATCATATAAACAATTAGCACGCCGACGTTGTTTATGATGACAGAGCCCTGCAGCGCAATTCTCCCCCACTGTCCGAAAACCTCTCCCATCAGCCACCCATATGACGTAATCTTGCCCTGGTGGCTGCACCTGACAAGCATGTCGATGGATGCCTCGGTGAGCAGTGCCACAATGATGATCAACAGAATCCCTGGGATGATGCCCAGCATCTTGATACTTGCTGGCAGAGCCATAATTCCAGCCCCAACTATGGTGGTCGACAGATTGAAAACCGCCCCAGAGAATGAAGCGCCATTGAACTCATGAAACCCCTCATCCTCCTCCACCTTGACTGGAAGAAGTGGCGTTGTCTCATCTCGTATTTCCTTATGCACCGGTTGCTGGTTCCCATTTGAAGATCCATCTCCAATCCCCATTTTTCTGTCCTCCTGGATGTGAAAACTTTTAAGTCAGAAACTTGGTGCAATAGATCACTGATTTGAATAGCCAGTTACAATTGTTCTTTTACTAGAATATAACTATGATGAGATCTAGATTTCTTTGAATTATGCACTCCCTATTTTGATTTCCATTTCTTATATTGTTTACCCAGAATAATCTTCTCATATATGTATGAGAAGTGTCTTAAAGCAATGGAAATGTAGATCCATTATAAGAACAAAACAATTCGGATAACAAGTCTTCTGTTCATAGTCTTAAAGCAATGGAAATGTAGATCAAGAACAAAACAATTCGGATAACAAGTCTTCCGTTATAGTCAAACAGTATGCACACCAAATAAGCTTCCTGAAACAAAAGTAAGAGGACAGCCAAAGCCAAAGGGCCTAACAATAAATCTTATGGCACATGATCGTCTTGGTGTTGATACTAGTTAAGTAGGCCTGCGAAAGCACTCCCAAAATCCATTCTTCCAACACAATTCACATCAACAAAACAACTACTCTATGAAACAATACAACATTGCAGATAGCACATAACTCAGCAACTCAAACTGAAATAAACAACTTTCATCTAGTTAAACTGGCCTCAGAAAAGCCGAGTACAGCCACAGAACCCCGAGAAATGAACTCTCAGATTATCCAATCCTACCCAAGCAAGAATCCTCTCTTCCACAACAAAATCAAACCACAAGGGAAGGAAGATGGGAAGAGAGCCGAGAACACGCACCTTTCCACAATTCAGCTTCCTATGTAACCCTGCCGGATCTCAATCGCGGAAAAGCTAGAGACTTGTGGATGGGAGGACTCTCTCCCTCTCCAGTCCCCATCGCTTTATAGCCAGGAAATGCAGAGCTGCAATCAGGTGATGCACGCAGAACGGCCAGACAGTGGATCCAATCAAACCCTCTCGCTGTCACGCGCTACAGTTCATCGACTGCCCACAGCTGATTCTCCCCGTCGATGTCGACGCAACAGCCGACTTGGCCTGGCCCCCTCAGGGAGAGGTGGTGTCAAGTGATTGGATCACTGGCCTGGAGCTCTCCGTTCTCTTGCTGGCTGCTGCAGAGCCTGCGACGGGCGATTTTGACATGGTTTGTGTGAATGCAAACGCTACTGGAAGGCGTATTCCTAGGGCGCGTTTGCTACCCCGGCCTAGAGGCCCGGCTACGCCCGTGGGCTGCAACTTGCCATGTTTGTTGTCGTGGCCCGCGAGCGAGCCTGGCTCCCCAGAGCCAAAAACATCCTCTCCGTCTGGCCCTCTAGAACGACCAAAACCCTCGTTTCTTTGGAGCCGAGCTCGTGGCGGCGCACGCGGACGATTTTGGGCGGCGGCAGGGTGGCTCGCGCTGGCTCTGGCGGAAAGGGAAAACTTCTTCGCGCGCGTCCCCACTCCCCGCTCCCGCTTTAGCCGCCGCGCGCGAAGCGAAATGGCGGCGATTTCGCCGGCCTTTATATACGGGTTCGCACTCTCCACTCTCTCCTTCTTCCACTCGGTGCTTCCTCTTCCACCTCCCTCGTGAGAGACCGGTGGTGAGTGGTGGTGCGTGGCGGCGGCGGCGGCGACCTCCAGCTGGTTGTGGGTTCGGTCACCGGCGCCGAGGTTCTTCGCCGCGTCTCCGCTCCGGCTGCTGCTGAGACTCCGTGGCAGCGGTGTTCCTCTTCTTCTCCGTCCGCATCTGCTTCGTCTTCTTCCCGATCTGCATCCTCTACTTCCAGATCTGCGTCCTCTCTGTTGTTTGGACCCCGAGCCAAGGTGAAATCGACCCCCAATCTTTTTTTTGGTGCTTCTTGAAGTTCTTAGGGTTTCTTGTTTGTTGTTGTTCATGATCTGTTAGGGTTTCATACTTGTTTATAACTGCTTCATGCTCCTGTTAGGGTTACTTGCACCTTGCTGTTCTTGATCTGTTGGGATCGTAATCTGTTAGGGTTATTGATCTGTTTCAGATTAGTATTGTACCTTGCTATTCATAACTGTTTGATGCAGTTGTTAGTGTTACTTGTACCTTGCTGCTCTTGATCTGTTAGGGATGTTGATCTGTTTCTGATTACTATTGCTCTGAGTTTTTTGTTCCATAATTGGTCGATGATGTTGTCCAAATTTAGCACTAGGAGGCATCACATATAAGATGCAGCCGTGCTTTTGTTCATATGCATTCATTTCACATTTATGTTGATGCCTAGCAGGGTACATTAAGCTGAAATCATGTTACATTTTTACATGCTTGTAGATGGATCTGTCTTTGAGCCGTGACATGCTATGTAGGAAGGCAGCTGCCTTGACTATTGTTATGGTTTCCTTTGTATCCACTAGGCTGAAAAGGAAAACCCCTGAACCTGAAACCCCATTGACTGACCCTATAGCACTGGCCTTGATTAGGGATGAAAATGAACAGCACAGACAGAGAACATTGAGAATGATATACAACTCCACTGATTCAGAGTTTATTTCTATGATTAGGATGAAGAGAGCTGCTTTTTTGAGTTAGTGAGAACTTTTAGAGAGAGGAGTCTTGTCACTGATAGGGAGGGGTGTCAGTAGAAGAGCAGGTTGCCATGTTTTTACATGTTGTAGGACACAACCAAAGATTTAGGGTTATCCACCAGTCCTTTAGGAGGTCCATCCAAACTGTCTACAAGCACTTCCATCAGGTATTGTATGATGTGGGTGAGCTTAGGAATGAAATGATAAAGCTAGCTAGCACTACTACTCACCCAAAAATTCTTGGAAGCCATAGATGGAATCCATATTTTAAGATAATTGTATACCATGGGTTCATTAGTTACATTAGACCTGTTGTAATGACTGACCCATGCTTTTTAGGATGTCATTGACGTTATAGATGACACTCATTTCCTAGCAAGGGTTCCTAGACGCATGCAACAAGGGTTCCTAGACGCATGCAACAAGCTTTCAGGGGTAGAAAAAAGGATCACATCCAAAATATGATGGTAGCTGTGAATTGTGATATGAAATTTACTTATGTCCTGGCTGGCTAGGAGGGCTCTGCCCATGATGCAACTGTTTTGGCAGATGCTGTAGCCAGGGAAGATGGCTTGAGTTTGCTAGAAGGTAATTGCACATCAACACTAATTACATATTCCATGGCCTATTAACACACACTCTCATAGTAGATGCCTTGTGTAGGTAAAATATTCTTGGTAGATGCTAGGTATGCATGCAAAAATGGTTTCCTACCTCTCTACTGGGGGGTTACGTACCATTTGTCTAAGTATGGCCCAAGGAACAGGTCCACCAATGTAAGAGAGCTCTACAACCGTAGGCACTCATCACTTAGAGTGACTATGGAGAGGGCTATAGGTGCACTGAAGGGCAAGTTTAGGATCTTGGACAACAAACTCTTCCACAAGTATAGGACACAAGTGAAGCTTGTAGTTGCCTGTGTCATTTTGCATAACTGCATCCTAGGTTTTGGCATTGATGAAGTAGTGCCTAATGAGGAAGGTTTCACTGCTTATGCTGATCCAACCAACCTGCCCCCAGCCTATCTGGACCAAGACTCTGTTGACATGGCTGAAATAAGGGATGCCATTTGCAATGCTATGTGGGAAGGGAGGGGAACAAACACTATTTGATGTAATATGTTCTTGAATTTAGCTTCTGTACACTGCTATGGAACTCATGTGTGTGTCATGGTGATGTAATAATTTAGTGGACAAAGCTGAGACCAATTTTATGCTTCATTCATTCTGTTGTTGTTAATCTTATTGTCAGTATGTTCTTGAATCATTCTGTTCTTCATGAGCTGTCAGTCTGTTGTTCATTCATGCAACTGTTAATATTGTTGTCAATCTGTTCTTGAATCATTATGTTCTTCATGATCTGTCAGTCTGTTGTTCATTCATGCAACTGTTAATATTGCTGTCAGTCTGTTCTTGATTCATTCTGTTGTTGATTTCATTACATGTCGGCCCTAGGATGGATTCAGGTGCATTTGAGGGTGGGTTTGTTGCTGGTACTTCAGTGATGGAGCAGCTCATCAATGGTGGTTCTGACCCTGTTATAGTTGATGCTGGTGCTAGTGCTGTTGCCCTTGTTGCAGCTGGTGCTGGTGCTGGTGCTGCTCCAGGTGCAGCAAACCCTGTTAATGTTGCTGCTCCTATGGTTGGGAATGGGGCTGTGAGGGCAATGAGGTGGACCAACACCACCTCTGGCTTTGTGATAAAGAGGATGGCTGCCCTTGTTAGTGATGGTAGCAGGCCTAACAAGGTTTTCAAGGACAATGTGAATTCTGTGGCCAAAGCCCTCAAGCTGTTCTGTGGGAAGGTTGTTAGCCCAACTCCAGTGTACAACCACTTGAGAAAGTGGAGGTAGAAATGGGCTAGGGTGAGCAAGCTGAAGGACCTTAGTGGTGCTCTTTGGGATGACCAGGCTCATGCTGTAACGCCTCTGGTGTTACGGAGACTAAATAGTTGCCATGTCATCATATTGCACTGCAAAGCATCCATGATTAAGTCAACTATGATGTGCATCAACTAAAACGAGTTTATATTTATTAGGTTGGATGTGCTTCTGAGATGTGTGACTCGAATCAAAAGCCCTAATTTTGAATGTCACCGCAAATACTTAGTTTGTGTCCTACGTAATTTGGGGTGTATGACTGTGTTATACACTAGTGCCAAGTGTAGGGTATGAATTTAAGTGCAACCCATAAAATGAAGCTTCAAGTTTGAGTTTGAATTTGGAATCCAAAACTTATCGCAAGTTTTCCTATTCGAATTTGACTTCAAATTTGGGGAATTATTAAAAGATTTTCAAAGTCAAATTGGTCAACCAAGAGTGGCATTTGGTCAAACATGTGATGCTTGATTCAGTGATGCCCTTAGATGATGGTATGATCACTAAATAATCACCAATTAAAATAGCAACAAGTTTCATTTTGAAATTCTTCCGAAAACCCTAAAGTCAAAACCCTGATTTTACCCCTTTTTGAATAATTCAAAATCTAAGCAAAATTTGGGAAAAAGTTTAAAACTAACTTTGTAGATCTTTTCAAGGGCTACAAGTTTGGTGTTTTGAGTTTTCAAAGTTTCAATGTAAAATTTTGAGTAATTTTGAAAGGAAGCAAATTTCAAATTTGACCCCTTTTCATCCCCAAATCCAAATTTCAAAATGAAGTCAAAATTTAGAAATGATTTGAATAGAAAAGTTGTAGGTCTTGGCTAGATGTACAACTTTGGTATTTTGAGTTTTTGAAGTTTCAATATAAAATTTAATGTACTTTTGAAATTTCCAAATTTAAGAAAAATGTCCCCTTTTGATTTTAAATTCAAATTTCAAAATACATACTGAATTTGAAAAAGTTTTCAACATGAAACTTGTAGAGCTTGAAATTCTAAAGATTTCATATCTTGGGAATTTTTCAAGTTGCTACATGTTTTTAGAAGTAATTTTGGAAAACAGTTTGAAATCTAAAAATTGGGGGTGCTACAATAGCCGACAAATCACAGCCAGGCAGCGCGCGGCATGGGCGCAAGCGAGCTGCCATGGCCTTCGGCCAGCTTCCAGGCGCGTCGTGGTCGCCAGCTACTGCTTTGCGTGACCACCCGCGCTGGACGTCTTCGAGTTGGCTGCCTCTCCTATAAAGCACCGCGCTGCCGTCTTCTTTTTTCTTTCTCTGTTTTTGCCATCGCCGCCGCCTAGCTCCGCCGCTCGCTGCTGCCGCCGTCGAGCCACCTCCGGCTAAGGCGACCACGTCAACCCGCTCGCCTCACTCTCGTGCATCTCTTGGACCCGCTAGCACCAGTCCAGCTCGCCCAGAGTACCAGCACCGCAACCTCCTTCTTCTTCTCTATGAACCGTAGCCACCGCGCCCCCTCACGTGGCCAGCCACCTCCATTGCCTCTCCGCGCGTACCAGCTGCCCAGATACACTCGCGCTGAGCCGCTGATGCTTCCCATGCATTCAATTTGAACGTTACCGGCTTTGCTTACCGGGGTGTCGGTCACCGTAGCCACCGTGCCGCCATGGTTGGGGTGGGGTTCCCTCCAGGGGGTCTGCGGTCGTGTGAGTTGTCCGAGGGTGTTCGCGGTGTGGTGTAGGTCGTGATGGTCAGGTTGGTTGTGTCACCGGTGTCGTGGTCGCCGGGCAGTCACCGTGCCGCCGTGGTCGGGCCGCGGGAAGAGAGAGGGAGAGAAGAGCAGGCGGGAGGAGAGGGATGACAGGCGGGGCCGCCTCGTCAGCGAGAGAGAGAGGGAGTGCGCGTGCGTAAGCGGGCCGCGCGGTCTGGCCTTGCTAGGCCGCGAGCGGGCGAGCGTGAGCGCGCGTATGGGCCACACGTCTGGCTTGGCCAAACGAAGAGAAGGAAAGCGGCCCGTGTTGACGATTTTTGTTTTTTTTCAAAAATGTGAAATAGTAGTAGTTTTTGTTTATTTTAGTAAAATTTTTGTAAAGCTCCAAAAATATTGAAAATTTTTGTGTAAGCTTTTCAGAGTGTAAACTATCTAGGAAAAATATTAAATGCCAATTTTGAGTACTTTTTGCATGAACAACAATTAGCTCAATTAAATATTAAATGCAACTTCCAGGAATTTTAGTAATTAAAATATTAATCCAAAAATCATGAAATTTGTTTGACACTATTTTAGACTATGATCAATCTATAGGAAAAGTTTAAGCTCAATTAGATGAAGTTTAATTTATTCTTAATTTCTGTCTTAATTATTTAAGTAATTAACTAAATGTTAAATTGATAACTTTAAGTGTTGTGTGCCCTTTTTGTTTGAGTGATGACCTTGGATCATTAACCCTTAATGATCCTTGGCACCTTAATTACTTATTTGAGCTCATGATTAACATGTTCTTTAAGAAGTAATAATGTTGCTTAATGTAAATTACTGTTAGTTAGTGAGTTCTGTTGGTTTGCAACTGTACCGCGAAGGAAAGTTATACTCAAGTTATTAATCATGTCATATCATCATCAAGCATCATGTTTATCACCGCATTATGTTGAAGCATGTCATACTCTCGTGTAGTTCCCGCTTTCGAGGAAGTAAGCGTTGTCGAGCAAGCTTTCGGAGAAGAACAGTCGTCAGTGGGTTCTGGACCGGACGTCGGTGTTGTTGAGCCTGAACCAATCATCTCGTCTGAGCAAGGCAAGCCCCGGTGCATTTAAATCTTTCCTTGAGTTTTTATAAATCTTTATCACTAGTACTATGGTTTATTGCATTAAGTAATTAGGAATTGAGTGATAACCCAATTGCTGCATTGTCATCCTTGATTTTTGAGATATCACCCTTGGTACCTGTTTTATTGAAAATGTGTAGTTATGCTTCGCTATTGCTTAATGATTTAGGCTTTTAAATGAAATGCTTATATGGCCATGATGACATTCTTGAGGAATAATGGTATAGAAGAATAAAACTGAAGATCGGGCGGGTGGCTTGACCACTGCTAACTTGCATTGAGAAAGGAGTCTCAATGTAGTGTTTCCGTCTTATCAATTAAGGACCGTTCGTTGTAGGCCTGCTTGTGTTTCGAGACTTTGCAACTAGCCTCATGTCTTGGATAAGCCCAAGATATTAGTGATTTCATTTCTAGAACGTCCAACCTCGCACTGGGAGTGGAGAGATAGCGGGAGTAGCGTGTACCCTCGAGGCTAGAATTGAGCTGGGTTCGACGAGTACTGTACTCTCGGGTGGCGATGGACACGTTCTGGTCTTGGGAGATCTAAATGAGGGTTGACATATGCAAGATTTTGTTCTACATATGTCGTGTGGTTAGAGATCCCCAGCTGGGTATAATCGGTTCGAATCGTCGTTGCTCCTCGGTTATGGAGACTCGATCGTCTGACCTGCACCGTAGTTAAGAACTGAAATTGAAAGAAAGAATAAGAAAATAATCTTGATGAGAATTACTTTGATCTAGATTAGGATCACTTAGAATTGGTTAATGAACCATCAATGATAAAAATAAAATGTTGAAAGTAAGGACTTTCTTTAGTAAGCTTTTCTGCAAAATCATTTTGATTCTTGAATACCTGTACCTGGATCTCTTAAAGCTAGCATGCCTTTGGAGTTTTTTCCTTAGTCGGGTAAGTCTAGTTGAGTACCCTCAGTACTCAGGGTTTGTTAAACCCTTGTTGCAGGTGCGGTTCATGAGCAAGTCTGCTTTGAGCCTTGCTGCATGACTGTTGTTGTTGTTGAAGAAAGTGACGATGAGTAGGCTGTGTGGCCTCTGGGTAAGGCACCTCGTTTAGGTGTTGTAATAAAGTTACTACTGATACTCCACTACTACTGGTTTGTAATAATGCTACTTATTGTTTAAGGTTTAAAACAGTGGTTTGTAAACCTAAGTTATGTAAGACTTCTACTTTTTTACTCTAATGGTATTTTGAATAAACTGTTATAATATTGCAATACTCCTATAATTGGATCATGTTCGGAGGATAACATGCCTTTTAAGTTATGAGGAACATAAGTATGGCTGTCAGAGGTCATTATGACAATGACAGGTACATGTGGGCCATCATAATTTAGGAGGTTCTATGGCACATGCTATCATGCTTGAGCAAGAGCACTACATTGGCCACTGCAAGGTAGCAATTTGATCTCTTATCTTTGCCTTGACTACCTACATTTGCCTTTCTTAAACTACATTTGCCCAACCCTGCAGGACCATCCTAAAGATGCAGAGTTTCTTAACTGCCATATTAGGTTTTACACTAAGATGGAGGCTATCTTTGCTAATGTCATGGTCATAGGCAAGTTTGCACTTAGGTCTGGTGAAGCCTTAGGGCAAAACCAGGCTGACAGTGTTGCTGCCAAGGCTGATGGTCCTTCTTTGACCCACACCATAGTTTCCAGTGAACAGGGAGGGGATAGTAAGGCCACTGAACTGCTTCCTACCTCCTCAGCTGCTGGCCCAAAGAGAAAGAGAGGGAACTTCTCTAAGGAGGAGATGCTCATGTTGACTAACATGTCAGATGTTGTGAACAATGTGACCAATGCTCTTAGAGAGACTGGACCTTCCCATGTTGATGCCAATCTGTACCTTGCTGTGATGGAGATGCCTGGCTTCAGTGAGGAGGCACTTATTGTTGCCTACACCTTCCTCCTGGCAACAAGGCCCAAGACAGGGGCTTTTGTGAACATGAATGATGCCCACAGGGCCCTTTGGCTTAGGACCTTTCTAGCCAAAAACTAATATGTTTAGTTCCACTACACATGAAGGGCTAGAAGGTCAGGAGGGGGTTGATTGTAGAGATGTGTAGTTTCTCTACCCCTCTCACCCACTCTCTCTTCTTTTGACAACAGGAGCTTTTGTGCAGTCTGTTTGTTCTTTTGACACCTGACCTTGATGGTGTAGTTTATCTAGGAGGGTGGCTAACAATAGGCAATGATTTAGGAAAATTTGAGCCCTTGGCTGTTAGGCTGAACTTGGTATTGTAAGAAACTTATTTGTAGCCTTTGTTGGCTACTTTTTATTTGATAACTATTTGCCTATTTGTGTTGTTTATGCCCTGGTGGTAACTGTGGGATTTAAAGGCCTATGATGCATAAAACAAACATGAGGTGGCTACCTTATTCTTGTTTTGATGATTTTGTTGTTGTGCTTTGTTCTTTATTTGCCTATCCTTCCATTCTACACTTATGCTCAGTTGTACTTCATAGTAACAACATCCTCTTGTGATGGCTGATGGCAGTGAGTGCAACTGATCAAAAGGTCTGTATGGTAGTGAGTGCAACTGTTGTTTATTTGCCTTTTTATTTGGTTCTTATAATTCATGGTAGCCACCAATGACTAAACAAGAAAAAAAATCACCAAACTACTAAGCTAAGGTTAATTTTTTTTTATCAAGTAGCCGATGATGTTCACCATCATTCAAACCGAATGATCGATTGAGGCATGTCATTCAGACCACTTACATGTTCTACATTTAGTTGGTTTTAAAGAATGCCTCCTTGCTATATGGCCTTTGAAGAGAAGAAACCTGAGATTTATTTTACATGGTATGAGTGTGCTAAGCAAGTGCTTAGGGAAGAATAGGCTATCTATCAGAAGCACAACAACTATGATGATGCTCTTAGAGATTTCAATGCAAGGGTACCTCAAGAACCCTTGCTGTTACCATTTGATGCCCGTCATGGGGATGCATCAGCATCCCACGAACTAGTGACAGCTCAAGGTTCTGAAACCTATCCTCATTCACCTGGGCTGCAAGGCTGTTGTAAAAATGCTGTCATCTTGATCTTCTTTATGGTTGTAGTTGCTCTGTCACTTAAGCTGTACATGTGCCACAACTGTTGTTTTAATTAGACCGATAATGACATAATGGGATGACTGCATTAGCTGGCTACATGCCATTTTGATTCATGTACTCTCTTTTCTGTTAACTTGTTGCCCTTCTCGGCTTGCTACTTAATTCTGCTACTGTTCTTAATTTGTTTTTTTGATTATGCAATGTAACCGGTAATATATGTGTTGATTAAATGGAATTAGTCTGAGGCCTATGCCTTTTGTACATTTTCATTCAAAGTGTTTGTTTCTCTATTGATCATGTTGTTCTTCCTTCTTTTTAGGCCAGGCCGAGCACAGCAGCTAGCAAACATAATTTGTGCTCGGCAGTTGGTGACAGTTGGCGTTTGAGTCCGGCTGAGTATTGGGTCATAAATACCAGCTCGCCTGAGCTGGGCTGAATCGATACAGGTGCGCAAACAAGCTGGGTCGATGCAGTTGGGGCAGGCCTGCCCACGCCTGGTCCCTTTGGGCTGGCCAGGCCGTGCTGGTCAAGTTGCGCAAACGCGCCCCTAGTTTACGTAAACGCTGCAGGAAGGCGTGTCGTGTACCACGTGCTGGTCGCGAGGAGTGATCAGACCCAACACCAACACGAGACGGGGACGCCACGCCTCACACGTCACACTGCAACGGCCGCCGCACCACCCCCACCACCACCACGGCACCACCCCACCCAATCCCATCCCCACCGGGCGCCGCCGCCTCCCATGGCGGACTTCGGCGACGAGCTCTTCCTCGACGTCGGGGACGACGGGTTCGGAGACCTCTCCTACGTCTCCTTCTCCGAGTCCATCGAGTTGGATCTCGGCTGCCCACGCCACGTCCTCTCCCCGGGCTTCGATCCCGAAACCCTAACCCCCACCCCGGGGTCCCCCATCTCCTTCGACTCCGACCCCGACCTCCGCCGCCTCTCCCCCTCGCTGACCCGCTCCCCGCCCTTCTGGGACTGCCTCGAGGACGACGCCGCTAGCTTCGAGTGGGAGGAGATCGCGGACGCCGCCCCCGGCGTCGGCAGCGGGGCTGGCGGCGGTGGCGGTGGCGGAGGGGGAGGGGGAGGGGCAGGACTAGAAGGAGAGACCGACGCTGACGTGTTCGGGTTCCTCGACGAGCGGGAGATGCTGGGCGTGATGGAGGGCATCGACAGCGGGGACGACGACTCGATCTTCTCCGACGAGCCTCCGTTCGACTTCGGCGATGACGACGCGGAGCTTGAAGGCATCTTCCGGAGCGGCGTCGGGTGGGAGCTGCTCCCGGCGTCGCTGGACGACGAGTTCGAGATTCTGCCGGGGCACGTCGTGGACGTGGGCGGCGCCCCGCCGGCGGCGCGCGCGGCGGTGGAGCGGCTCCAGGTGGTGGCCATCAGAGGCGAGGAGGCTGCGCAGGGGTGCGCTGTGTGCAAGGAAGGGATGGAACAGGGGGAGCTCGCCACAGGGCTGCCGTGCGGGCATTTCTACCACGGGGCGTGCATCGGCCCATGGCTCGCCATCCGGAACACGTGCCCAGTGTGCCGGTACGAGCTGCCTACTGACGACCCTGAGTACGAGAGGCGGAGGGCAAGGCGCCGTTCCGCTGGTGGCTCAACGACACAGTTGGGTACACCGATGCAAATTTGAGCTAGGGCTGCTTGGTGGTATGTCTTGGATGCAATTCCATCATTCCATGGAAGTGAGAAACCTCACTCATTGAATTCGCATTAGGATGTTTGCACGCCACTAGAATCATACTTCTATGGTCTTGAATTTTTTCAGGATTCAGCTTTTATGCTTGGGAGTTGAATGGGAAGAACAATTATGTTAACAATTTGTACATACATCTTGTTTCAATAATATAGCAAATTCTTCCTCGCTTTTGAGAGGGTATGTACTAGCATGTTTGTACTGCTGGGCTGACACCTTGCTTACTACTGTATGTGTGACATTCATCGTAATTACAGAATCAACATTGTAAATGCTTTTTTTCTGTGCTTGAGAACTCAATTTATTCATCCCGGCCCATTGACTTCAACAAATTTAGATGTGCTTTGAAAAGTAATTTATAAAGTGAACTATGCCAGGACTGTTTAGCAATTGATGGTTATTTTCAATTTTTAAATAGTTCTTGCAAATGGTGCACTTGATTTTGACCATGATTGACTTTTGTACGTTATGTAAATAGCATGTCATGCAATGTTCACACAAATTGATATCTAGATCAACTGTCAGGAACACACTGGACGAAAACAATCTTATTAAAATATGAGATGAAACTTCTTTAATATGCTTAGGTTCACAATGAGGTATAACATAGATGCTACATTAAAATTTACTCAGTGCTTACATCACTGAGCATCAAGAAGTTACTCAGTACTACTCATCACCAGTATCAGCTGTCAGCATTGAGATCAGTTAGTGCTATTCTAAAACCTCATTTGGCAGTTTGCGGTACCTTCTTATCATTATTCTGGTGACCTTCGTGTGAAGTTGGCTTCTGTTATTTGTTGTGGCTTTTGAAATCTCTTTTATGTGTGCTCTCTTCTAGAGTGCTGGTTTATAAATGTTCTTGCTGTTAAGCTTTTACACTTGATTGTTCCCAAGTTTTGCACTGATCGTGGAATGTCTTTTGCTCTCTTCATCCGGGCTGTGCTGTGCATGATATATACCTGAAGGTTTTGCTTATTTGGCTGATATTTCTTAAATGTCTGTGACTGATAAATACCTTTCACTACTGCTGATTGGGTTACAATGTGAGTATGTGACTTCTGGGCAACATAAATCAGGTACTGATGCAGCATGGTATGATATGCTGCCCTTAAAAGAAATGCTACAGATTTTGCGTGGCTTAGCCAGAGACTGGCAGTTGTGGCAAGCCACCACACGTCTGTAAAAAGTTTCCAGGGTGTTTCAAGATTCAAACATTTACCCATGTTCTATGGTTCAGAGGCTAGAGACTCAATCATGGTAGTATGGTACACTGAAATTCCTGGACTATGCTGTATAAATGTTTGTTTTCACTTCCTCTGGTGACTGGTGCTAGCAATAGTGTTAGCTCAGCAGCAGCGAGTAGTAATGAGATGAAGTCTGTTGCTGTTCATGTCTGGAAAAGGGAAACTAATTGATGAATTGCCACTCAATTAGGAGGCGTAACATTGGTGTTATGTTAAAAGTTTCTGTATGCTTTGCTACTATGGCATCAGCACTGAGATGAATTTATGATCTTCTAGTCTATAACTCTAGTTGCCAGCTCGTAGCATTTTACGTGGACAAATTCTATGATCTTGATATGAACGATGGCCTGCTGACTATTTTCTATAGTTTTGGCTTTCGGATCTCATTTATGTGTGCCCTTTTTAGAGTTCTTGTACTGGTAGTTTACAAATGCCCTTACAGTTTCATTTACGTTATCCTTCTTTGCTTCCAAGTTCTCAACTGATTGTGGAGTGCTTCTGTCATCCTCATTTGTGCTCCGCCTGAGGTATATATATGAAGGTTTTTCCTTATTTTGCTACTGTTCAAAGGCCTGTGAGCGATGGCATCCTTCACTACTATTTATGAGATTGTGATGTGATTTCTGTTGAGGTATGAATCAAGTAACTGGTATATGTTTCATGCTTAAGTCAGTTGCGATAGACAGCCATGAAAGAAATAACCCGAATTTTCCATGCCTTGGTTCTAGACTAATGAATTGCAAGTCCAACTGTTTGTGGCTGTGTTTAGTTCCTCTAAAAATACACTATGCAAAAAGAAGATTTCCCGTTACATTAATACATGCTTGAAGTACTAAATATAGATGAAATTAAAAACTAATTGTACAGTTTGGTTGTAATTTGTGAGACGAACGTTTTAAGCCTAATTAGTCAATGGTTGGACAATTATTATCAAATATAAACGAAATGCTACAGTAGTGCTACAGTAAGTTTGACACTCTAAATTTGGTGAACTAAACACAGCCGTGCATCTTTCAATGTGTTTCCGGAGTCTACTGAATGAACCATGGTAGTGGTGAACTAAACACAGCCGTGCATCTTTCAATGTGTTTCCGGAGTCTACTGAATGAACCATGGTTAACACTGAATTCTGAGACCACATGCTGCACTGCATAGGGGTCTGCTGTGGTTTCAGTCTGCACCTGCCTGCCTCCCTTTGCCCTGTGCCAAGTACTGTTGCAGAAGCGAAAAAGCCCTGCAGCCGTAGTGGCTTAAAATGCAGCGAACGGACGGATAGCTTTTGCACTCCGGGTGTGTTTAGACTACCCGCACTCATGAACCTCTATATTCATCCTCTATACGTTTTAGTCAGCAAGATTCTTTCCTTTATACTCAATTCTTCTGCACCCATCCATCCTCTATATCATCCTCTATCTATTCTATCCATTATGAGACCCACTTGTCACTTTATCTAAATATATCCATGTGTGATCTAGTTTAGAAGGATTTATTGAGACAAATTTAATGGTGCAATCGAAATTTAATTTGAATTTTTGGTTTGTGAGTTATAGCATTTTTCCCTTTGTTTAGCTAGTAGGGCCCGTCACTATAGAGTATAGAGTAAGCACTGTACTACTCTAAATATAGAGTGAGAGAAAAGATAGAGTATCGTTTTAGAGTACCCAGTGCAGCAGTTTTTACTCTATATTCATACTCTAAAGCTTTAGAGTATTGTTTTAGAGTACCCACTGCAGGTAGTCTATGCCTCTATATTCATCCTCTATATGTCCTAGTCAGCAAGATTCTCTCTTTTATACTCAATTCTTCCGCACCCATCCATCCTCTATATCATCCTCTATCCACTGTGGGATTCACTTGTCACTTTATCTAAATATATCCATGTGTGATCTAGTTTTGAAGAATTTATCGAGACGAATTTAATGGTGTACTCAGAATTTAATTTGGATTTTTGTTTGTGAGTTATAACATTTTTTTCCTTTGGTTAGCTAGTGGGGCCCGCCACTGTCCACTCTGACGCTGCCTCAGCAGCTCTCGCGCACGCTGCTGGCCGGCCGTGGGCCTCCCGCGATGGATAGAGTACGTAATGCACCACGTTATATATAGAGTGAGAGAAAATATAGAGTAACGTTTTAGAGTACCCAATGCAGCAGTTTTTACTCTATATTCATACTCTAAAGCTTTAGAGTACCCACTGCGGGCAGCCTTAGGCTATCCGCACTCATGGACCTCTATATTCATCCTCTATACGTCCTGGTCAGCAAGATTCTCTCATCTATACTCAATTCTCCTGCACCCATCCATCCTCTATATCATCCTCTATCCACTCTATCCACTGTGGGATTCACTTGTCACTTTATCTAAATATATCCATGTGTGATCTAGTTTCGAAGGATTTATTGAGACGAATTTAATGGTGCAATCGAAATTTAATTTGGATTTTTGGTTTGTGAGTTATAGCATTTTTTTTCCTTTGTTTAGCTAGTGGGGTCCGCCAATGCACACTATAGAGTAAGCACTGTACTGCTCTAAATCTCACAACTAAAAAGACTAGAGTGTGGATATTTTTCTTGGTGCGACAATCGTCGGTTCGTCCATCTGCCTGCCCCTGCGATCCCGCGGCCTCTCCCCTCTCTCCCTCGCCCGTGTGAATGCTCCCTATGGCAAAGAAAAAGGAAACTCGCCGGCACCAAAGCTTCTCCTATAAAAAAAAGGAAGTCACGTTCCCCCAATCAGCTCCCCAAGTCTCGCGCACTCCCGATCTCCGCTCCTCGCAAGATCTCCTCCCCTGGTCCCGCGAGGTCTGCCGGTCTCCTCTCATAACCCTGGTCTTCACCAGCGCCTAGCCACCGCAGCCACCGTCCCGTGGCCTGCCCTCCGCCTAGCTTCTCCCTTGGATGCCACCACCTTCTCGTCGCTCCTGCTCCTGCTGCCGCTGCAGCCCGCCCCTTCGTTCGCGTACTGGTATGCAAGCTCATGTCCTTCATCAGTATCATAGAGCGGATGTTGAACTCCCGGTGGCCATTCCCATGGCGGCGGTAGGGACAAAGTGGATTTTGGTTGCAGATCCGGGTACGCAAGGATGACAGATTTCATTTTGTGTTTTATATTTATTTCGGATCCCAATTTTTTGATGGTATGATGCCAATCTGAAAGATGAGGGTTTTGATTGTGGAGATTTCCTGGAGAGCTTTCTAGAGGGAGGGGATGGTGAATTATCTCCAATCATTATGTACCTAACACAAATAAGGCCCATCGATCGGTGAGTTTGGTTATCCCGGACGTGGTTTCAATGGATGGCTGGATGTGATGATATGCGTGTCACCTGCTCTGTTGTAACTGTTTTGGTGCAGGAGGTACATGAGTTCATCAGTTGTAATTGTTTTGGTGCAGGAGGTGCGCGAGTTCATCAAGAGGACTTTCAAGTTCCTGAACACGGATACATTTGAGCACAACGATGGTATTCAGAAATGTGTTAGGGTGTGCTTGGAGATAGGGCCACGTGGTGGGAGGGGAAGGAACAGGAGAGGAATGGATAGTTCAGGCTGGAGAGATGACAAGCTGTTTGATAGCAGATGCTCTACATCCTGGCCTTATCACCTGCGGAAGTTCCTCAGGTGCTGCCATTTTCTTTTTGTCTTATGCATCTATGACCTGCTGAGACAAGAATGAGTTAGGATGCGCATTTGACTTGCTATTCATATTTCATGTATTCTGATTTTGAAATATAGTTTGTAACAGTAAACAATATTACCAGGTTTCACCTTTGCAAGGAGAACAAGGACACACAAGAGCCACTAGGAGTTATAGGAAAGATGGTACGGGTTCAGGTAGTTTCCATGTTTTACTTCATCAAAGTACTTCACAAGTTTTTTATTGAGTTGCTTCCATTGATTGGTTGGTTGCCTTAATTTCCACAGCCAAGATCGTTTGGATTTGCAGGGACAAAGGATAAACGTGCTGTTACAACCTAACAGGTATGCCCGAGCTTTTCCCATTTGTTGGTTTTATATGGTTTGGTCGCGAAACAAAGTATTTGAATAAGCTTGATAAAAGGTTGGTCTCAGCGTGAAGCAACCCCCGTCCTGATTTCCTGCCTTTTGATCAGGTATAGCAAATTGGCAGGTATGATAGTTGGAGACTTTAGGTAAACAGTCAAGCATATAGCTATGAACCCCTTTATGTAAAAGCACTGACTACTTAGCTGCAAATGGCTCTCCAGTTATGTGAAGGAGGGCCTTACTCTTGGTCAACTCAGAGGGAACCACTTTGCAATAACTTTGAGGTGCGTACACTCCTTGCGATAAAATGCTTGGTGGCTTGTTTTTAATACATGGTGTCAGTGGTTATAAGTTTTAAGTTACAACTTATAAGGAACTCTAGAATTTTGCCAATCATTGTGAGCCATTATCTTGGGTCCAGTTACTCAGGCCATGACCTTATTTTTTCTAATTAAAGAGTGAACAGATAATTCATGTTTCCTGATTCTTTTTTCTCTTCCTGTAATGTTATTGCAGAATTGGCCAGTGTTGTAAATGCTGCAGTTAATTATAATAGTTTGTTTCCATTGTGTTTGATAGCGCTTTGCCAGCCGTTCTGTACCTACTCACTTTGTTGGTGCTGCTTTGCTTATAGGAGAGTGGAGACATGCTGTTAGCTTGATTCTTGGTACAAGGGTAGGTGAAATTCTTTTTCCCCTGTTAAATAACTAAATAATTTATGTTAAATGTGTGAATATTTGAAACTTAAACTTCTAGCAGTTTCATGACATGCAGGTACATTATAAATGGAATGGTCATGTTGATGCAGCACTTAGGGGCATGCTCCGGCATGTCACAGTGGAGAGAGCTATTGTAGGTTTCCTTGATCTTTTTACAGACATAGCACATTTACTGTATAGTTTTGGGATGCTGAGATTTTATTGGTCCTAGGCTCCTGCTACTCCATAGTTTCCTAGAGTCCACTTATATAAAAAAGTAAGATGTAGGTATTTGTGTTTCTCACCTGCCAAGAGCTTTCTTGACTACACAATACACAGTCTATACTGTTCAGGTGTTTTGTGCAGTTCCATTCATGAATTTAAAGTTAAGTGATCTGGTTTTAGCTTCAGTTTCAAACTAGGAGGCTACAGTTTATCATATTTGTAGCTATAGCCTATATTATGAGTGGATGCTCTGTGTGAAAAATATTTCTCAATTAGTTTTTGAGTCAATGAAATTGAGCTGCTCAGTTTGCTTGGGGAAAAGAAGATAATAGAGAAATAAAAATTTAAAAGTTAGATGTTATAACAAAAACTCTGGGCAAGAATAGCCTAGAGGAAACAGATATATTGCATCATGTGTTGCCATGACTTCCTAGATATAAAACATTATTCAAAAGAACTTTATCGTTGTGCAAGCAAGACATGAGTTATGCGTTGTACTTGTACATGACAAACATCTTAGAGTAGAATGAACGACAGCATTGTCCTCGATTTTATAGATCTTCAGTATGGAATACTTTGATATCGATGGGCATGTACAGTGTGCCAAATAGAAAAAAAGGTGCTTTGACACACATCAAAGCACATTATCAGAAGTTTAAAGGGTGTTAGACTGCAAAACTATGTCAAAACCAGCTTTGTTTTTAATCACTGATCAGATCTTTAGCCACAGTGACTTGATCCCTGAGACTTATTTATCACTGAACAGTATGTTCAGAAAAGTTGTCTTATAGCTCTGAACAACCTAATTTAGCTCAAGCGGAAAGTATTTTCCAGAAGCATCAGGAATTAAGGAGTTCGACCATACCACCAGATTCTCCACTATTATGATGGAAGTGAATTCAATTCATATTTGCTATTTACTGTCCTGTTAAGACAGTAAAGCCATAGTGAAAACAAAGCAGTATTATACATAATCACTTTGCTAGAGTAAACACTGAACTGCTTCTACGCAACCATCATCAGAATCGGAAAACTAAAGCAGGGTCCACCGACGGCCAAGTAGACAGGTATAATAATATGATGCAACCATCATGGCTAAACATCCAGAGCAACGATCTGGAAATGATTGTGCTGACAAGTTTGAAAAATATTTCAGCAATTGTATGGCTTCAAATTGTTAAGCACTTAAGCACGAACATGCTCATATAAAAGCCCTTCAATTGCACTTGGTTTTTTCTTGCTGTCGTTGCTTTCTTGTGTGCACCTCAGATCCAGTTATTTGATTACAGCTGGAAGTCAATGAGTCTCCAATGAGGATAGATGCATCATGCATGTAAAGGCAACCATACTACTTTGCGAAGCTGATATGCTTTGTGTGACAGTGCTAATCGTAAGCCAGATTACCCAATTCAAATTTGCCTATACTCACATGTCCGTGCATGAGCTTGAGCTGTTTCAATTATCAGACAGCACTACTAATCTTTGTTAATGTCAGCCTTCTTTGTTTGGTATACACAAAATGATTGATATGCAATTACCCTGAGAACAGGGTTTATTTGGTGATGTTGAAATAGTTTAAGTAGAAAACTAACAGGTGGAGTCCAATGCTGAAAACAAATAAATATTGTCCGGTCAGATTTGACTATTTGAGTCCTTTTTTTCCTTTTCTTATTAGATGGTTGCTCACTATATGGCGTTTCTTTAATTTTCTATATAATTGGTAAACATGAGGTGAATCATACAAGGGATAAAGTGCCTAACTTGCGATCAAAAGTTCAATGCTTAGAAACCAATCATGATCCATACGCAATCATTTGGTTTGGAATTTCACATCACGATTTCTCCTATATGCTTCTTTTATTGTGTTGAAAATTTATTGTTCTCCTTTACTGTTAATTTCAAGAATTTGTTTTTTTATTAAATGTTACTTTAATATTGGTATTTAATTTCGCAGTATTGTTATCTTATCTTGCGATTAGTGTGTTTTTAGTATAAAAAATTAGTTGTCCCGTAGCAACGCACGGGTATGAACCTAGTATAGAGTAAGAGAAAGGATAGAGTATCGTTTTAGAGTACCCAGTGCAGCAGTTTTTACTCTATATTCATACTCTAAAGCTTTAGAGTATCTCTTTAGAGTACCCGCTGCGGGTAGTCTTAGGTCACCAAATTTGGAGTGTCAACATTTACTGTAGCGATACTGTAGCATTTCGTTTGTATTTGATAATAATTGTCCAACCGTTGACTAATTAGGCTCAAAACGTTCATCTCGCAAAGTATAACCAAACTATGCAATTAATTTTTAATTTCATCTATATTTAATACTTCATGTATATATCACAAGTTTGATGTGACAGAAAATCTTCTTTTTGCATAGTATACAGCCTCCATTTGGTGGCCATTGGTGCTCAGGTGAAGTATCATGTCGTTCATGTGATCATGTCCTGAGAAAAGGCGAGCTCGATAGTCAGCGAGGAGTTCTGATTTGGATGCATTGTATCTGTGCTAGGCTGGATATGACTGAGATTTTGTATTCGGCAGGTGTTCCTCTTGGTGGTTGGCACCCAGTGGTTTTCTTTGAACTGCAAAATGTGCCACGGCTCTAGATCCCCATGCATTGTAGGTTCTCTGGCCACTGGTGACGTTTGTAGGCTCCATACCACAGCTTTTTTTTTTTGAAACTTGGTAAAACTTCATTACTCGGCTAACAAATCGTTAGCAACAATTACACGGATGGTACTGTACTTCGGAGGTGTCCCAAAACAGAAGAGGCGGCGCCGCGACTGCCACGGACGTTGCCACTCTCCTGTTTTGCATATACTGGGCCCTTTTGAGCCTACCGAATGGTGTCCAGGTCCATAATTTGTTGAGTTTTCGCCTACGCTGCGGAAGCTTGGGTCGGCGGCCGCGGTGCTGCTCGCCGGCGGCTATCTCACCATGGAGACTTGGACTATATACGTACCTAAAGTCTACAACCACCCTTTACCAGTATGTAACGGCTATGTTAATTGCACATGAATCAATTCAGTTCTATAGTAAAAACATGACCTCGTAACTGTATTATATTAGATTCCAAAATCATCAGTCGTATGATCTCGACCTCTGTGGACGATCCGATCGCCGCCAGATCGAGTATCCTACTGTACTTTGCAGAGTGTTCGGAGATTCAGAATGAGCAAATCTCAGGAGCTCCACGACTACATACTTACGATTTACGAACACACAACCAGCTATGCACAAAGGCAAATGGTCCTCTCCCTCTTCTTGTGATCTTGTCCTAGTAGTGAATTACTATGTCATCTTTGCCGCCGAACACCTGCCTAGTCGTCCGTTGGCGTTGGCGTTGGCGTTGCCGCTTCCTCATCGCCGGCGTTGCCCTTCCCCGACGCGTCCTTGGCCGCCGCCTCCGCCACCGCCGCTGCCGCAGCGGCCTCTGCGGCCGCGAGCCTCTCCCGCAGTGCGGCCGCCTCCGCGCTGAGCCGCGCGTTCTCCCGCGCCTCTCGCGCGCGCGCGGCCGCCACGCGGTTCAGCTCCACGGCCAGCCGCGCGTTCGCGGCGCGGAGCGCGGCCACGCGCGACGACAGCTCGTCGAGCTGCCCCCTCCGCCGGGCGCGCGCGCGCCGCGCTGACTCGCGGTTCGACGCCTGCCGCCTCGCCTTCCGCTCGTCGCGCTCCGCCTGCTGCTGCTCCAGTTCTCCCGCGCCCATGCTCGCCCCGGCGCCGACGCCGCCGGCACCGGCGCCAGTGCCGTGGCCGCCGTACGTGCCCCAAGAACCGTCCGCGGTGCCCGGCGGGTAGTAGGACGGTTCGTGGGCGAGCGAGCCGTGCCCGTGCTGCAGCATGTAGAAGCTCGCGAAGTCTGCTGCTGCACCGAGCGTGTGGCACTGGCACGCCAACGTCGCGATGTCGTCTCTCTGCATGACTGGAAGCTAGCTGTTGCAGGGTAGCTCTCTGCAAAGTTGCAATGACGAGGAGATGATTGGAAGCTACCTGTTGTCGTATTTAAAGTCTTCTTCGATCAATGGAGGGACCGAGCTAGGGAGGAGATGAAGACGACGTATATATATACAGATACAGATCGAGGTGAGTGAGTTCCTTTAAACTGCACACAGACACAGAGCCCTAAAGTTTCAGGCATCGTGCTGAGAGACTGAGAGCGAACCTTCCTTTTGCGTCCTGTTGCGTCTTCATGCAGGATTATCCTGTCGATTTTTGGGATCCGATTGCTGTCGTCTGGCTGCAAATTTTGCTTGCCAAGCCGTAGCCGTACACGTCAATCATCGTAGGGTGATGGGGAGGAGATAGGCCTTTATTCAGAAATAGTCGTCTTCTCGTGTGGAAAATTATGCCATGAAGTCGCTGCAATTCCTGCCCACTACTTTGATTGGAAATTTGCACGCAAAGCACGCAGAGAGCTTTGGAGTTTGAAGCATTGGTTTGAGAAATTTCGCGCCTTTTCTTTTTCTGTGAGCTTACTATCATGCTAAAGATTTCTTTTTTTTTACTTTGCTCAACAACGCGTGAGGACAAGAATAGTTTACTTGTCCACGAGGTACTTTATTTAGCAGCAAGTCTTTTCATTGCGTGACAAAGTGACGACGGCATTGCCTTTCACGCTTTTTTTTGTGTCAAGATATGATAGCAAGATGTTTATGTATAGTGACGCCACAAATAATGCCAGGAGTACCCAAACTATTTGGTGCACTTCCTTGGGTGCATATATGTTACATGTGGTTGTGAGCTTTCTGGTACTGTTGGGCAATCCCTTTGGTCTTCCATAGAGACTTTAGGGTCCCTTTGGAACGCGAGATTTTTTTTTTCTGTTCCTACGTTTCTATGTGAAAAATAAATTGATTTCTATGAAATTTCTATACAATTCTTGTGGTTCCAAGGGACCCTTAATTTGGTTCGATAAACTCTATTAAAATAGCTAGTTTTTAAGAAAAATACATAGGCAAATGGGTGGTATCGTATATGCAAATAAATTTTCCTATAAATACAATGGGCAAATGGGTGGTATATGTGAATGCCTTGACACACATGGGTGGTATATGAGCCAATGCCTTGACACACCTTGCTAAGTCAGGCGAGCCGAATTGGCTCGCTGCGCCTAGCAAGAATGTGTAGAGAGTCCGAGAAAACCTTGCTTGCCAACCAAACGAATGTACTGCTCCATATTCTCTTTGGGCAAGGTTAGGCAAGGAATGGTATATAAGCATCCAAACACCCCCATATACATCAGCAGATTGACAAGTGATGATGGCTGCAATCATGATCTGAACACAGTAGGAGACTTTTGTTTGTCATATGCTGATGTCTTGTGTTCATCTATGAATATATTTGGAACTTGAATGCAGACATGCATCATCTATGAATATATTTGTGTGTTATCGACCGACGTCTAAGTGTATGTATATGATAATGTTCTTTAGGATTGTAGGCTTAGTTTGCATATCATCAGCTTTGATTTGCTTACCTACCAATGCCATTAGCAGCAATAATTGTTCCAATTTGGTGTATGATACTTATAAGACAACGGGACATGTCTAAAAGCAAAATGTATATGTGGAATTGACGAGCTAGTACTATAGGGGTTTAATTAGTAGGACAACAGGGCTTACTTATCTGACGGCATAAACTTGTTTATGGTGACTCTTGCTGACCATCAACTTTTGAAGCATTGCCTTCCAATTTTCTCAACAACCACCATCAGCTCAACTACAGGTTACTGTCTTAGCCAAACTTTGCTTTAGCACTTTTCAGACCACCTTCCTGTTTTTATTGCCATGCTATCTAGAAACATTTCTTTCTGCTTATCCAGGTAGACAGGTAGTATTCAGAAATAATGGCAACTACTGACATCTAAGACATTCAGTTAATCTCCTACATCAGTTGACAATGTGCGCAGTTTACCATGAAAACAACTTTTCTGAAAGTAAAGCCTAACCTTCCTGTTATCCTCGTTGCCTTGGTTTTAGCTGACAAACAGTTTTCAGTGAAGTAAATGGCCGGTTTTTTTCCATCTACTTGGCAAACCTTTTGATATAGAAATGGACAAGATATGGATGCGCGGTTAGTGCTTAGCGATCCAAATGCCTTTTGTTATCAACAATTGTTAGTGGCTTCAGCTTTCAGTACACCCTTGTTATCTTTGTTACGTTTGCAAGATGAAAACAAAATATGGCAAAAACGTCGTCAACTAGAAAAAGGAATCGCGTGGCAAAATTGAGAATGTTTTTGCACCTTGTAATAAGATTACTAATAAGGGAAACCAAAAGTATAAGTGACCTATCTAGGATTGCGATGGGCAATCCCATTGTAGAGCTAGCGTGGGGAGTTAAAGCTAGCAGTCCATTAGCAATGAAAAGGAAGGTTATAGAGCTTAAAATAGACATGTTGTACATGATAGTGGATTACGTACAATAAGTTAAAGAAACATAAGGGCCGCAGTTTTATTCTCTCTCTCTTTTTGTTCTCTCTGCTCGCACCATGTAGTGTTCGCTAGACATGCTCTGAATTTGTTTTAATTGGTATGTAAAAAATAACAAGACATGAAGAACTTTTCAACATTTCAAGGACTTCTTGGGCACTTTAGCAGAAGTGGCGGTTTAAATTGGATTTACCTTGGGCTCAAGCAGCCACTATGGGCCTGTTTGGAATCTTGGCTCCGCCTTTGGGCCATACCCAACGGATACAACTTGGCCTGATTGTTTTCTTGAAGACCACCAGAGCCTGGCCAGCGAAGGCTTTAAAGCACCGTTGGGCCAGCCCGGGGGAATTTCGTTTCTCCTAGGCTCGGCTGGCGCTGCGCTCTCTTGGCCCGTTTCCCCCCTTGCCCTGAGACAGTAGTTGCTCCCTAGCCCACTTCTAGTTCAAGAAACAAACACCACCTCTAAAGGGCTAGGCCCAGCTGAGATAGGAAAACAAACATAGCTCTGTGCACCTCAAAAACTAGGCTGCGGTTGCCTAGGCCATGCGTTGGGCCAGAGGGGTCACCCTCGGTCAGGATTCCAAACAGGCCCTATGTAACCTATGGCCATGTTCGCTGCAGCTAAAGCTACAATTGCTGCAGCCAACAGCTGCGGTGGTATGGTTCTCTGCTGAGGGCATCGGCAACAACAGGGGACTTCGCTAGTTGATTCAGATTTCATCCGACGTGTTAGGTGAGAGAAAACAAAAAAAGTGACCTCGCACACAAAGTTCTTAGTTTTTGTGTCTAAGCCAGCTGTAAACTTACTACTCGCTTCTCTCTCTCTCCTCTCCTCTCTCCTCCACTTATAACCCTTTACTATACTTGCTCTTATTAATACATGATCTACTTTTTTCTCTCACAGAGTTTTTAGAGCTCGAGCATTAATTAGCTATAAACTTAATTAGACCGGTCTGAGTGGAGGTTTTATATGCCTTAAATAAGCTAACATGGCATAATATAAATAAAGAGAGAGATTACAAAAGTTTTATGGGATGAAATGAGTTTTATGGGGATAAAACTTGTTACATTATTTCCAAGATACGAGGGTTTCGAAAACTAACGTATAAAACTCACTTAGACTGGTCTTACAACTCAGTTCTCTTCTCTCATCTCTCGTCTCTATCACTGTATAAAAACCACATAGTACAATTATTTATTATACTTGTTCTAAACAAAAGTCAGTTAGTACCCTTGAACCATGATCCACACATGACATATGTGATTGCATAGACGTGTGCTAGTTTGGTTTCCTGTGGAAAGGCATCGTTGTTCCGTTCCCCAAGGATGTGTCCAGCCTCTGCCAAAACCTGCAAGGAGAAGGGGATAGAAGCTTTGCGCTTGCGCACGGCCTGGGCACCTGATTTGAGATTTGACTTCGGATCGTAACCCCACTCCCACTCACCGTGCTCCTCCCGATGCAGAGGTCTCCTCCCCTCTCACTCGCATCGCCCAATGCAATGCCATTTACTTCGTCTTCTCAGTCTTCCTTGCTCGTGTCTCCCTCGCTTTATTCCTCCACTTGGTCAACGTACCACACATTAACATTTTTGCATTGGTATGTGCATGGCGCCATGGCCTCGATCGGCCGGGCGTGCAAGGGGGGCCTCGTTACCCGGGTCGTGTTCTGGCAGGATACTCGGTGCGTGCAAAAGTCAAATGTGAACAACGCGGTGCACCAGGCAAATGGGCTATCGGATCACAGAGATTTTAATTCAGCACCGCGAGGTGAGCCGAGGCACACGTACCAATTTTTTTGGTTTACTACTATCACATCGGAGATGCTAGCGCATGCGCGGTGCGCACGTATGATATTTCCCCAAGAAATAAACCACGCACGTACGTACGTCCATCGGGGTTACGGGACTCCTGTATGCGGCACTGTACAGCTGTCTAATAAACCTACGACACGTGGATCTTGCCACACGTCGTCATTTAAGTGGACAGCCTCATGGTGCCGCGTATGGGCCGTACCCAATTTTTTTTCCGTCCATCGACCATCGTCGTCTACAACCTCCATTGCTTGCCTATATATATGTTCTTCCTGCTGCTTCTGTTTGGCCATGGTTAGCAAAGCAGTGACCGAGAGAAGAAACTGAAGAAAAGTAGTAAACCAGCCTTGGCATAGTGTCTCGTTTCTGGTCAAGGCACAATGATGCATGGGAGGAGAACCGCCATGGCAGTGGCCTGCCTTGTGTGCATGGTGGTGGCTCTGCTGCTAGTCCAGGATGTTCAGTCCAGGAAGCTATTGTGGACGGAGCAGGAGAAGAAGGAAACCCATGGTGGCCTTGGCAACCATGGCGCTGCTGCTGCTGCTGGCCGAAGCACCACCCTGGTAAGCGTCTCTCTGAATCTTCGTAACTACTGTGCATACTAGTCCCTCAATTCCAAATTATAAGTCATTTTAAGAATCTTGAAGAGTCAAAGGATCTCAAGTTTAACCAAATTTATCTGATAAGATAATAATATTTATGATACCAACCAAGTATCATTAGATTCTTCATAGTATACCTATTTGATGTTATAAATTTTTATATTTTTCTCTATAATTTTGGTCAAACTTATGCTTTGACTCTCCAAGATTCATGGAATAACTCATAATTTGGAACGGAGGAAGTACTAGTCTACTATGCTAAATGCCTCTCTGAAAATGGAACTTCGCTATGCAGCAAAATAAATATATATATATATATATATATATATATATATATATATATATATATATATATATATATATATATATATATATATATATATATATATATATATATATATATATATATATATATATATATATACACACACACACACACACCCTAGGTGTAGAATATTATTCTACACCACAAGCCAAAACTGACCTAAAAAAATAATGAGTACTACTGAACCGTGTTCAGTATTAGTCAGTACCACGAAATACTGAATAATACTGAAATGCGATTACTGAACATTACCGAATTTTGTTCAGTATAACAGCTCGGTGTAGAATAGTATTCTACATCTAGGGTGTAGAATAGCGCGTATATATATATATATATATATATATATATATATATATATATATATATATATATATATATATATATATATATATATATGTTTTGGTCGGTTCATCTCTTGTCTTACTATATACTGTATTTGTGCTTATCTTCGATGGGTATGCTGTATGCATGAATGCTTTCGTGCGCATATGGAAAGTACTCATTTGGTTGCGTACAGAGAGAACTTAGAATGTTGCGTACCGAGAGACATATACTGATGCAGTACGTATATTCTTGTCTTCCTTGAGGACAGAGAGCGGCTGCCTGCTGGTATATACGCACGCTTCCCTTGAGTATTAAGAAGTGCATCATTCTGGCTGCTGCTGTTATTTAACTTTTGATTGCATTGTGCTGAGAGTTTGGAGGGCAATAGCATGTGAAGCAGCCCGCACCCAGAACGGCAGCACCATTCTTGATGCTACCGATACATATTCACATTCTTATCTACACTACACATGATCCAATCCAAGCACTTGCATACTATGGATGCCCACGTTTTGATATGCGATTGGACGACTCAAGTATTAGTGTATTACCAACAGTTGATGGGGGGATTACCTTGTTATTAGTAGTACGTAGTATATATATGTTGATATATCCATGCTAATCCACAACCACAAGTCCAGATAGTTAAGTATATATATATATATTATATGCAGATATGTAAAATAATTGGTGTGCTATTTGCTGAATAATCTGCAGGAACCGTGCAGTGATGCTACGGGAGGTGGTGCAGGAAGTGCAGACAAGGGCCAACTGCCGTGTGATGATACGTCAAAATGGACAGAAATGCACACGGATTACATATACACCCAAGACGTCAAGCACCCATAAACTGTTACTCCTTGCTAGTTAGCTCGTGTGTTAAGTTTCTGAACATTAGTGTTTTGTTTGTAGGCGTTACGCGTTCAGTGCTGTATGGGTGTATAATTAATTAGCTAGCCAGTCAGTAACTACTGTAGTTAAGAGTACTCTAAATGAAATAGTACCGGTATCAAGCTTTTCGTCCTTGAGCTAATTAGGGGCCAACCGAAGTGACTACTTCATCCCTCAGTACACAAATATCGTGTCTTCTTTATTATGAAATATCTCTGGTGGGATTCTGACTCCAAACATTGTTTGGTCCTTCAGAGTGCTCTGTATTTTGTAATCTCTTTCTTTGTGCTCCAATAGATCTTTGCCATGCTCGTACTAGTATGCAATAGTTGCCGACTTCAATTCAAAAATTCCATGCTCTAATAGTAGCAACTCTTCCTCTGCCATGAACACTATTTAACAAAACTAGTTTTCATCAGTGATAAAACTAGTTTAAATATGTACACTACAGGAAGACAAAGCATCAGTGATAAAATGACGCGGCGAAATTTATCGTTGCCACTAATGTTCATACTATTTGTGACAAAACTAGTTTTCATCACTATTATGTTGGTTATTAGTGACAACATATTAATTTGCCATAGAAAGCATCTTTAGTGGTGAATTGAGTGGCGAATCATTATTGCCACTATTTAACAAGATATCCGTGGCAAAAAATATTTACCTCACTGATATGACATTTATTAGTGGCATAAAAATTATCGCCACAGGACACACAATTAGTGAGAAAATATTGTGGCGAATTTTAAATTTGCCACTCCTTGCCTTACTATTTGTGAAAAAACTAGTTTTAATCATTCTTTTTTTTTGAAGAAAAAGTTTTTATCATTCTTATGTCGGTTATTAGTGAAATATCATTTTATCATAGGATCCATCTTTAGTGGCAAATTTGAGTGATGAAACATTGGTTTGTTACTATTTAACAAGATATCTGTGGCAAAATAATTGTTCTCACTAGTATGCCCTTGTGGTGGTACTTGTCAACCTTTTGCTTTGTTGGATGCTTTCATGTGTTGTCGTTCGTAGTCTGATGGATATATGTATTTCTTCGAGGGTCTCTCTAACCTTTTCAATAATGAGAGATTTTCTTCCTTGGCGAGTGTGTCCTGCTGATGTGGCTCTTTCATTAGGCTAGTTATTCTCCCATTCATCTACTTTCTTTTCCAACGAGTTTTGGGAGCCTGATTTACCGAGGGGTTGGATATTTTCTTCAACCCAGTAGACCTCAATGTGCGGCCTTTGTCCTAGGACTTAGCTTATAGCTGTGGTGGCAATGACGACATAGGAGCAGGAGACAGATCTCTTCTTGGCGGTGGTGGTGTGCATTAGGCGGTGGCAGAGGAAAAGGATCTCTCCTGGGTTAACCAATACAATGCAAGTTGCTCTCAACCAATGATAAGTACTTCTCTAAAATGGGTTTCAAATTGTTATGATAAGTAAAATGGCTTTGGCCCATATATAATTGGGCCTTCGATAAAATTGAGACAACAACATTTGTCATAATGTATTGCCATGCAGGTACATAAAACATCATAGGGGCCGTTTGGGAGAGCTCTAGCTTTAGCTTCTCCAAAGAGAATTACTCCCAACCAGCCAAACACTTAAAATGCCAACTGATTCAGGTGGAGATCAGGAGAGAATCACTTCTCTATTTACACTAGGAGCTAGGAGCTAAAAAAACCTGCTTCACCATGCTCCCTTTTATATTCTGGTGGAGATCAGCAGAGAATCAATTCTCATCAGCTCACCCTGCTCCCTCCTAGAAATCCAATGAAATCACTCTATTGGAGAATGAAGGAACAGAGCTAAAGAATCAGGGAGTGGAGCTCTCCCAAATGGAGCCATAACCACTGCCACATTAGATCCATGTGACTAAGGTGCAAGATTTTATGATTTTTTGGACACTTGGTATAATCTATGATGATTTTTTATTAATAAATGAAAACAAGTAATGTCATAAAAGTAGTGACCATGGAAAAAAAATCTTCACAAATTCTATGAAGAAAAACTTTGATTCATCATAGAAGGATGTTAGAGATGAAAGCTAGCTAGTTGAACCAGTTTTTGTCATGCAAGTTTCACAAATCCTATATTATGACATATATTCACTAATCAATGATATAAATGTCACGGAAGGCTAGATATCTTGTAGTGCAGGTACCAAATTTTTTTCTGGTGCCCTATTTAGAGGTATTTAGATCTTACTAGTTCATACTACTAGTTATTTATTGCTCATAGTTGCAAACTTGCAATTATTATTTATTTAAGTTATTGTTGTGCACTAGTATAATAGAACATGACCCAAAATGATCCAATGGATCCCGAGCGCATTAAATATATTAATGTGATGACAACCTCGTAGATGCCATGCTTCACTACATATAGATCCTATTTAGGCATTGCATGTCTAGTAGTGTACTTGATTTTGATCGCTTGACTAGGTAATAAGTTTGTAATAACGCAGGGGCACAAAAATCATGCGAGACCAACATAAAGTACATCACAAAATGACAATTCAAATAAATATTGTTCGGAGACATGTGCAACAAAACACTATGTAACACCCTAAATTTTTCATAATTTCAAAATAGTTAAATATGATTTATTTGTGTAATTGAGTGTGCATTTAAATATAGGGAATAATAAATTTTTGTGAAATTAAAATTAATCATAAGGTTAGCAACTTGTTCATGCACTCATGCTGCTGCATTATCTTTTATGTGATGTCTGGTTTTATTCAAATGCCAAAAGGATTTAAAAATCTTTTGAAAATATATTTGGAAAATCAAATTAGAAAAAGAAAATAAATTCCTATTCATTCTCCCTCTCTCCCTCACTTTCGGCCCGATGGCCTGTTTTTCCTTGGCCCGCTTGCATTTCCCCTCTCCCTCCTTTCTTCCTTGCTGGGCCGGCCCGGTTAGCGCCGCAACCGCTGCCGCGCCCTTGTTCCCCTACCGCTGACCCGTCGGCCCCACGCGTCAGCGCCGTCGCCCCCAACCTCCAGCTCTCCCGCTTCACTCACACTCAAGCGCAACTGCCGCCCGCGCCCACGCTCCATCGTGGGAGCATCTTCCCCCCCGCGCCTCGGGTCTTTTAAAAAGGGGAGCGTGACCCCGTCTCCGCCCTTCCCTTCTCCAGTTTCCCCCGCTCTCGTTCGCTAGTGCACCGCAGAGAACGGCAGCGGCGACCCTCCGGAGCAACGTCCGCCCCACCGCGGCGACCGTCACATTCGAGCCGTCCCCGCTCCGTGTTTTTCGCTCGGTGAGCTTCGCCTCGCCCTCCTCTTCCTCCCCATGCTGTCGCTTTCTTGTTTGGTGGTTTCTAGGGCCGTTTTCCCGATCGCCGACGAGCTCCTCGCCACCGGCCATGGCAGCCACCACATTGGTCGCCTTCCCCGGCTACACAAGTGGCATGGTCGAGTTCGCCATCCCCTCCGCATCCTCCCCGTAGCCTCTAATTGGAGAATGGAGCTCCGTAGCGCTCGATTGCATCACACCGGCAAGCTCCTCGCCATCGGCCATGGCGCGCATACCGCGCGGGTCACCCCGTGGCTGCAATTTGTTCCGGGGCGAGTTCGCCTTCTTCCCCGCGTCACCCCGGTGCTCTCGGTTTTGAAAACCGTGCACCGTAGCGCCCGTTTGGACCACTCCGGCGAGCTCACGGTCGCCGGCAATGGCGGAGCCGCCGTCTCCACTCCCAACTCCGGCGGCCGCACCCTTTTCTCCTCCTCCCATCTAATCTCGGCCGCCCAATCTGAATCCAACAGCTGAGAAAGAAGGATACCCCTTCGGGGTTCATTTTTGCTTAAAAGACCTCCAGTTTTCATCTAATTGAACCCGTCGTCCTTGGCATATTCCCAAAATACGCATTCCCATTTTGAAAACGTAGTTCTTCGTTTAAGTGAAAAATACGTTTTCAGATTAATTACAGATTTGCCACTGCAGTAAAACGCTTATAAAATCGCCGTTTTAGCTCCGATTTGACCTGTTCAACTTGCGTTAGTTTCGTAATTTCGTAATCTACACATTAGTGCTACTGTTAGATCTGTTAGGAGCTTTTGAATTTCTCGATTAAGTCTATTTTAATAGCTAGCTTTTGGAAACGTAAATAGCTCGTAACTTGTGCGTTGTAACTCTGTTTTTCGTGCAATTCGCGTCGTTGTGATCGTAGCGAGACGTAGACAATTTTGGTAAACATTTTATACAGTTTTATTTATTGTTGGTGTACTGTTCTAATCGTAGTCATGTTTTGCTTGTATGTCTGTTCTGGAATGCGTGTTGTACTTCGTGTCGTTCGAGTTCAGACGGTGAGGAGTACTTCGGGAATCCGGACACGTACGAGGAGCAGCAGGACCAACAACAGTTCATGAACGAAGGCAAGTATAGCATGGGCCTACCTTGATGTCCTATTCATTATATAATATACTCATTATGCATGTGTCTAATATTGCTCAACTATAAGGACATCCTAGTCTTTGATGACTTGTACCTTGATCCCTATGGGTTTTATTGCACATGGGTAGAATGCTAGTGCTCTAACTAAACATGATCTACACTATGACTAATGGAACCAACGGATAAACATGATGGAAACAGTGGAACTATAGGGTGATGGTGCAAATGATGTTAATCATGTTACCCTAAACCCTCCGTAAGGACTTATCTGTAAGGCAAAAGCTGGGACATATAGTGCAATCGTGAGAGTTATATGGCTCTGACTTTAGCTCAATAATAGGATCTTTTCTAGCTTGTTAGAGGTTACCCGAAAGGGCGCAAGAGGGGCTTGCCACGTTGGGTATAGAACTACCTCTGTTATGATGTGTATAGCCTGCGGGAATTGTGCCATCGAAAGGGGGTTCTCTATATCTGCCTGCCGAGGAAACCTCGCGGCCCTAACTTGTTAGAAGAGGCCTATGGAAGGCTTCATAGTATACCCTGCCTGCTCACCTTGGGAGTGTTAGAGGGTCGACGGGCCCCGGGCATATGGGCAACACGACTCACGGGTAAAGATGCACAACCTTTGCAGAGTGTTAAAACTGTTATAACAGTCGTGCTCACGGTCATGAGCGGCCCAGAAAACTCACAGAATAAATGGTTACTTGACATGTGGATGACTTATGACGATGATGATGAGATTATAATGATGATCAATTTCTCTCCTTAATTCTAGAGGTGATCATGTGGGTTAAATGGGAGGTTAAGCATAACTTGATATTAATTAATAATAAAATGTTGATCTATTAAAAGTGCTAACTATAGTCAACCGTGTCTATCCTTTTTGAGCCTCATGAATCCTCATACTATACTTGCGGAGTACGAGTGTACTCACACTTGTTATTATTTTGTTTTTGGATAAAAATCCCGGATGGGTAACATATGACAGTTTCTACGAGGATTTCCCTAAAGATTACTAGGTTTGGGTCAATCAGTCGGCCTTCCCTGTGGAGCAGTTACTTCGTTTGAGAGTTGTTATTTACTTTTTCGCTTGTTATGTTAAGAACTACGTGATGTAATATCGTGATATATGTACACAATGATGATACTTCTGTTAATTTGTCGGCTTATGTGTGCGACTATTCCTAGGGCGCACATAAGATGTATGCACTCTATATTGTCCTTTAATTGGGGTGTGACAAATTGGTATCAAAGCCGTGTCGACTGTAGGACGCAAACCTAGATAGAAATGATCGTTTCTAGGATTTTGGTTTTACTTATTTACTTGCTACTATCTTAGTCTTGGTATTTTATTAAAAAAATTTTATGCTCTATTCTTAATTCTATTGCATAAAATATTGACTCTGATAATATTTTATATCAAAACTATAGATGCCTCGCCTCAGTGCAGCTGCCTACGTCGCTCAGTTCACTCCAGCAGCACCTGCTCCACCAGCACCACCAGCAGTACCACCAGTGGTGCCAGAGGTCGTCCACATCACCGACGACGAGGAGGAACCTATGGAAGTGGAGGCATATTCAGCTACCGCATCAGATGGACCCGCTTCGACCCATGTAGCCGTATCCATCCCACTAGTGGATGCGCCAGTCCCCGCTGCTACACCTCCACCAGCTTCCCAGGCCGCTTCTACACCAACACCAGTGCCTTCCCCAACTGCTCTAGATGAACCAGAAGAGATGGGGTGGAGCACCAGAAACAAGTTTAAGGATGCCTCCGAGGATGCTCATTACCACAACCTCCTCACCACCTTACTGGCTGAGTACTACGCAAATCTTGCTGCTTCTGTTAAGTACTACTGCGTAGAGCACAAGCACTCCGTCGAGGCGACATATTGGAAGACCAATGTGATCATCACCGCCTGGAACAACACTGACCAATCCCATGATGTCGAGACTACCCACAGCCACCGGTCCTGGCGTGCCAGCGCCTACGACAGCATGGAGGATGCTGTACCTGTACTACCATGGCCGCCGCTTTGAGGCCATGCAGGTTAATTGCTACAGGTTTCTCCCACGCTACGACCCGGTGGAAAAGACATGGGCGGTGTTGGCTCCCTCAGCTTCTGATCCAACCATGGATACCACAGTGAGGCACCTCAGCGCCATGCAGGAGGCCAATGAAGCACTCAAGGAAGAGCTTCGTGCGACGCAGAAGTCTGAGAAGCGCCTTCAGAAACAGATAGATGAGATGGCCGTTCAGCTAGGACAGCCTACCATGTATAAGAAGAAGGCCAGAGAGTTCACCATGGTGGATCGCGCTCCTTAGATGCTTGCAGCCCCGTTGAAATGAATGCGTTCTAGATCGAGAGTCATGTTAAGTTTATGTGTGTAATGTGAACATTTAGTTGTCTTGTTGGTTGTGTTGATGAACTTGGTTTGATTTGGAGTTTGTGTGATTGCTGGAACAGTGTGGGCTTGTCCACATGTTCTTTTTATCAAAACCTTAAGTTAGTCTTTGTTTAACATAGTTGGGGTTTAAAATTTCGTATCACTGTTGTGCTGTTTTTCCGAGCAGTCTGCAATGTTTATCTCATATCTCTAAATCTATGCGTCCAAAAATTATGAAATTTTTGTGGAAAGAACTAGACTTGTGTACCTTTGAATTCCCACTGGAATCACCTCATTATCAGTTTTGGTTTAAGAGATATGCCTGCTACAATCTGGCAAGTCTGCGCAGTCTGTAACTTAGTACAGAAATTGTTTAGCTCAGTTTTTGATGATGTTGCCGTCAGAATCTGTGAAAAAGTTCTATATAAAAGTTGTAGCATACTTCTTAATCTTTCCAACAATGTATGCCATGCCTCTTTTGGATCTCTGAAACTCGTGTTACACTTCAAATTCTGATATGCTGTTGTTGACACCCGTCCAGAAATTTTCAGCTATGTTATTTGCCTTTTGTAAATAATTTGTAAATTTTTGGAAGATCTCTAAAAGTTTTGCACATTTGCTTGGAAGTAGATGGCCGCTAGAGAAGGATGAGGCCAGGGTCGTGGACATGGTCGTGGACATGGTGCTCTCGTGGATCCACCTCCGCCACCGCCGGTGACGATTGAACAATTGATGACAATGCAAGCGCAACTCATGCAGACAGTGATGGACCATCTTGGTGAGCAACCAGCAGGGCACCCCCACCTGTGCAGGTCTGTGACAAACGTGGGGAGTTTCTGAAAGGACACCCACCTGTGTTCACACATGCTTCTGACCCCATGGAGGCTGATGATTGGTTGAGAGCTGTAGAAAAGCAGCTAAACATTACACAGTGCAACGACCTAGAGAAGGTCTTGTATGCCTCAGGCCAACTCCAAGGAGCTGCTCAGGATTGGTGGAAGTCATTCTAGTATGGATGTCCAGAGAATGCTCCAGAGATCACATGGAAGGAGTTCACAGAGAACTTTAGGTCCCATCACATCCCTGAGGGACTTATTGAACTGAAGCAAGAAGAGTTCCGGGCTCTCAAACAAGGGTCCATGTCTGTAGCGGAGTACCGCGACAAGTTTGCCCAACTGTCGCGATATGCCCCGGCTGAGGTGGCCAGGGATTCTGACAAACAACGCCATTTCCTGAAGGGACTGTATGATGGACTCCAACTGCAGCTGATGTCCAACAAGTATGCCAGTTTCCAAGAATTGGTGGATCGTGCCATTGTGATAGATAACAAGCGCAAGGAAATGGACCTCAAGAAGAGGAAGCTCCAGGGACAGGCGTCGGGTAGCAACACTCGCCCGCGAGCTTTCCCACAGCAAGGTTTTTCGCAGAGGAACCAAGGGCCACCCAACCAATAGAACAAAGGCCAGTACCCCAGAGGAACCCGAACCAGCAGCGTCCTCAGTACCCACAACAGTTTGGCAACCAGAATCAGCAGCGCCCCTAGCAACATCAAGCTAGCAACCAGGACCACGTCAGGGAGTGCCCAACAATGCCCCAATCAAGAGTGGCACTCCAGGCAACAACCCCAATGCATGCTACAACTGTGGAGAGGTGGGTCACTATTCGTACCAGTGCCCAAAGAAGCAGAACGGCAGGCCCCGCAGAACCAGCAGAGTAACCAGAGGCCCAACGATCGACCTTCGTTCACCGGCAAGGTGAATCATGTGTCATCTGAATCAGCTCAGGAGGCACCTGAGGTTATGCTGGGTATGTTTAGCGTCAACTCCATCTCTGCTACCGTACTTTTCGATTCCGGTGCCTTGCATTCTTCCATATCACAAGCTTTTGTTAGAATGCATAGCATACCCCTGTGTGCCATGAAAGATCCCATGTTAGTAAACTCACCGGGGGGTAGCATGCCAGCAAATTATTGGAGCCCTTCTACTAGTATATTCCTAAGGGGGGTAGCTTTTAAAGTAAATCCAATTGTTCTGAGAACCACTGGAATTGACCTCATCCTGGGAATGGATTGGATGAAGCAACATAGAGCAGTGATACAATGTCAGGAGAAATCCGTTGTTGTGACATCTCCAAGTGGTGATAGAATCTATGTCGAAGTGGAAGTGCAAGCTCAACCTACCGCCATCGTCAACCAGTTGAGTGATGTTGCCAACCAGGAGAACCAGGTGGTGGATGAATTCCCAGATGTGTTCCCCGATGAACTGCCAGGTATGCCACCCGATCGCGACATCGAATTCCTTATCGAGCTTTTACCTGGAACTGCACCCATAGCTAAGAGACCATATAGAATGGGGGTAGATGAATTAGAAGAACTAAAGAAACAAATTAAGGAATTGCAAGAGAAAGGTTTTATTCGCCCTAGTTCTTCACCTTGGGGAGCACCTGTTATATTTGTTGATAAGAAAGATGACACACGAAGAATGTGTGTCGATTATCGGTCCCTTAATGAAGTACCAATCAAGAACAAGTACCCACTCCCTAGAATCGATGATTTATTTGATCAGCTAAAAGGTGCTTGTGTGTTCTCAAAAATTGACCTCCGTTCTGGATATCATCAACTAAAAATTCGTGCATCTAACATACCTAAGACAACATTTACTACCAGATATGGCCTTTATGAGTATACAGTGATGTCTTTTGGACTGACAAATGCACCTGCATACTTTATGTATCTAATGAACAAAGTATTCATGGAGTACTTGGATAAGTTTGTAGTGGTATTCATAGATGATATCCTAATATTCTCCAAAAATGAAGAGGAACATGCTGAACACTTAAGATTAGTCTTACAAAAACTCAGGGAACATAAATTGTATGCTAAAAGGAGCAAATGTGAGTTCTGGCTGAAAGAAGTATCTTTTCTGGGACATGTGGTCTCTAATGGTGGAATAGCCGTAGATCCCAGTAAAGTGCAGGATGTGTTAAATTGGAAAGCCCCAGCCAATGTTAATGAAATCCGTAGCTTTTTGGGATTGGCTGGGTACTATAGGAGATTTATTGAAGGGTTCTCTAAGCTAGCTAAGCCCATGACAGCCCTATTAGAGAAAAATACCAAATTTGTATGGTCAGACAAGTGTCAAACTAATTTTGAGGAGCTGAAGAGAAGGTTGACAACAGCCCCAGTATTGACCTTACCTGATTTAAGCAAGAGCTTCTCTATTTATTGTGATGCATCTCGCTTAGGCCTTGGATGTGTGCTTATGCAAGAAGGAAAGGTTGTGGCATACACATCCAGGCAGTTGAGGAAGCATGAACTGAATTACCCAACACATGATTTGGAATTAGCCGTAGTTGTCCATGCTCTGAAAATTTGGAGGCATTATTTGATCGGACATAAGTGTGACATCTATACTGACCACAAGAGTTTAAAATATATTTTTACTCAGTCAGAGTTGAACCTAAGGCAACGTGGTTGGCTGGAATTAATTAAAGATTATGATTTGGAAGTGCATTATCATCCTGGAAAGGCAAATGTTGTTGCCAATGCACTTAGCAGGAAGAGCTATGCCAACGGACTTCAGTTGACATTTATACCAGCAGAGTTGCGAGCTGAAATAGAACATCTCAATTTGGGTTTTGTCAATAATGTAGTGGAATTGGCCATAGAGCCTACGTTGGAGCAAAATATATGCAAAGGTCAGTTGGAGGATGAGAAACTAAAGGAGATTGCAGAGAATGTAGTGGTTGGAAAGGCACCAGGCTTCACGTTGGATGAGAATGGTACTCTATGGTTTGGAAAAAGAATATGTGTACCTGAAGTGAAAGCTATCCGTGATACGATTCTGCGAGAGGCACATGATTCTGCTTATTCTATACACCCTAGAAGCACCAAGATGTATTTAGACCTTAAAGAGAAGTATTAGTGGCATGGTTTGAAAAGAGATGTGGCTGAATATGTGGCCATATGTGATACTTGTCAAAGGGTGAAAGCTGAACACCAAAGACCTGCAGGATTGCTGCAACCAATGAAAATACCAGAGTGGAAATGGGATGAAGTTGGTATGGACTTCATTACTGGATTACCCCACACTCAACGCGTATATGATTCGATCTGGGTAATAGTGGATCGACTTACTAAGGTAGCCCACTTCTTGCCAGCCAAAACCACTTATAGTGGCACAAAGCTAGTGGAGTTGTATATGGAGAAAATAGTGTGCCTACATGGGGTTCCAAAGAAGATCGTATCTGACCGAGGAACTCAGTTTACATCGTATTTTTGGCATAAGGTACATAGTGCTTTGGGAATAAAGTTAAATTTCAGTTCTGCATATCATCCCCAGACCGATGGACAGACAGAAAGGACCAATCAAATCTTGGAAGATATGTTGAGAGCTTGTGCTTTACAATATGGTACTAGTTGGGACAAGAGTTTGCCATATGCTGAGTTTTCATATAACAACAGTCACCAGAAAAGTCTCAAAATGGCTCCATTCGAAGCTTTATATGGACATAAGTGTAGAACACCTCTATTCTGGAATCAGACAGGTGAAACTCAAGTGTTTGGACCAGATGTCCTACGTAATGCAGAGGAACAAGTGAGAATGATTAGGGACAATTTGAGAGTAGCGTAGTCCAGATAGAAAAGTTATGCTGATATCCGAAGAAGAGAGTTGAGTTTCAAAGTAGGCGACTATGTGTATTTGAAAGTGTCACCAATGAGAAATGTCAGAAGATTCAATATGAAGGGCAAGTTAGCACCGAGATATGTGGGACCTTTCAAGATTCTGGAGAGACGTGGAGAAGTGGCCTATCAGTTGGAACTGCCAGAAAGTTTGTCAGGTGTGCATGATGTGTTCCATGTTTCTCAGTTGAAAAAGTGTTTGCGGGTACCAGAAGAGCAGATTCCTTTAGAAGAGCTTGCTGTTAAAGAAGATCTCACATATGAAGAGTATCCGGTAAAGATTTTTGAAACTATATAAAGAGTTACCAGGAGCCGCACTATAAAGATGTGCAAAGTACAATGGAATCGATATTCAGAAGATGAGGCTACTTGGGAAAGAGAAGAAGATCTGAGAAAATCTTATCCGCAGCTTTTTGAGTAAACATCACCCAATCTCGAGGACGAGATTTCTTCTTAAGGGGGTAGAATTGTAACACCCTAAATTTTTCATAATTTCAAAATAGTTAGATATGATTTATTTATGTAATTGAGTGTGCATTTAAATATAGGCAATAATAAATTTTTGTGAAATTAAAATTATTCATAAGGTTAGCAACTTGTTCATGCACTCATGCTGCTGCATTATCTTTTATGTGATGTCTAGTTTTATTCAAATTCCAAAAGGACTTAAAAATCTTTTGAAAATGTATTTGGAAAATCAAATTAGAAAAAGAAAAGGAATTCCTATTCATTCTCCCTCTCTCCCTCACTTTTGGCCCGATGGCCCGTTTTTCCTTGGCCCGCTCGCATTTCCCCTCTCCCTCCTTTCTTCCTTGCTGGGCCGGCCTGGTTAGCGCCGCAACCGCTGCCGCACCCTTGTTCCCCTGCCGCTGACCTATTGGTCCCACGCTTAAGCGCCGTCGCCCCCAACCTCCAGCTCTCCCACTTCGCTCGCACTCGAGCGCAACTGCCGCCCACGCCCACGCTACATCGTGGGAGCGTCTTTCCCCCCCGCGCCTCAAGTCTTTTAAAAAGGGGAGCGTGACCCCGTCTCCGTCCTTCCCTTCTCCAGTTTCCCCCGCTCTCGTTCCCTAGTGCACCGCAGAGAATGGCAGCGGCGACCCTTCGGAGCAACGTCTGCCCCACCGCGGTGACTGTCACCTTCGAGCCGTCCCCGCTCCGTGTTTTTCGCTCGGTGAGCTTTGCCTCGCTCTCCTCTTCCTCCCCATGCTGTCGCTTTCTTGTTTGGTGGTTTCTAGGGCCGTTTTCCCGATCGCCGGCGAGCTCCTCGCCACTAGCCATGGCAGCTACCGCATCGGTCGCCTTCCCCGGCCGCACAAGTGGCATGGTCGAGTTCGGCATCCCCTCCGCATCCTCCCCGTAGCCTCTAATTGGAGAATGGAGATCTATAGTGCTCGATTGCATCACACCGGCGAGCTCCTCGCCGTCGGCCATGGCGCGCATACCGCGCGGGTAACCCCGTGACCGCAATTTGTTCCGGGGCGAGTTCGCCTTCTTCCCCGCATCACCCCGGTGCTCTCAGTTTTGAAAACCGTGCTCCGTAGCGCCCGTTTGGACCACTCCGGTGAGCTCACGGTTGCTGGCAATGGCGGAGCCGCCTTCTCCACTCCCAACTACGGCGACCGCACCCTTTTCTCATCCCATCTAATCTCGGCCGCCCAATCTGAATCCAACGGCTGAGAAAGAAGGATACCCCTTCGGGGTCTATTTTTGCTTAAAAGACCTCCAGTTTTCATCTAATTGAACCCGCCGTCCTTGGCGTATTCCCAAAATACGCATTCCCATTTTGAAAACGTAGTTCTTCGGTTTAAGTGAAAAATACGTTTTCAGATTAATTACAGATTTGCCACTGCAGTAAAACGCTTATAAAATCGTCGTTTTAGCTCCGATTTGACCCGTTCAACTTGCGGTAGTTTCCTAATTTCGTAATCTACGCATTAGTGGTACTGTTAGATCTGTTAGGAGCTTTTGAATTTCTCGATTAAGTCTACTTTAATAGCTAGCTTTTGGAAACGTAAATAGCTCGTAACCTTTGCGTTGTAACTCCGTTTTTCGTGCAATTCGCGTCGTTGTGATCGTAGCAAGACGTAGACGATTTTGGTAAACATTTTATACAGTTTTATTTAGTGTTAGTGTACTGTTCTAATCGTAGTCATATTTTGCTTGTTTGTCTATTCTAGAATGCGTGTTGTACTTCGTGTCGTTCGAGTTCAGACGGTGAGGAGTACTTCGGGAATCCGGACATGTACGAGGAGCAGCAGGACCAGCAGCTGTTTGTGAACCAAGGCAAGTATAGCATGGGCCTACCTTGATGTCCTATTCATTATATAATATACTCATTATGCATGTGTCTAATATTGCTCAACTATAAGGACATCCTAATCTTTGATGACTTGTACCTTAATCCCTATGGGTTTTATTGCACATGGGTAGAATGCTAGTGCTCTAACTAAACATGATCTACACTATGACTAATGGAACCAATGGATAAACACGATGGAAACAGTGGAACTATAGGGTGATGGTGCAAATGATGTTAATCATGTTGCCCTAAACCCTCCGTAAGGACTTATCTGTAGGGCAAAAGCTGGGACATACAGTGCAACCGTGAGAGTTATATGGCTCTGACTTTAGCTTAGTAATAGGATCTTTTCTAGCTTGTTAGAGGTTACCCGAAAGGGCGCAAGAGGGGCTTGCCACGTTGGGTATAGAACTGTCTCTGTTCTGATGTGTATAGCCTGCGGAAATTGTGCCATCGAAAGGGGAGTTCTCTATATCTGCCTGCCGAGGAAACCTCGCTGCCCCAACTTGTTAGAAGAGGCCTATGGAAGGCTTCATAGTGTACCCTGCCTGCTCACCTTGGGAGTGTTAGGGGGTCGACGGGCCTCGGGCATATGGGCAACACGACTCACGGGTAAATATGCACAACCTCTGCAGAGTGTTAAAACTATTATAACAGCCATGCTCACGGTCACGAATAAATGGTTACTTAACATGTGGATGACTTATGACAATGATGATGAGATTATAATGATGATCAATTTCTCTCCTTAATTCTAGTAGGTGATCATGTGGGTTAAATGGGAGCTTAAGCATAACTTGATATTAATTAATAATAAAATGTTGATCTATTAAAAGTGCTAACTGTAGTCAACCGTGTCTATCCTTTTTGAGCCTCATGAATCCTCATACTATACTTACGGAGTACGAGTGTACTCACACTTGTTATTATTTCGTTTTCAGATAAAAATCCCGGATGGGTAACAGATGATAGTTTCTATAAGGATTTCCCTGAAGATTACTAGGTTTGGGTCAACCAGTCGGCCTTCCCTGTGGAGCAGTTACTTCGTTTGAGAGTTGTTATTTACTTTTCCGCTTGTTATGTTAAGAACTACGTGATGTAATATCGTGATGTATGTACATAGTGATGATACGTATGTTAATTTATCGGCTTATGTGTGCGACTATTTCTGGGGTGCACATAAGATGTATGCACTCTATATTGTCCTTTAATTGGAGTGTGACACACTAGCAACAGGAACAAGATCCAAAGAACTCTAAATAGAGCACCAATAAATAGATTGCAATTTTTAAAATATTTTGGTACTGATTTTAAAATGAATTAGTTATGCTTTTTATATATTTAATCACATTTTCTAAAAATAAATATTAACTACCAATTCATTCATGTGGCATCATGTTTATGAAGTATACAATATGTATATTGTTATGAAACTTTTGGTAGAGGAACTCAAGAATTTGAAACATTTATTAAGCCAAACTATAATGAAAGTATAGATAGTTTGATTGTATAGAAAACACTTTTTCACATATCTATGACCAAAGGAGTATTTAATATCATGTATTTTCATAGATAAAATAAAATTGAGTCATTTATGGAGGTCATCATATTCTTGTATGTGCTATACAAACTTACAAACCATGATAGAAAGTACAAGGATTTCATCTATTGCATTCAATATATTTCACTTGTGTGACATAAAGTTGTGTATGGTATTTGCTTTGCATGAGTTGCCTTTAGTTAATTTTGGTAAGTAATCTACAACGATACTCCCCAAGGGCCCAAATAGGGAATAAAGTGCGGTAGTTAGGGTAGTTGAAGTAAACAGAAGAGTTGGTGTTGCCAGCATGTTCCTATAATCAAAACACATGCACACGGTTAGTAATGGTAGTTAATGTGACAATGTAACTATGCAACTTTTGTCTTAGTATGTAATAATTCAAGAGTAAGATGTCCATAATAAGGTGCAAATGCATAAAACAAAATATAAAGCTACAAAGTACTAACTAGACGAACATATTGTACTTGAACACTTCTAGTATACGTAGAACACAAAGATGCAATTACAACCTCTTGAAAGAACGCATCTTTCTAACTTTAATGCTACAACTACATATCTAAATGAGCAATACATAGAAATGTGACACTAAAATAGAATAATGAACTAGAAAAGGACCTAGCATATGCATATAGCATGACCAAAGTATAAGTAGATATCACCTTGTTACTTGTTTGAGCCATGAAATTATTATATAGGATTTTTCTCATAAAATCTAATGGGAGAAAGAGTTGCATAGTCAACTGAACAAAGAGATTGTTCAAACAAAATTTATAAAATGTAATGGTTGTATCACAAGATTATTTGGAAAAACTAACTTGTTGAGGATAGTCGCCAGTCTCCAACTGCATATTAATCAATACTTTTGCTGCACGATGTAATGGTGTTGGGTCCCGTTCCATCTGTTTATTACACAAATTAGAATAACAAGGTGGATGCAATCAACATATATTTATAAATGGTATTACTAGTCATTGACAAGCTAGTGACATTTTAGATAATAAAAATGATGTATCCAAAACATAAACTTCATATTCATAAATGTTGCAACGATTGATTACATTTATTCAAAAACATCACTTTTTATATCTAGGGAATATTCCTTTGGAGTAACTAATATTTGATGTACAAATTGAACCTGTCCAGCATGAAGCAAAGCTAGCATTGCCCAAGCAGTCTGTACCGCATGCGTACTATGACCCTCTACATAGATCTGCACATGTTACAATTTTTTCTCTGATTAGGACCACAACTAGCTAAGCAACATACAATAAATATTGATAGTATTTCTAGAACTATGACAAATGAATTAACAGATAAACCCTACAAACTCTAGGTAACTTAGTTCATTCCTTTGGCCAGCTGTAGTTATAAGTTAACTCTCAAATATTTAGAAAATATGTTTCTTTATTTGTCACATCAGTAGCATTGGTAGAACCGTAACAACATGTGTCAAAATCTGCTTATAATCCAGCTCATGGAACGAGCACACATATGTGTAGCACCTCTCTACATTTGGAGTGAAAGGGATTATAATTAAGCTAGCCATCATCACCCTCCTAAACTTCCGAAGTGGTATTAAACCAACCAACTCCAACCACACATGGGCCACATGGACCATTTTCACTATTACAAGTATTACATTCACCCCTCTTCGAGGGTGAATGCCCTCGGCAACTCACAACATACAAAGCAGATACCTAGAATCACCCCTTGGTACTAGGTTGTTCCATTCTTACCTTTCTACGAGCATGCAAGAGTGTGCATTGTACCCCATACAATGCACGCTCCATGGGCAATGTACAACACAACCCTCCATGGGCACACTCACACAAGAGTGTGCATTGTACCCTCCATGGCCGACACATGCAACACAACCATCCACGGACACACAAGAGTGTGCATTGTACCCCTCCATGGAAACGTACAACACAACACACACATACAACAAGGGACACTTCGCATCCAAATTTGCTTATGACCTAGCTCCTCATGTGCAACGGGCCACAAATGTATAGCATATCGCGTACACTTTCATCCTAACTTCATGTAAAAGGGTTAAACCAGAGGTGCTATGTTTGGAGCGACAAGAATTATAAGCTAGCCATCAGCCTTCTAAACTTCCAAAGTGGTACTAATAACCAGCCAACTATAACCACACATGAGCCACATGGACCAGCTGCACTATTAATGGGCTAGGGTATTACGAGAACATTAAGATGACTTACCCTTTAGAATAGTTATTGAGAAGGCCAAAACGATCTATATTTGAAGTCATAGAGTGCATAAGTTGAGGAAGCTAGTAACAAAGTTAGACATTTTTGTGACCTTTTCTGAACAAATATGCATGGTTCTTACAATACATGATTATTAATAACAAAACTTATATATAGAATGGGAAAAACAAGTATACACATTTACCTCTCGTTCACATGATAGATAGCTTTCCCCCCATCCGCCTGTTTTGAGCTGTGTTGACAACAGAAAGTTGCAAGCTTTCCTAATGCAAATGTTGTTCTGGTAAGTTCTACCGGCTGCAATTAAGCCTTTTATTGCAAAGAAGGTTCCATAGATAAAACATATGCCCCAAGTTCCATACCTAGATGTAAATCAATTTAAATATTAATAAAGAACATATATATTATACAAAAATAAAAGATGTATTTGTACAAACCAGGATCCATCCTTCTTTTGATTGTTCTCAATATATATGGCAGCTTTGTTTACATATTCTCTTATCTGTTCACTGCGGTACCCAGGATAACTCTCTCCAAAGAGTATTAGAGCATGCATTATTGAGGAAGTACATTCGACCGTCCTGTTATTGGACTCATTCAGTTACAAATTTCATAATAGTACAATATTCAATCAATTCAGATTGAGAAAATGTTGTTCAAGTGTTCTTACGGGTAATCGACGACAAGATTTCGAAAACTCTCCAAAGGATTCAAAATCTAGGTTGTTAAACAAAACAATTATATCAGTGCATATGTAGCTAAAAATGTGGAAAATCAGTACTTAAATTGAAGGTTAATTTTCAAATAAGATATCAATAACAATATTATATTGAGAAAAAAGCAGTAACTAGGAGGTTAGTAGAGGTGATTATATCTCCATCCCCTCTGGGATCAAACCTAGGTTAGAAATCCTTTGTGCCTTACCAATCCATCTATTTATACTGTGAAAAGTGATATGCAAATTGATAATTTTGCCTACATTCACTTTGTCTATCTCAAGTTCTACCAGCACAATCCCTCGTTAGCTTTTAATTTGTAGGTGAGGGCGTGCATGTGTGCGGTTGTATTACATAATTGATTTGTAGAGGCAGCTAGATTTTCATTTGTAAACTCAAGACTACCTCTAGAAATCGATTAGTAGAGGCGGTTGGTGTTTCTGCCACCTCCAAAAATTGATATCTACAGGTGACAGTTAGTAACGTGGCATGCCTCTAAAAATCATTGTCCAAGAAAATAAAAACTAGTCTAAAGATCACAAGTCATATGTTTTCTTTTGTGCGAAATATGTGAACTTGCGATTCCTAGGATCTCATTGAGCACTACAACTCATGCATGCGACATATCTCCATCTAGGGTCATTTCAAAAAATTTAGGCTCTGAACAATTTCAAATAAATAGTTACTATTTTTTGCTGCATATATTTTTCAAGGCAGGTCAAATCACCTACCATGACTGAAAATAGAGTTCAGTTCCAACCGTCTCTAGAAATGCCTCTACTTCTAGAGGTGGTTCATAACACTAACCACCACTAAAAATGGATGGCGTTTTAGGGGCCGCTGGGAACACCAATTGATTTTTGGAGGTGTGGCCCATTTCTAGAATTTTTTTAGAGGCAAGGTTTTGATCCAAACGTGAGAAGAAAAAATGAGACACCTAAAGATTTCATTTTTGCATTAGTTATATGTGTATCTATATGAGCGTTTGCATACTATATTCCTAAAAACAATATTGTTATATTATTTGGACTATCAATTATTAAATGGTTATGATTTTGATGTAACTAGTTTCTACTGAAATCAATTCAATAATGGTTGAAGAACATAAAATTTGAAATAAATGTGTACTTAAAATATATGTTATTTGATGTATCCATTTACTTGGTAGCTAGAAATGTGACATATTAATACTATCCTCATCTGATGTGATTTTTCTTTCACTAACCTTATAAAAAATATGACATTGCAAACATTACAATTTGATAGCAGCTAGGTTAGTGGTGATTGGTGAGAGGAATGGTACATGTCATCAGCTAATGGTACAAAAATATGACATTGCAAATTAAACATTACAATTTGATAACAGTACTCAATATACTATCTCATCTGATCCACCAGTTCTCGGGATGTTCTTAGAAGTGATTTAGTTAGTTCCAAGAGGTAAAATATACTAAAATAACAAAGTGATTAGGTTGCAACACCATTTTTAAAAAAAACATTTCTTAAATTGGAGTGATATCCGGCTAACTATCCCTTCATCAAATCTTTGTGTGCATGTTTAGCAGCCGTTTGCACTTAATTTGTTATTAAAGGTAGTTCCCAATGGTTTAATCTATTGTTATTAAAGCAAATGTCAACAACCTCCTGTAATCCAATGCTATACATTTCTGGTGAGATGGATATGGTTGTATCTTAACTATTGGTACTTTACCTCCAGCCACGAATAGGTTCTTTGGCACTCAAATGAAGAGAATGAACCGTCTTTATTCTTCAAAAGGACAAAAATAAAGTTTGTTAAATAAACTTCGCAAATAAGTAAATTGAGAAGCCACTGCAAGTCTAGAAGCCAATGAAAACCATGGACGACATAATGGCACTAAAATTCATGTTAAACAGACAAGTGAAAGCAACTAAATATTTGAAATAGGTGCAACATAAATGGAGTAGCTAATACATAAAAAAGAGAAATTATATTTTAGTTGCATGTGGTGCAAAATATTACTCATGTTCTCCAAAAATCCTTTTGTAATTTTGCTAGGTATAATTTTTCTAGTTCGCAGTCTTCTTGTTGATTTGCAATGCAACTGTAAAAAAATATTATGCTCGTATAACTTTGGACATATCCCATGGAATTTTGAAGATTTAATGTTACGATCTGCTCATTTTGTATATATTATGGGTATGAACTATCACAACTTTTAAGTTCTTATTACTAAAAGAATTTGTCATGTGCAGTTTAACTTGTTCTAAATAGAAATTCATAACATGTGAAAAACATACCCCGAAGGTAAGAAGACAGTCAATAGCATCAAATAGCCATTCTTTTGCGTTCCCAATAAGGTTATGAGACACCTTTGATAGCAGTAGTACAGCCTAAAGGTATATAGAATAATTGAAGTCACAGAAATAATTGTTTGACATGCTTGTACTAGGAAAACAATTATTCTAACTCATGTACATTGAAGAAGAAACAAACTTGTGCTAACCTTAATTACTTCGGCAGAGCTATCACTTGAGGCCCAGCTATTGTCTACAGTTGAAAGTGTCCACGAACCTTTTGATCTATGTCGAAACCAATATCTTGGGTCGCCAGGGGGGTTTCGTGTAACCTTATTATATTGTAAGAAATTAAAATCCAAGTTAATCAAATTTGATAATATATATTAATTGAAGAGGCAGAACAACATACTTGTGCTTTCTTGATATATCTGAGGGCCTTATCCATTTCTGGCACATATTTCTCAATAATGTTCGCTGATAAGAAGGCTTGAATAATAAGGCCTATCTCCCAGTTTTGGGTACCATTGTATATCTATATTGAGAATCACACATCAAAGTTTTCTCAATTTCTTTCTTAAATGAAAGTTCCCCTTGAGTCACTTGAGGAAAACAAATACCCCCTCCATCCCAAATTATAAGACATTCCAACTTTCTTGAAGAGTCAAAACATCTCGAGTTTGACCAAAATTATAGAGAAAATTACAAAGACTTATGACATCAAATAGTTATTCTATGAAAATATAACTAATGAAGAATCTAATGATACTTAATTGGTGTCATAAATGTTATTGTTTTATTATATAATTTGGTCAAACTTAAGATGTCTTGACTCTCTAAGAAATTGAGAATTTGATATCGTCTTTTGGCCCGTGCGTTGGCTAACATGCGATTATCCTTTTGCCACTTAAATGTTGCTTATTAATCGGTCAAGCAATATTTGTCCCTTTCGCGTAGCAACGCACGGGCCTGTCCTAGTGCTTGAAATATATAATGCAAGAAGGGATAAAGATAGCAGGAGTAGGACAGAATTGTACTTTGGTCTTCATGCCATCTTCAGCAATCCACAAGTAATCATGTATCCTTGAAAGATGTCGTTTGAGTACATCTGAAGTGGGATTTTCCACCCAACAACAAATCATGTTCAATGCCTGATTGTCAATGTGTGTAGATATTTTAGTTCTAAGGTCCTATGATCAGGATGAACATAAAAACAGGAATATGCAACTAGTAAAGAGTAACATAATACAGAGGTGAAGGCATATGCTTACTACTATTCTAAAGATACAAACATGATTTTTGTTTAAGTGCATCTATTACGCTTTTGTCACCCCTTCCTATAAAAGGGTTAAACTGGGTGTGTTATATTTGTACACAAATGCCATTTGATAAGAATTGGTGTGTGGCCTCTGCAATGATTCTCATGCTTAATGTATTCTTGATGAAAAATCTAGGGGATACTTTGCACCTCTATATTCCTGTTATACTACATTGGCAAAGCTCATACTCCCTCCACTTTTAAATATATGACACCTTTAATATATCCTTTCTTTTCATTATTCATTTGACTATTCATTTTTTCTATAAATATTTGCGCAAATAGACAAACATGCAAGGCATGCTTAATGTACGTTTGATTAAAAATCTAGGGGGTACTATTTTCACTTTACATAACTAAGTACTCTGCCAGGTCCAGTTTATAAGACATTTCGCGTAGTTTAAGTCAAACTTTATAATATTTGATCAACAATTTGGCCAACATGTTTAACTACTGCAATATAAACTTGATACTATTAAATTTATAATCAAATGTACTATCCGATAATGATAAATTTATAATCATAAATAAAATAAAATAGATGGCCAAAATATAATTTATAAGATCATGCCATGTTAGATTACGTCTTATAAACTGGATTGGAGGGAGTAATTGAACAAATATTGTTGGTCAAATAAGTTTAAGCAAAAAGGTTCAATGGCTTCATATATATTTAAAAAATAGATGGAGTAGGTGGATACAAGGTTAGTACATTTTAGTACTGATGGGTCTCGGGTTTTGAGGCCGGCTGCTACTTCAACAATGGTTGGGAAAATTAAGGTTATATGGCTTCCTTCTCTGGTTCGCTAACAAGACATCGTCTACTCTTATGTCATGTGTCTCCTTGATTTAGTTCTATGGACTTAAATACCTACGTGATGTAATAATGGTGTACTATGAACTCATGTTTTTTCTCTATATAGATCAAGTGATAGATGTATGTGACAGCCAAAGTATCTTGGGACATTCATACAGGTACAGACATGAAATTCCAATAAGGAATTTTAGTATGTTTCTACCATGGTCCATTAGCTAGGTGTCTCCACAAGGTCATCCCATCCATGCATACAACCGACATGTTCATGATTTCATCGGTTTATGAGTAGAACGAAAAATTAAATGCATTACTTTGAGAGAGTATATGTGAGAGAAAATCAGAGAAGCGGGCAACCTTTGTAACAGGACATAAGCCAATGTATTGAGTAGTTTCATCTTCATAGTGGATATGTTCCAATATGTGGTTCAAAGCTCTTTCTCTTAGCTTATTCATCGGCCAACTGTTCAACATTGGTTCCACAAAAGTGTTCAAAAAATTTGAAATAGTTTTGTATATTGCTGAAGGTCTGTAGCGCATGTCCTCCTATGAAATGAAAAGCTAGATTAATATTAATAAATAATGTCATCAAATCACAAGCAAATTAATAAATGTTGGACGATTTCACCTTTGGCAAAAGCAATGTCTGAGTGTATACATGCATTTTTTTATCAGAAAGAAATGTGTTGAGTATGAGGGCATGAATATAAGTAAAAAAAAGTTAACACACATGATCGCGATACAAAATCTCCTGATCTTAGATGTGATAACATAATAGTGTAACACATTTCTAATAACTATATTTTAGCAATTTTAATCTATGTGTGTAGTAGCAAGTATGTCCGTCAATTACAATAAAAGAAAAATGCCTAGCATGCCCATAGCCAATAGATTGACATGGCCCAAAACTATACATCATTGTTAGACAATAATATTTATTTGTGTATTTTAAAAAATAATCTAAAAACTATAGAATTAAGCTCATAACTCAGTTTGGCAAACTCTTCCTTTATTCCGTTCCCAGTGGCTTAAATAAAAAGAAAAATAAAAAAGCAACTTCACGAACCAGGCTGTATTAGGCCTAAACCCAGTAGAACATGTAAAACCTAGGCGTATAGTGAATTTGCCATGATGCAAGGGCCTTGCAGCAAGGCTTGCCATGGCGGCCAACTCATATAGTGGCTATTTGATCACGAACAAAAGGCTCTTAAATGATAGTACTAATAAAATAAAAGTGTTAGTGGAGTCCTGTCCGGCTATGGGAGAGGCACCTGTCTTTGGGTGGAAGGAACGAGATGTATGGAGGAAATTCATGCTCCTGCTTTTGGTATTGGTTACGTAGAGATAGAGATATTTCCTTGCAAGCTTGTTGTGTCATTATTAACTCTAGAACTTTGAAGCCCCAATTAAACAATCAAGTAATACTACCTTGTTTCAGATTGATGGTGTTTGGAGCTATATCAATGTGTATTTGTATTGTGAAGTGAGAAATATCCTCTTTGACTAGAATTTATGTGTATATTTGTTTGTGCTTAACTAGTCGATAAAGTTCCTCAAATTTGATGTTAGTGATGACTAGAATGATATACTCACTCCTTTGCAAATAAATATAAGTCGTTTTTTTACTTTTCTAGGCATAGTTTTGTTATGTATATCTAGACATAATATATATCTAGGCGCATAGCAAAAGATATATACCAAGAAGAAACCAAAAATGACTTCTAATTTGTAATGGACAAAGTAAATCTTCAAAAATTAGTAATAAATTCACAAAGGATTTATACATGGTCAATTGAGGTAGGATATGATCCATAGACGCTACAAAAGGATAAATGTCACATGGGCTTGCAATAATATTTTTATACAAATATGAAGGATAGTGGCAAACCTTGGCACAAGTATTGCGAGCCTTATTCCAATCAATCTCATCATAAGGCAAATCATAAATTTCATTCCTTAGTGCTAATATAGTTGGTGTAATTGGACCAACAAATCTTTTAGCATAAAGAAAAGCTATTGACATGTAAGTAATCCTTGTGAAGCACCAGAACCGGCCTGTGAGGAAAACACATTTCACATGAGATGCATAATATGAATGTAGATGCGCACCTAATACAACTATTGTGAGGGACATTTTATAAGCTCCTTGTAATTTATTTACCACTAAATGATTGGTACGTAAACCTAATGAAGTAAATTTCACAAAACTACAACCTGCCTATCCAAGTTATTAACTAGCAGTGGAGTAGATTTAGCATGACAACTTGCCCCTCTTATGTCACGATTACATGCATAGAGGCACTTTGATTCCCTTCAAATGTCCTCTTCGGATGTCACTGTCTTGAAGATTGATGAGTTTCTTTTATGTTAACAAGATGCAGGCATAAATCTTATGATAGACCGTCGTTTTGTTGGATTGTTCGCCTTGACCAATGTTATTTGCTAAAAGACTTAGGCATGCAAGGGACAACTTGATGAGTATGCAATTCAAGACTATGCAGGCATAAATCTTATGATAGACTGTCGTTTTTTTTGGATTGTTCGCCTTGACCAATGTTATTTGCTAAAAGACTTAGGCATGCAAGGGACAACTTGATGAGTATGCAATTCAAGACTTTGCAGATTGTGAAGTAACTACTAACACCAGACTCCTCAAGTCACTCATGTGTTTTGAAAGATCATGCCTTTTGGAACTTTGTGGCAGGGGCTTCTATGTCTCTTCATTAGACTTTATTTATTGTGGATGTTTGTGTTGTTTTGTATGTGTTAATTCTTTTTGGATGTTTGGGAAGTGACACACTTCTCTTGGTGTCCCTCTTTTTGTTGGATATATATGGCCTAGTATGGGTTTAATTTTCTCTTCATCTTTATCAAAATAGAAAGAAGCTTTGTTGACTGCCCCCGAGCCCCAAATATCACCTCTTGGTGCATTCTCCTGTGGACTAATTTCCGTTACTCTGAAGTTATCCCATCCTCATTGTTGATGTAGTATTAGAAATTCACAAATTGTTTTCTTGTAAATAGTATAATCTTGACAATAATCAAAGGAACTAGCAGGAAGGATAAGTACCTGGATGAATTGGGAGAAACCGTGGGACCAACCAAAGTTCAGGAATTACTGGATCATTTCCAGACCAATCATACACACCGATAACCTTCAGTTAAGTAGAAGAGTTGAGTTATATAATTGTAGCTGGTACATGTATCGCCTATTTGAATGTTGATCATTAGAAATTCGACACTATAAGATATGTGTGGCTTTTTGACGTATTTAGTATGCCAATAGGGCATAATGTCATTATATTATCCAATTTATGACATTATGTTTTAGGCATTTTGACTTAGTGACAATAAAAAGTCGTATGTCACAAAAAAAATGTCACACAACTAGTCCGGTGTCATCCAGTGACGATATTTGCTGCGTCATAGAGGCATTTTCTATGTCACAAAGGCTAATTCATATATTTCATCAATCTATGATAGAGTTTGTGCATCACAAAATAATTTATTGTTATTTTTGAACATTGTTGTCCATTTTGGCATATTCCACGGCCACGCGGTCGCAGGTAGGTCCATATACTTTTTTATTTTTCGTTGTTTTCCCCAATATATTTTAGCACATGTTATCTTTATTTCACAGCCCGTGTTGTTACATGCGGTGCTTTATTTTATATAGGCCTAATCACTACATCAAGAAAATAAAACATGCAGCGTGAGTGTGAACCTATAACCTAACACATAGGGTAGTGGAGAGATAAAAATTAATAGAGATATACATTGATTTATATTATTGATACATATATTTAAAAGAAAGAAAAGAAAAGAAAAGAAAAAAGAAACCAAATTTAAAACACACACATGCACATAGGACTCCGAACTCCCTCTCGCGCACACAGGCTCTCACTCTATATGGGCCAGAAATTTGGGCAAAAAAAATTGAGGCTAGTGAGGCTTCGGACCTAGGAGCTATGGGAAGTTTCTATAAAATAACATACCACACCTATAAAAAATGATTTCTATAGACACCTCCATTTTTTCCACGTGGTTGTGAAAATGAACCATATCTAGGCCCACCTTACAAAGCAAATCTAAAATCAGTTTCTATGGGAAGTTTGTGAGGTGGTGCATCTCTAGAAATGTGATTAGAAATGTTCATGTCTAGTAGTGGTCCATTAGGTGTCCTATCTCTAGAAATATGAGCATTTTTAGAGGACTACCTTATGAATTGCACCTAATCAATTTTTTGAAGGGTAGTTAGTAAGGTGGCCCATCTCTACAAATATTTACAGTGCAAAAGCTTTTTTCAAATGAAGTAGGATGAAGATAAACTTTATACTCAAAGTAAAATACAAAATTATAGTCCCTAAACTTGCCCCTGCTATCATTTTGGTCTCCAAACTTAGAAAATGCACTTCTGGGTCACTAAACATGTCCTATACTGCCATTCAGGCCCCAAAGCCCCAAAATACAATTTTAGGTCCCTAAACTTGTCTTAGTATGTGATCAAGGTCTCCAACAGTGGCAAAGGATGTCGTCTAGGTTCGAACAAGCCCTAACCCACACCCCCACCAGATGTTGCATGTGTTGGTATATTGTCTATGTCTCAGCTCTTGACCTTGGGTTCCACTACTGCAACACACATTTACATAGCAAATAAAATAGGTTTCCATAGGCGGGCGCCTAGCACATCTTTGGTAAGATGTATGTGTTAATAAGAAGCAACATAAGCACGGTGCATGTCTACCTCTATAAATCGATAAAAATTAGCTCCACGTGGGCCAGACCACGAGGTTCATCACCACACCGGATCCACACAGGCCACCATCACTGGTGTGGATGCCACAGATAATCAAACCACATCTTCCATGCCTCTACATCTCCTCCTATGTGTAGAGCATAGTACCTAAGACACAGATTTATACTAGTGCACCCTACTTACTGTCACGCCCGGTTTTGCAAAGAACAAAACTAGGCTCGTCATATGTGTGCCCAGGAAGTCCACACATACAACAACAGAATAGAGATATCAAAACAATGTTTATATAAAGCGGGAAACATAATATATTAACACTTACAACTATCAGAGTATCGCAGAACGGTAGCTAAACTTCTGCTCGGGCTCCATTCTTCTCAGGGACGGCTGACTGGGGGCTCCGTATGCCAGGCACTTCTGAAAAGACTTCTGGAAACTCTACTACACTTTCATCCTTCTTCTAAGTAGCACCTTACTACACACTGGAGTGTGGTGGAAATAGCAAGAGTGAGTCCATGTCGAACTCAACAAATATAACATGGGGTTCATGAGGCTCAAAAGGTTAGACACTGGTTTGACTGCACTTAGCTTTTAATTGTCAAAATTTTATTACATAAGTAGCATCAAGTTTGCATTAATCCCACAATAAACATATGATCAATGTAAATATGAATAATGAATAGCAAAAACACATTTATAGTCATCAGTGATCATCTATTTCGTAAGGGTCCAAGGCCACTCGTGACCGTGAGCACGGCTGTTATAACAGTTTTACACTCTGCAGAGGTTGTACACTTTCACTGTGAGTCGTGATTACCCATATGCCTAGGATCGCGACTCCCAAAACACTTCCAAGGTGAGCAGGCAGGGAATCACTATGAAGCCTTTCAAAGGTTCGTCTAACAAGTTAGGGCCGCTAGGTTTCAGAAGTCAGTCCGTGTGATACACACGCAGAGATCCACGGTCTGCTTTACCCCATTTGCGCCACAAGGGTAACCTCTAACAAGCTAGAAAAGGTCCTCATACTGAGCTAAAGCCAGAGCCATATAGCCCTCACAGTTGTACTGTAAGTCCCGGATGTTCGCTTACAGATGAGTCCTTACGGAGAGAAACTAGAGCACCTTAAAAACAACCCAATGCTCTAGCCCCCTTGAGCCATGTTGCTATAAAACATCTTTTAAACGTTTATTGCATATATCATTAATCAAGTTACAGATCATGGTTATTTATCTTGAGCACTAGCATAAATACTACCCAATGCAATGTCCCATGGATATCAAGGTACAAGATACAAAAGCTAGGATATCCTTAGTGGTAACAAGGTAGACACATGCACATGAATTAAGTGTATTAAAGGTGAATAGGAAACAAGGATGATCCCATGTTATACTTGCCTTTAACTTGCTTTACACCTAAAGCAACTTGCTCCAAGAACCTTCAGTTGTCTTCTGGTCATCCCCTCTTGATCTTCAACACTCACAGAGGGTTTTCATTCTACTCGTAGCGAACATCACGCATAGGCAAACATGCAAGAAGCAAACATAGAAAACTAAGAACAATACACCACACAAGTTAAAACGACGTACTATAAGAGAGCTATCGGCTACGGTCACGAGAACACAAGAAACGTCGATAACGGAACTATCGTTAAAAAGAAAAAGACTATCGGAATATTTATATTATAAAAGGAACCACTACATACTTATTTATTTTAGCTAACAAGATCATGGAAAAGTAATTAGTTCAGATTAGACAAATCATATTTGGACTCAACACCGAGTTGAAATTAACCATGGTTTATATATTTTATAAATATTTCCACACAATATTTTATTTATATATATATATTTTATAGTGTTTAAGTCATTTATGCATTATACTTTAGAAAAATAAATAGATTGAATTTAGTCGAGTGATGTTTGAATTAGAAAACTGAAGTACAATTAATTTGGATTAGTCAATTTATATTTTTCCTCCAAAAACCAAGTTAAACCTATTCGTATTTTATTCATAAGTGTTGCCGTATAAATAAATTAAGCGCCCAGATTAACTCAATCTCTTAGATAAACATTAATCAACTCATTTTAAGTGTAACTAAATAAATTATAATTAATAAAGAAATATTTAAGTTGTTATTTACCAAGCTAACATTTTATTATTTATAAAAGATCGGAGATAAACTAAATTATTTTTAATTACCAGGGACATTGAATAAATACTAATCAAATTGCACTTAACCCAACTTTATATAAATCATGTCTAAACTAGGCACTTACAATTAATAAATACGTATTTAAGTTGACAAGTAGTAATTATAAAAAGATCGATAGTGTCCTATGTTGCTTTTATTTAGAACCAAGTTTGCATAGTCATTAATCAAAGTAATAGGATTAATCTAATCAACATGTGACATAGTAAATGGCATTGTTCACGTGTAGCTAACATAGGCATGGTCACAAAGCAAAAAGATAGAACTACAACACTAGGTTGGTTTTTAATTAAAAGATATTAAATCAATATTAATCAAATTACATTTATATTGTATAAAAGGAACACCTACACGCTTGATTATTTTTATTAAGTGAAACTATGTGAAACACTATTAATTCAGATTACAGAAATCTCATGTTAACTAAAAGACCGAGTTAAATCTAGTCATACTTTGATTACAAATATTTCAGTGTCTTTTATATACCGATTATTCTTTAGCTTGCAAAAACAAAGTAACTGTGAGAACATCTAATGGTGTGCAGTATGCGTTTACACTAGCAATTAATCATGTTAGCATTTATATGTATAAAATATCGGAGTGTCATACCTATGTAGCTTTTAATTACAAAACTAGCCGTATGCAGATTAATCAAATTAATATTTAATTAAAAAAAATACATTAACTTATGACATGATATCGTGGCTAACTTATGAACTACGTTGATACGATCATAACGCAACATCAACAGATGGAAACATAGCTAAAAGAAGGAAACGATGGGATTAAAACTTTAGGAATTTATTTGTGGGGCAAAGCATAGGATAAATAATTCATAGCTGCACAAGAGGTTTTATAGTCTAAATCACGATTGGTTGACTGAATACTAAATATTATGAATAAGTGCATGAAGACAGGAAGAAAGATAATTATAGAAGAACTAATACCAAAGGTGCAAAACTGCAGATAGATGACGTGCTGATCAAGGCCGGCGAAGCATGTACGCAAACATGCATGACTTGCTGGTGGTTGCATGCGTGCAGGCACCCGGCACGGCTCTGGTGGTCGCCGGCGAGAAACAATACGGCAAGGGCAAGGGCTGGGCTTGTGATGGCGGTGGTCTCCTCGGCAGCGGCGGCGGGATCAAGCAGGAGGGCGAGCGGATGACAACAGCGACGGCGAACGGCGAACGGCGACAGCGGCGGCGGGCGGCGACAGCGGCGGCGGCGGCAACAGCGGCGGCGGCGGCAACAGCGGCGGCGGCGGCAACAGCGGCGGCGGAAAACAGGGCTAGCAAGCAGGCCGGACATATATATAGGGAGGAAAACTCTCCACCTTCACGTCAACTAGCGATATGGTGCTAATTGACGTTGCACCCTCCATCTTTACTAATAGGCCTAATTAATTATTAAAGCCCATTAGTAAATAAATGAATGGACATTTAGGATTATTGCACACAAGCTTTGGTGGAAAATGAGACATTTATTATTTTCGGAATTAATTAATTTCGTGGATAAAATAATTCTAGAAAAGTCCAGAATTATTATTTAAGCCGCGAAAAATACTCCGAAAACTCCGAAAATTCGAGGGAATTTTCTAGAGACATTATGGAACATGAGGAACCCAAATAAAGTATTTGGAGCTCATGAAAAGATGGATGAAGAGATCAAGGAAAAAGATTAAGCTCACGGAAATTGGAATTTTGGATCCAGAAAATACCAAAAAGTTTTCCGATGAGAAGTAAACGTCGTCCTACGGTATTTTGAAAATAATAGCACTCACCAATCACCAAAAACAAGCATCACTCAAACACCACATTATTAAATTAATATGAAAAAGTTTAAAACCACAATTTTCTATATTTAATTAGCAACAACTTAACTTTTCTAATAAATTTATTCAGATATTGAAATAATTTATTTTATTTAGCGTTTTTCCCCGCACAACCCAAAATAGAAAATTTTGGGTGTGACAAATCTACCCCACTTAACAGGAATCTCGTCCCGAGATTCGGAGAGACTAGGGAAAAAGATAAAGTTGATTTTGCAAATCTTCACTCTTCTCTTCATCAACTCTTATCCAATGATAATGCCACAAGCTCAAAACCCATTTTGTAAAGATACCCTTTAGGCACTTACCATCCTTATAGATGGTTCCAACAGGTTACCCACCCTAAGAAAAGATACTTGCGCTCGATAATGACTTTGCAACCATGTAGATAGCTGATGCCTCCAGATGACGCAACAGAACATATAAACCTCCATCTTGTATCGTCTTTAGTTCGACAAACCCCCTTAAGAAGAGATCAATTGGAGAACACCAATGGATAGATTACATTTGTTTCTGAGTGATAACTACCATCATGTCCTTCTACCATCTCAAAGAGACTCATGAGCATATCCAAGATCAAGTAACCTGCACTTCCTCGCGAGCAGAAAAATGGCAGTGCAGAAATACAGTTATAACTTAAGTTCTACGAATCCAATGATATTGTAGCTTATACCGTTGGAAAGGTTATCAAATTCACTACAACTTTCTTATAGAACACTTCTCCAAATTCTGCAGTTAACGTGGTCGAAAACTGTGCACAACAGAAACTATTCCAGATTGCTGACAGCACAGATATGTCGCCTTGTGATTTTCATAACTCCCAAACCATAATAGCTATCAGGGTGGTTCTTACGGTCAGAGAAAGATATTGAAGTCTACTATTGTCCAGAATTTATCCATGATTTTTGGGCGTCCAAAAATAGAGATATAAGCTAAAGAAGACAGACTGTTCTAAAAAGACAGGATAAGGTAGGAACAAGATTCAGAGAGACTAGAGAGATCGATGACACTAATCTTCAAGTCTTCATGCTTCTTTGATTTGCGTTGATGAGATATAAGACATAGGTCAAGGATAGCCAAAAGATGACAAGAAAGATAAGGTTTGATCTTCAGTTCTTCGTACCTCGTCGCTTGAGATTGTTGATGGTAGCGGACACTACCCCACTTAACAAGGTTTTTGTTCCACCTAGCAATGTCATTGAAGGCAACACTTTGCAATTCATAAAAAATCTTGATCAGGATCAAACTGATGATGATACCACAGGTTCAAAACCAACATAGCGAAGATATCCTTCAGATTCTTGTGATCCACGTAGATGTCGCTCTTATAATCCCAATAAATGCCACACTTACAGCCTTAAGAGCTTTCCACATTCAACTCTCTTGAGCTCTTCTTCATAGTAACTCCACTAGAGAATACCTATCCAAGTAGAAAACTCACTTCACTTAAAACTTACTAAACACACTTGATATGGGGGTGATGTCATCTAAGTTTCCATGAAACTAACTATAGACTTCCAACATCTCCTTCCTATGTCGTCCATGCTAACTTGTATAGAGTATGTTGAATTGAATGTTGAACTCCCAACTGATGATAGCTTAAAGTGAAGACTAGTCCTGACGAATACCCGAGCTTCTTGTAGACGATCCAACAAAGAACTGATCCCAAGCAAACAACACTAGCACATGAGTAGACTTCCAATCATAGAGATAACCACTTCTTCCAAGTGAAACACTAGGACATACGAAACCTTTATCTTGCAACACTCACAACTTTGCTACCCTTTAAGAAAAAGAAACTGGGGGACACCAAAGTAACTTGCATCTCCTTTTATACTAGATAACCATAATCATCTCTAATGTAAGATTCCAAGGCAAATCAATGAGATTTAAAGATATCCAATGATATATTCACTCATACAAGATAAGGAAGTAATGCAGAAAATTTCTGGGCGAATTCCAATTTTAACAGTTCAGTAAATCTGACATATCTCGAGATACAGATATCCGATTAAGGTGATCTTTATATGGTTGGAAAGCTTATGAAATTATCTACAACTTTTATTCACAACACTTTTCCAGATTCTGTCCATAAGTTAGTCAAAAACAGATCTTATCCCAAAACTGTTCCAGAATTCCAGACTGTGCAATGACCCCAACTTAGAACAGGTATATCTCTTAGCTCAAAATAGATAAAAAGGTAAGTCCAGTGGGTTTGGAAAGATACAGAGGTCTAGTTATTCCCAGTAAAATTTCATAAATTTCTCATGTCCATATCTTGAGATATAACAGAAACATTATAGACTGCTATAGAAATCAGCATGCAGAGTATTACGTAAAACCTACCCCTCTTAACATGGATCAAGCTACTCCTCAAGACTTATACCTTCCGAGCCACCTTTGAAACACGAGAATAAGGCAACACACAAGCAACACATCAAGCAAAACAAGCACACATCACATCATCGGTACTACACGTGCTTCTTCAACAATGGTGGTCATCCTAATGGAAAAGTATGGATGATGAAAGGCCATCGAACTTTTGAAAAAGGTGAGATCAGAAAACTTTTAGTAAAAACAACATAAAACAAAATCCAATGGAGTAAGAAATAATAGCTCAAAGGAAGCTATCTCAAGGAAGGGATACAACAGGACAAGGAAGAGGAAATAGTCAAAATCAATGAGTCAAGGTATGACAAATTAGTTTTATAGTAAAATGAGTTTTAGAATACGTCAAGTGCTACTTGGCATACGTCCTACAGTCAACACCGCTCTGATACCACTCTGTCACGCCCGGTTTTGCAAAGAACAAAACTAGGCTCGTCATATGTGTGCCCAGGAAGTCCACACATACAACAACAGAATAGAGATATCAAAACAATGTTTATATAAAGCGGGAAACATAATATATTAACACTTACAACTATCAGAGTATCGCAGAACGGTAGCTAAACTTCTGCTCGGGCTCCATTCTTCTCAGGGACGGCTGACTGGGGGCTCCGTATGCCAGGCACTTCTGAAAAGACTTCTGGAAACTCTACTACACTTTCATCCTTCTTCTAAGTAGCACCTTACTACACACTGGAGTGTGGTGGAAATAGCAAGAGTGAGTCCATGTCGAACTCAACAAATATAACATGGGGTTCATGAGGCTCAAAAGGTTAGACACTGGTTTGACTGCACTTAGCTTTTAATTGTCAAAATTTTATTACATAAGTAGCATCAAGTTTGCATTAATCCCACAATAAACATATGATCAATGTAAATATGAATAATGAATAGCAAAAACACATTTATAGTCATCAGTGATCATCTATTCCGTAAGGGTCCAAGGCCACTCGTGACCGTGAGCACGGCTGTTATAACAGTTTTACACTCTGCAGAGGTTGTACACTTTCACTGTGAGTCGTGATTACCCATATGCCTAGGATCGCGACTCCCAAAACACTTCCAAGGTGAGCAGGCAGGGAATCACTATGAAGCCTTTCAAAGGTTCGTCTAACAAGTTAGGGCCGCTAGGTTTCAGAAGTCAGTCCGTGTGATACACACGCAGAGATCCACGGTCTGCTTTACCCCATTTGCGCCACAAGGGTAACCTCTAACAAGCTAGAAAAGGTCCTCATACTGAGCTAAAGCCAGAGCCATATAGCCCTCACAGTTGTACTGTAAGTCCCGGATGTTCGCTTACAGATGAGTCCTTACGGAGAGAAACTAGAGCACCTTAAAAACAACCCAATGCTCTAGCCCCCTTGAGCCATGTTGCTATAAAACATCTTTTAAACGTTTATTGCATATATCATTAATCAAGTTACAGATCATGGTTATTTATCTTGAGCACTAGCATAAATACTACCCAATGCAATGTCCCATGGATGTCAAGGTACAAGATACAAAAGCTAGGATATCCTTAGTGGTAACAAGGTAGACACATGCACATGAATTAAGTGTATTAAAGGTGAATAGGAAACAAGGATGATCCCATGTTATACTTGCCTTTAACTTGCTTTACACCTAAAGCAACTTGCTCCAAGAACCTTCAGTTGTCTTCTGGTCATCCCCTCTTGATCTTCAACACTCACAGAGGGTTTTCATTCTACTCGTAGCGAACATCACGCATAGGCAAACATGCAAGAAGCAAACATAGAAAACTAAGAACAATACACCACACAAGTTAAAACGACGTACTATAAGAGAGCTATCGGCTACGGTCACGAGAACACAAGAAACGTCGATAACGGAACTATCGTTAAAAAGAAAAAGACTATCGGAATATTTATATTATAAAAGGAACCACTACATACTTATTTATTTTAGCTAACAAGATCATGGAAAAGTAATTAGTTCAGATTAGACAAATCATATTTGGACTCAACACCGAGTTGAAATTAACCATGGTTTATATATTTTATAAATATTTCCACACAATATTTTATTTATATATATATATTTTATAGTGTTTAAGTCATTTATGCATTATACTTTAGAAAAATAAATAGATTGAATTTAGTCGAGTGATGTTTGAATTAGAAAACTGAAGTACAATTAATTTGGATTAGTCAATTTATATTTTTCCTCCAAAAACCAAGTTAAACCTATTCGTATTTTATTCATAAGTGTTGCCGTATAAATAAATTAAGCGCCCAGATTAACTCAATCTCTTAGATAAACATTAATCAACTCATTTTAAGTGTAACTAAATAAATTATAATTAATAAAGAAATATTTAAGTTGTTATTTACCAAGCTAACATTTTATTATTTATAAAAGATCGGAGATAAACTAAATTATTTTTAATTACCAGGGACATTGAATAAATACTAATCAAATTGCACTTAACCCAACTTTATATAAATCATGTCTAAACTAGGCACTTACAATTAATAAATACGTATTTAAGTTGACAAGTAGTAATTATAAAAAGATCGATAGTGTCCTATGTTGCTTTTATTTAGAACCAAGTTTGCATAGTCATTAATCAAAGTAATAGGATTAATCTAATCAACATGTGACATAGTAAATGGCATTGTTCACGTGTAGCTAACATAGGCATGGTCACAAAGCAAAAAGATAGAACTACAACACTAGGTTGGTTTTTAATTAAAAGATATTAAATCAATATTAATCAAATTACATTTATATTGTATAAAAGGAACACCTACACGCTTGATTATTTTTATTAAGTGAAACTATGTGAAACACTATTAATTCAGATTACAGAAATCTCATGTTAACTAAAAGACCGAGTTAAATCTAGTCATACTTTGATTACAAATATTTCAGTGTCTTTTATATACCGATTATTCTTTAGCTTGCAAAAACAAAGTAACTGTGAGAACATCTAATGGTGTGCAGTATGCGTTTACACTAGCAATTAATCATGTTAGCATTTATATGTATAAAATATCGGAGTGTCATACCTATGTAGCTTTTAATTACAAAACTAGCCGTATGCAGATTAATCAAATTAATATTTAATTAAAAAAATACATTAACTTATGACATGATATCGTGGCTAACTTATGAACTACGTTGATACGATCATAACGCAACATCAACAGATGGAAACATAGCTAAAAGAAGGAAACGATGGGATTAAAACTTTAGGAATTTATTTGTGGGGCAAAGCATAGGATAAATAATTCATAGCTGCACAAGAGGTTTTATAGTCTAAATCACGATTGGTTGACTGAATACTAAATATTATGAATAAGTGCATGAAGACAGGAAGAAAGATAATTATAGAAGAACTAATACCAAAGGTGCAAAACTGCAGATAGATGACGTGCTGATCAAGGCCGGCGAAGCATGTACGCAAACATGCATGACTTGCTGGTGGTTGCATGCGTGCAGGCACCCGGCACGGCTCTGGTGGTCGCCGGCGAGAAACAATACGGCAAGGGCAAGGGCTGGGCTTGTGATGGCGGTGGTCTCCTCGGCAGCGGCGGCGGGATCAAGCAGGAGGGCGAGCGGATGACAACAGCGACGGCGAACGGCGAACGGCGACAGCGGCGGCGGGCGGCGACAGCGGCGGCGGCGGCAACAGCGGCGGCGGCGGCAACAGCGGCGGCGGCGGCAACAGCGGCGGCGGAAAACAGGGCTAGCAAGCAGGCCGGACATATATATAGGGAGGAAAACTCTCCACCTTCACGTCAACTAGCGATATGGTGCTAATTGACGTTGCACCCTCCATCTTTACTAATAGGCCTAATTAATTATTAAAGCCCATTAGTAAATAAATGAATGGACATTTAGGATTATTGCACACAAGCTTTGGTGGAAAATGAGACATTTATTATTTTCGGAATTAATTAATTTCGTGGATAAAATAATTCTAGAAAAGTCCAGAATTATTATTTAAGCCGCGAAAAATACTCCGAAAACTCCGAAAATTCGAGGGAATTTTCTAGAGACATTATGGAACATGAGGAACCCAAATAAAGTATTTGGAGCTCATGAAAAGATGGATGAAGAGATCAAGGAAAAAGATTAAGCTCACGGAAATTGGAATTTTGGATCCAGAAAATACCAAAAAGTTTTCCGATGAGAAGTAAACGTCGTCCTACGGTATTTTGAAAATAATAGCACTCACCAATCACCAAAAACAAGCATCACTCAAACACCACATTATTAAATTAATATGAAAAAGTTTAAAACCACAATTTTCTATATTTAATTAGCAACAACTTAACTTTTCTAATAAATTTATTCAGATATTGAAATAATTTATTTTATTTAGCGTTTTTCCCCGCACAACCCAAAATAGAAAATTTTGGGTGTGACACTTACAGTGTAGATGATGATCTTTATTGCATATGTGCCATGTGCTCGGTGTCAGTTGCGAGTAGCGAATAGCAACAATGTGTCTATGGGTGGAGCTATCTGGAGGATGTGCTCAATCTAATCAGGGTGATCTAGGACAATCGATTAGGGGCTATATGGACAATATATCTATGGGTGGAGGATGTGCCCGATCTTTCCTAGTTTTGTTACATGAAAATCTAGTAGGATAGAATTGATTTCTAAGTACATCTTTCCATGCCTTGTCTATGAAGTACATGAGGTATCCTGTCTGGTTTGGGCCTCTTGTGTATCTTGCTCAGTGCACCTTGTCCCATTTGGGTTGTAAGGAAAATGGACCCTATGGTCCATTAAGTTTGAGTTTGGTGTTTGATGAACAACATGACCATTGGACTAGTGATATTTGCTAGTATACAAGGTATAGTTCAAATGGATACAAGGTAGACTTTAACTAAGGCAAAGTTGTGATCTTGATCATCAATACCTCAAGCAACACACTAGAAGACATGTCAAAGACCAACAAGTGATGCAAGAAGTCGATCAAATGGTACTATTTAAGCAAACCGGATTAGTCTAGTGCTCACAGACCAAACCATGTGGTCAATAGGGCAGTAGCTAGGGTTTTGAAGCTTCATCGGATTAGTCCAGTTCCCACGAGAAGCCTTCACAGGATCAAGCATGGGCACTATTCACTATGGGAGCAACCACTCACCGGATCAGTCCGGTGTGAACAGTTGAAGACCACCGAATCAATGTCAGATTAGTCCGATGTCAATAGATCATGTCCGGTGAGTGCAGAAGACTAGGACTGAGAGGAGTTGTACTCACTAGATTAGTCCATTGGTACTGGAGTTGGAGCACCGGGCTATGTGCTACTCCAATGGTTGGCAACGTTAGTTTCCAATGGCTACTTCGGAGACAAGCACTGGATTAGTCTGGTGGTACCACTGGATCATCTGGTGATTACATAGCAGGCAGCAGTGTTTGCGCAACGTCTAGTTTCTTTGGGGCCTACTTATACTCCCATGGTCGGCCCTTTTAAAGGTGTTAGAGTGTGCTGAGGCTATTGGAGTGTAGAGACACTCTCCCAAGTGCTCTAGCCACCACAAGTGCTTATAGAAGATTAGGTGATTTGTGTAGGTGGGCAAAGTGTATAGGCTAATTAGACACCGTGTTTTGCGCTTGCTCTAGATTCAGGCCTAGTGTTTAGTGAGGTTTGCATAACTCTTACCACTTGGTGCTTGTGTGCGCCATTGTTGTACTTTAGAGGGAATTGTAGTCTTGTGAGACCACACCAACCATGTTTGTGGTGTGGCTGCTAACGTGTAACAGAGGGGACGAGGCTTGTGGTGGTTTGGCCAGAAGCTCGATAGTGAAGACAATAGGGAACGGTCTGGGATAGGCCATCTCAAAAGGCTCGGGGGCATCCATGGAGTTACCCAACCTGAAGCTTGGCCCTTGTGAGGGCATCCTTGCGAGGGGCTCCAACAAGGACAAGTGGGAAGCGAGGAGCTTCTCGATACTCAGTAAAAATACCAGAATCGTTAAACAAGAGTTTGCATCTCAATCTCTATTAAGCTTCCACATTTATATTGTGTACTTAGGTTGTGTGCTTTACATTCCTAGTTTAGCTTGCTAGACTAGTGATAGGATTGGAACCTAGGTTGCATAACCCTTTTGCGTCAGAGATAGCTACACTCTTAGCAAAGCCTTAGTTGCACATCTAGATATATTGATTTATTGTATAGATTTTGATAAGTGGAATTTAAAGGTTGTAGTAGGATGCCGACGAGGGCCATCATGGGATGATGAACGTCGTGGCGGGCTATTGACAATGGCCACCGCGGGATGACAAAGGTCATGTTAGGCTGCTGACGATGGCCACCACAGGACAACAAAGGCCACGACAAGCTACCAATGAGATAATTTGGTAGAAAGAAAATGACTTAAACAAGTAGAAAGAAAAGGACTTAAAGAAGGATTTAATGTTATACATCAAGTTAAGTCCATCATATGGATCAATCAAACAAAGTCATTTGAAGTGAGCATCAAGGATGGTTCTTTGGAGAGAGGTCACTTCGCCTAGTTTAGGGACTTGCCGCCTTTTGTAGGTTAACCGTGGCTTGGAAGGCTAAAATCGAAGTGGTGATCTAAGGGACATTTGAGATGCTTAGTTGAACAAAATCAAAAGGGTTGATCTAGAAAGCAAGCAACACCCAAAAGAGAGTTTCAAGTGGTATTCTCAACACTTTTCTTATACAAGCATTGATAGATGATAAAGCAAGCCAACCACAACAAGAGTGCACTTGGTCATTAGTAGTTCTAAATTCATATGGGTGAAGTATGGAATTCAAATATTAATATTTGTCTTCACCAAGCATATAATTGGACTTCATATTGCTATTGGAGAAATGAATTGGAATCTATGTGACTATCCCCTTCTCCAACATAGCAACGGAATCACTGTAATGTGCATGATCATTTCATCCCTTACTAGTACGCGGTTAATTAGTGCATATAGTACATGTTTATTAGGATCATGCATTACAAATTAAATTTTAAAATCCATAGCCTACCACTATTGCTTGAATGGTTAATTGATCTAGTGGTAGTGTATGAGTTTGTTCATGAGCTAGTGAACCCAAGTACTTGATTTGTTTTAAATTGCCAACAAGAAGTGATAAGTACAACCTCGATAAGATAACCGCTTAATGTGTGTGATTAAGCTTAGAGAGGGTTCAAACTAGACTTGGAAGCTTAGGCAAATCAATTTAGTTCAAGTCATATTAGAAGCTCATGATAATGATAAGAGTACAAGAAAAAGACAACAATGCAAATGGATATCTAGTTTGTTTGTTTCAGGTGGTGTCCAGACTCAATTCATTCTTCAAATGGTATTCCCAAGTGGTGCCAAGATCAACTTACAAGTGATATCCAGCAAGTGGTACTCATAAAGGTAGCAAATGTTCAAGATAGAAATCAAGTGGTTCCATACTAGGTCATGTACAAGATATTTAGATTATCACATTGCTACAAGAAGAAATCATACAAGTAGTATCTAGTATGTCAAAATGGTGGTTCCACAAGTGCTCCTCAACTTTAAGTGATCATCAAGTGAAGAAAGTTTCCTCACCAACAAGAGCTCAAGTTTATCTAGTGGTATGACCCATGCTTGGACATAGGGGGAGATACCCTATCAATTTGTATCATAGTGATTCTACATGTATCTCAAGATCTATACAAGTGGCGTCATTCCAACATATGGTGGTGTCCATAAAAAAAGCAAGATTCAAGTGTCAACCATCTATCCCTAGTGCAACCCTTTGTCTCAAATGAGGCACACCTTTTATGGATATTAATGACAAAGGAGGGGAAGGAGTACAAAGATATGAAGGGACGTATGGGTTTGGACATGGACATGGACAAAGAGGGAGCGACATTTAGGAATGGAGAAGGATCAAAATTCTTGGACAAAAGAAGCGCACACAAGTAGGGGGAGAAAGCTCATGAACATTGATCGGTTGCATTTGATATGTGCATATTCATGTGCTTGCTTGCATTGCATAAGTTTTAAATTTAAATATGCATGCTTGTGTGGTCTATGCTATTCGTAGAAATTGAATGATGATATGATAACTAGCATGCATAGGATGGTAGCTACATACATTTGGTTTTACAAGTGGTACTAGAACCTTCCTTCTAGTGTTGATCTCATGAGGTATCTAGTTTTGTTGTTGCAAGTGGTATCTAGCTAACCATGGTTCTAAGGATGGTGTTAAAAGTGAACTCCGATTGATATCACGCTACAAAGGTTTATACTTTACACCTTAGCATCATTTGGTAGTAATTACTCTCCCAAAATTTCATATCCATACATATGTGCAAACTTTAAACCAAACACACTAGCACATATGTAGGGGGAGCTAATACTACCAAATGCAGGTTTGTGGTACTTGTCCAAAATCATTTACACATGGTAAAAATTGCTTGGGCAAGCAACTCAAATCCAAATAAGCTTAATTTTTATATCTTTGTAGAGTTGTCATCAATTACCAAAAATGGAGAGATTGAAAGGTCCCTAGTTTGGTGTTGGTAACTAAGTGACAACCTAGATGGACTAATATGTGTTTATGTGAGATACACAGGTGATTAGTCTACAAGTACACTTGTGTGAGCGACCTATGCCATGGAGGTGAAAATGGCTTGGATATGTTGCATTGCTAACACATGTGATGAAGGAGCTCATTGCATATAAGACATGACATGGAGTCATGTGACTAGGTGGAGAAGATCAAGATGAGGCTTGGCTTGATGGACCGGTTGCAAGCGTGAAGGGCAAGTCGGATGCTTTAAAGCAATAAACCGCGTGGCAAGCAATCTTGAGCAAGACTTGGTGCCGACGGACCGAACAATGGTGAAGAGCAAGTGATGTCAAGATCGATGAACCAAAGGTCACATGATGATGTGATCTGGATTGTATCATTCAAGGAAGACCAAGCCAAGTGTTGACTCATGATGATGATCAAAAGGCTTGGTGTTTGTGTGGCATCAACATTAGAAGAGATGAAATGGAATGCGCAAGGCAAAAGTATATTTGTAGGGCATTTCATTTCACCGGTCTAAGTTGAGTAGAGAAGGGCTTAACCGGGTTTAGGATAGATAGTCATACTATAAAGAGGAGAAATCTTTAATTGCAACGGTTATCTAGTGTCACTAAGTGTGAATCTCATTTGCGTATGCATTGCGCTTAGTGACGTGGTGAGATACACGAGAAAGCCCTGAAAACTCTTTGTGAAAATGCCAACTTAAGTGCTAAAATGTTTTGGTACTTTGTGGTTAAGTTAGCACCTTGAAAAGGGTTAAAAAGTTGGAAAAGGGGGCTGTTGGTTGTGCCCAAACAAAGAGGGTTTGGCTAGATATTTTTCCTACCCGAGCCGGATATTCCAGCGGATGTGCGTGCAACTAGAGGAGCTTGCTCGTATATTTTTCCTGCCCGACACGGATATTTCGGTTTAGCCAAGATCTGCACGTCCCAATAGTTAGGAGCATGAGCTGAGGGCATTTGGGGGGCCACAGCCCCCTTCCTCCTCACTCCTCCTCACTCCTCTTCCCATTTATTGCACATTGGAAGTTAGGGTTCATCCCCTACCTCTCTCTCTCCCACAAGCTTTGTGCTCCATGATTTTGAGAGATTGAGTGCCCTTTGTGGGTGTGCATGAGAGGTTGAAGATCCACCTTCTCCCCCTCCTCTTCCTCTCAAGCTTAGTGCTAATTTGAGTGAGGGATTGAGTGAGCTAGTGCGTGCATTCGAGGTTTGTATTTGGTGGCACTAGGAAATCTTTGTGATTGGGGATTTCTTGTTACTCTTGGTGATTGCCATCACCTAGACAGCTTGGTGGATTGAACTCTCCATCGCAAAGCCTGCGAGAAGATTGTGCGGAGCTCCAGAGAAGTGATTGGGAGGGGCATTGTGCTCACCCCGTGGGAGCCCCAAAGAGCAACTCTAATAAAGTGTGTCATTAAGCTACCCTCACTTTTGGGGTAGGTTCTTCCGGTGCCCCACGTGTGGGTTAGGTCTGTGAAACACCTATTGGCTGCCGAACCACCAAGTGAGCGGTCGACATAACAGGGACTAGCATGTTGGCAAACTATGAACCTCGGGAGAAAAATCACCATGTCAACATTGTTCTTCCCGTTGGTTTGCATTCCCCATACACGAGCTTGTATTTACTTTCATATATATATATATATATTATGCTTGTGTAGTTGCTCTTGTAATTAGTTAGCTTGTGTAGATTGCTAATTACCTTCTTGCTTGTGTAGCTTAGAAGTAGCTCTCTTGTGTAGCTAGCTTACTTTGGTAGTCAATTAGTTGCTCTCTTATGTGACTAATTGGCTTGGGAAGCCTTGTTAGTCACATTGCTTAGTTTGTGTATCTAAGTAATTTGCGCTCTCTAATTTGGCTTGTGTAGCCTTGTTATTGAGTATTGCTAGTGAGCTTATGAGCTTTGTGTTTTTGCTTACTAGTTTGTGTACAAGCTCCCCTGGTGCTTAAAATACTAGTTGCATAGGTTTATGTGACCTTGCTCCTAGAATTATTTATGTGAGCTCTAGCTAGCCCGGTACCTTTGTTGTCTAATTAGGATCTTTTATAAGGTGCTTGAAAACTTAGAGGGGTGTAGTCTTGGCTAGACCGATAGTTTTAATTTCACATTTGTTTCGGTTAGCTGATGCAATTACTTTTAGAAAGGACTATTCACCCCCTTTAGTCCGCCATCTCGACCCTACAACCGATCAGCTTCTCTCTACCCCTCCTTATATAGTCAGGGGGTAGGGTTACATGTAGAGTCCTAATCGGTTTATAGGTTGGTTTTCTAGTTTGTCACAAGGAGATCTAGTTGAATGGAGTTAGTTTCTAAGGCCCTGTTCGGCAGAGCTCCCAGAGCTGATTCTCTGCTGAATCCAGCAGAAGCTCTGCCAAACAATTTTTCTGAGAGAAGTCATTCTCTGCTAATTCCGTGAAGTGATTCTCTGAAATGAACTAAGAGACTGAGAGCTGAAAAAAAATAGTTTCTCCTAATTTAATTTTTTGAAGTGATTTGCCACATGATTTTGAGAGTTTATGCTAAAGCATAAAAAAATCATTTTCAGCTACAGAATCACTTCTCTAAGAGAATCAGCTTCCATAGAGAATCAAAATCACATGGAGCTCGACCAAACAGGCCGCTTGCATAGCCTGCTCGGTGCACCTTGTCCCGTTTGGGTGTTTTCCCTAATGACAAAGGTACCGGAGGTCCAAAATAATGACACCACCTTGTTGCCGGATCCAACCTTGGCCATACCTGTTGGCCTAATCCTTGTCGTCGACATTGACAAGTTGATGAGGTGAAATAGAGAAAAGTGCACTCACCTCTTCGTCTCGTCGTGCCACCAGATATGTGCCGTCAACACCCAAGATTGGAGGTTGTCCTCACTGGACCCCAAGCTTTAGATTTGTTGGCCACGGATCAAAGATCTCCTGCCACAAAATCGATGCCCGTGGTGCTCGCATACTCGGAGCCCATAGGAGAGGTCACAGCAGAGGGTGCAGCAGCGAGAAGGCTATTGTGTGTGGGGGGGGCGGGGGCGGGGAGGGGGACGGGCAGCCTTACTCGCAAAAGGGGCAGCGGTGGGGAGCGGAGGGGACCGTAGTGGGAAGGTAGAGGGGACAACGACGGTCCACGTGGTGGGGGCCACACCAGGCTATGTGCTTCCCATTGGCAGATCTAGCCACCCCTTCACAAAAACTAGCTATCACTAGAGCACGCGGGCGATGGGCCGGGCACACATATGCGCGAGGAAGAAAGAGGCCGTGGGGAAGGAGACGAGAAAGAAAGAGAGATTATGGGAAATGGCATTTTAGTCTTTTTTTCTCTATTAATGAGTTGTTGTTTTATCAAACGATTCACCAAAATGGCTTCAACCCGATAGAGTTGCTCGTGAAACTAAAGCAATGGAGGCCACTGTTGCCTGATTTATTGTGAGAGAAAAACATTGTTCTGGCTAAAAAAACAAGCTCAAAAAGACAGATTATAAGCCGGGTGAACAGGGCCGGAGTTGTGCCAAGCAGGGCCTAAACGCACGAGAAGTGAAAAAAAGGTGTAAATTGTGAATACTACTCCACATCCTACATATCTATTCATCAAAATACGTCTAGTAACCGTGACACTGAGATGCTCTCCGTACATTAAATAGTTGCATTTTATTTTTGACGATCGACAATAAAAAGAGATATAGAAATGGTATTAAAGATAAGCATTACCCCCTGGTTACCCTTTATGTTTTTTATTGTATTATATGAAATATAATTTAGATTAGGGTCCTTCAGAAGATAAAGTCCTGCTTTTATATAGAGAAATAAAAGATAACACACAACGCTTTATTAAAAAGAAAAAACACACAAATATGACGGGACTATATTCAGAGAAGCATCAAGAGGCATACCGATAGTAATATCTTTGCCCATTGTGGCGCTGCAGTTGCAGTGCCATGGGACAAGATCCATGCCCGACCTTTTGCTAATCCATCGTTTTCAACCTCACCGAGAATCCTCAAGGTAGCGTAGTTTAAGCAGGTTCCAAACATGGCGCTCTCGTCCAAGACGTTAAAGCCCCATCCGCCGTCCTCGTTCTAAGCAATGTAACCAAAAAAAAAGGAGTAGTATACTTGATGTGATGGAGTATACTTAATAATTAATTAAGTGAAGAAAGAGCTGCGTCTTATGTTTCTTTCGTGATCAGTGTAATAATGGTTTGTTTTAATATATATTATGATTTCTTATAAAAAAGATTAATGTATTATATTATGTTATAATAGTCTTGTTATTATATCTGATGGTTGTAGATATGGCGGCATATCTCACGTATATGCTCTTTCGATAGGACAGCATCGATTGATCTTGTGATGTGCAAAGCGAAAATCTGTAAAACAAAAGAGGAAAAAAAAAGGAAATTACAACGGAGCCCCCTTTAATTAATTTCTTTTATAGGCAGAGCCATTATATAAGCAAGTGCGTGTGTGTGCATTTGTGAAGGTGTGAACGGTTGAGACACAGATGCACGAACCCAGAACGGCAGCAGGTACATAATCCCACTGTAATCACCAGGCCAATGGCCATCTTCAGCTTGGAGAGCAGACATCCAGTCAAGCGCTCGTGTCAGCGACTGCAGCAGAATCTCTTCCGTTACCTCGTCTCCATCTTCTAGCTTCGCGGCGGCAGGCATATCCGCGTGCAGATGTTTTTGACCCGTGAACTGTGCTTATTACATACGTACATGGGCTCAAGAACATGTGTCATTTACCAACGGTTTTAGCTGGATATTTTCGATATGTACGCACCTGCATGCGCATGAGGAGGTCCTGCGATTCCCTCCTTCGGAAGCGGTTCTCGGTGAACTGCCGACGAAGCTCCTCCACCTTGGCGCGCTCTTCGTCGGTGCCGGCGTCGGGGTCGAACTCCCACACCTGCCGGCCATGGAAGTCACTCACCGTCTGCATCCATGGCCCTCCACCCTCTGAGATCTTTAGCCTCCACATGGTTCATTCACCGCCTCATCACTGAACTGAAACCTTCTGGTGCAACAGCTTTAAATAAAGGTTCATCTATCAGACTACAGATGTTTTTTTTATGATATTTGTCATCTCGCACCGACGATAATTAAAGTGATCATAAGAGGTAGTTGGACTGGACTGGACGAGAATTAATTCCATCGGATGGCACACATCATGGCCGGGTCCTCGCTCATTGAAGTGCATGAGTAATTAATCATATAGGGTCATGCTTCCCTCTATCAGAGCAAGTTTAATAGAAACGCCCACCGTAGGCTGCAAGCAGGCTGGAAGCAAGCCTATGAGCCGGCACGTATAGTGAGCAGGCTACAAGGAGCGGGCTATAAAGGGAATCTAGGCATTTAATGCTAGTTGGCTGTAGTCATTTCTTCACCTGCGTTGGCTCCATGCGAGCTATCCGTCTCGTTACCTGTGATGCGTCGGGCGGTAAAACAAGCGCCGGCTCCATTCTCTTTCTTCGTTTCTCTCTGCCACCTAGGATTTTGATGACGTGCACTACCTTACAGCCTGCTGATTAGGACTTATAATACTTGCTCTCACTGCTTCTGTGAGGGTGTGTTCACTTCACATGCAAACCCAAAATATTTCCTCTTCCACCCGTCACATCGAATCTTTGGACGCATACATTAAGCATTAAATATAGGTAAAAAAATAACTAATTGCATAGTTTGTCTGTAAATGTCGAGACGAATCTTTTGAGCCTAGTTAGTCCATAATTAAACAAATTTTGTCAAATAACAACGAAAGATGCTACAATAACTTTTCACCTACTTTTTGCCAACTGAACACACCTGAAGCCGACTGAATATTGCGTGTTCATTGCAGCTTGTCACTGATAGTATACTAGTTGGAGTTAATTCTCAGGATTCAGTATATCCTGTGGCAGATGTCGCTTTGCACTATTTTTCAAGTACTAACTATTATTGTTAAAATTATTTGATATATGAATATTGCTTGTGGTGAATTATTGTAAAATAGATATATGTGCTCCATCTGTCCCTAAATAAATCAATTCTTATAATCTGTGCTAGTCATACTTTTTAAATTTGACTAACTTTATACAAAAGAGCAACAACATCTATGACATAAAATGAGCATATTATAAAAATATATTCTATGGTACATCTAATAATACTAGTTTGATATCATAAATTTTGATGTTTTTTCCTATAAATTGGGTTAAAATTTAAAAAGTTTAACTTAAGATAACTCCAAGAATCAATTTATTCAGAAATTAAGTGAATAATTTTTATGTTTTATATTATGAGCCTTTAGTTTCAGTTTGGCTCCATACCCCGGGAAGGTGAGGCCCGGCACTGATTCCGGATCCCACCAACTCAACTTCACGGTGGTACAGACACAACCCCTGTTTGGCAGGCTGTTTTTTTTTTTTTTTTTTTTTTTTTTTGCTTATAAGCCAGCTGTGACTGATTTGCTGTGAGAGAAAAACACTGTTCCACGGCTGATAAGCTCAGCCGAACAGGGGCAACATTCATACACCCATGACCTTAGCAGCCAGGGTACGGGAACTTGCCCCACGTTCCCGTTCCGGGAACTTCGTTCCGATTCGCGGAACGGGAACATGGCGGGACGGCGACCCGAAAGAGTATGGAAGTGGGTCGCTGGCTCGTGGCTTGCGCTTGCTGCTTGGCTCTCTCCGGTTCTGCCTGGATGCTGAGCCCGCGAACAGCGAACCGAGGTCGACGCTCTCAACGCCGCGGAAGCGCTCGAGGCCACCGTACGCCGCCGTATCCTCTCGCGATCTTGCCCGACTCCGCCGTACGCCGCCGCATCTTCTCGCAATCTCGCTGGAGGCCATCATATCTTCTCACAATCTCACCGGGGGCCGCCGCTAAGGACCTTAGCAGCCTGGCCAGCGGCTGTGCGGCACTGCTGCTGCGGCAGTGCGCTCGTGTGCGATGCGTGTGTGGGGCTGTGGGCGGCAGTGTGTGCGCTGGTGTGCTGCGCGTGCGTGGGCGGCGGCATTGCATAGCTTCCCAGCGGCGGCGGTCGTTAGGCCACGTTTAGATACGGTCACCAAATTCACTATGTAGAATTTCTATTCCCCGTTACATCAAAATGCCGGCACATGTATGGAGTACTAAATATAGATGAAATAAAAACCTAATTGCACAGTTTTGTTGTACTTTGCGAGACGAACATTTTAAGCCTAATTAATCAATGTTTGGACAATTATTACCAAATAAAAACAAATTTGCTATAGTATGACGCGACGTTTACTATGCAAAGTTTGTCCCCAAACTTTGGCATCTAAACGAGGCCTTAGCTTCTTAGCGGCTGGACCCTGGAATGGGCCTTAGGGTTAGGGGTTGTTTGGTTCCTTTCCCAGTCTGGCCTGGCTCGCTCGAACCAGCCATGCCACCATTGGCCTGGCGCTATGCATGCAACCGGGCTTTGTTTGGTTACTTGGCTCACTTTGACTGGAACAAAATGAGAAGATGTTTAGTTGCGTGGATCTGCATTAGTTTCTAAAAAGTAGCATGTATGAATCTTGTTTGGTTACCTGGATGCATGTTGGTGGGGTTACCTCTTGCATGCATCGGTAAGATTACCACCAGGTAGTTCAAGAGGTAAACAACAGCAACGTTCAAGCCAATATTACATCAATTTGAAAAGCAAAACTACAATGACTAAAGCCTATATTAATATTATTGCAGCCTCCACTAAAATTACAATATCTTTCCATGTTGCCCCAACCCTCTTTAAATTACAATATCAGCTGCTGCACGATGCACTAAAATTAGATATGATGCTGGAGGTCTTACATGGAATGCCGCCCAAGCTTCTTCTTAGCAAGCTCCATTGACACCAGATACGTGTTCATGGCATGCCTCCCAAGTGTTTCAAAAGATGAGAAATACATAAATAAATGAGTAGCAGCCAAAATTAAAAGAGAAATAAGGATCAGTAAGAATATGATTTCATACTAAGGCAAACAATAGCAGAAATAGATCATCATCAATCACTGGACAACACTAGAAAACAAATGAATTGCAACAGAAATAGTAGCAACATATATCATTGGCATTGGGTATGTGCTCAGAGAAGCTAATTTTGCAATCATCAGCATAGGGCATGTGCTCAGAGGAGCTAATTTGGCAATCATCAGCATAGGGCATGTGCTCAGAATAAGATGAACTACTCATTGCCATTAGCAAATGCATAGAAATAATATCACCAGCATGGTTGACCCAATTAGGAAGTATGGTGCACAGCAGGCAACTTAGAGTTTACAATAATAAGTAGACAGCATGGCTGACCCAACTAGGAAGTATGTTGCACAACAGGCAACTTAGAGTCTAGTTACAATAATAGGTAGACAACATGAGTTAGCTGCACAAAAGAGGCCACCTATAACACTAACTAATAGCTCAGTCAGCTATAGTTAGGAAAGGTTAGCTGCACAAAATGGTGCAATACCATATGATCTGCACAAAATATACCAAGCAGGAGTATGTATGCATAA